>OZ005657.1:55562652-56002652 GCA_963930645.1 Salticus scenicus
AAACATATGAAATAACGTAAAAGCAAATATTATGTTGTCTAAACCCAGTTACGTTTGAGTCCAGTCCGAGTTACATGTGAACAACACGTATAGTGTTGTTCACATGTAACTGGGATTCAAATATAAAAGGGAAACTCGAATTTTTTCGATACTATCTATTTCGAAACTGTTATATAATAAGCACCTAAATGGAAGCTCACTGGTAAACTATTGTCGCAGGTAATAGGGACAAGCGCCCGAGTTGCAGTTGATGACCAAATCGCTGCTGAATGCAGCAGGGACCTGGAGCGAGCTTTTGAACAATTTCAGTAATTTATTTTATTTTATTTTTATAAAGCTATATAGAAACGAGTTTCCTTTAAATTTAGTGGCCAGCGAAGCGGACAAAGCCTGCTAGTTAATTTTTAAATTGTTGATTTTATACGAAATAATACTGCTTTTTTGTTTCATAAAGTATAGTTCACTATCAAAATTTGAAATGATTTGTAATCTTACTTAAATTTCATACTATATCTTGCTAAGTTTTGGATTTTTTTTCAATAACCAGTCTTACAACTGTTAATTAAACTGAAATTATCATAATTTTCTTCCGCAAAAAAAAAAAAAAAAAAAAAATGTTCAAGGCAGAATTGACTTGAAATGAAATGCAATCATCCTGGAAAAATTAAGTACGAATAACTCGTGGAGTTCGTTACGGGTACCCATAGACCACTAATGCTTCGAGAGGTAGGTTTGTATTTAATAAATTTTATGTATTAGCCATAATTTTTTAGGCAAAACTTTATTAGTAGAAACTTAAGTGTGTGTACACTGGCAGGTGCTTTTAATTTGCATTGATAACCATCGGATACTAATAAGAAATCGGCTGTATGTTCATCTTTATATCTTATCGTACCCTCATGATTGAGTGTTCTCAAGTTGCTCAGATTAAGATCGAATAGTTATCTCCAATAAACTTCCTTTATCGGCGTCTCATCTTATTGCAATTGAAAAATCATCCGAAGCCGATATATTTATGTTATGTCCAGGGATGGAACACGGGCGCAGAATTCATACCACTATCGATGTAAGAAAATTTTCTACTTCTTAAATCAACGATATTATAAGTAGAGAAATTTCTTAAACGGATTCCGGTATGAATTCCGCGCCCGTGTTCCATCGCTGTATGTCCTTAATAAGGTATTTTCGATGAGTTTTCGATGAGAACTCATCTTCTGACTCTAGCTATTTTTTCATTGGCCTTTTCTCAGATCCTCGGAAATCGATAATAGCCAGTGAAAGGCCAGTAACTTTTTTCTACTATGGAAATATCAGCTTATTAATAAAAAACATGCTGATTTTTTTTTTTTTTTTTTTTTTTTTTTTTTTATGTTCTTAAAAATGCATATAACTTTTTTTTCTTTGATTTACTACTATTACACAAATGTATCAAAAAATTATATGAAGCATAGCTGCTTACCTTTACATTTTTAGAATAAAGTTTATTACCATTGTTATTTCAAGAAAAGTCTGATATTAATCTTCTATGATTTAATATATTGGTTGTTTGGGCTTAACGTTGCACTAGTACTGCGGTATGGGTAATTGGCGACGGTCTGGCATGCACCCCTAAGGATAGTTCGGTGATATGCCATCACAATTTTTATCCTTAATAGAGAGGAGAACTCCCCCGGTTTGGTGACCCCCAGAAGCAAAATTTGGATGGGAACGTGGAGGACATTGCCACCACGACGGATTTTACGTGCACCACCCATCATTAGTGTACATGACGGTCTATGGCCGGCTCGAGTATCGACCCACAATAAACTAATTACACGTTCGGCTCTCTGCTGACTGGAAAACCGGAACCTTTAATATATTGAGATTCACTGTTATAAACGTTTTGTATTTAGTCTTCCTGGAAATGGGGAATACTTGGCAGCTAAGGTAAATAACCTATACAAAAGCGTTGAGGATTATTGTCGTCAATTAACTGTCCAAATCTGTTCTCAGACCTCCCATAGAAGATCCCCTTAAAGTTTACTTTATTTTTAAAAACATGAATATTGAGTATTTGTATTTAAACTCTTTAAACCGCCGACGTACATGTATGCTACTGGCTATAGTTGTCAACTTAGCACCTTTTGGCTACCGGAAAAATTTAATAGAAATATTTATTTTATTCAATCAGTGAACTGTAGCGATTTTCACTGATAAAATAAAATAAAATTATTTATTAATTTTTTCCGGTAGACAAAAGGTGCTAAGTTGGCAACTATACAACTGGCATTTACCGCCTCAATTTCTAGGGATAAAATTTAAATTGTTTCAACACAAATATCCCAAATTCTTTTAATCCAGCGACATATTTTATCGCTGACCGGGAAAATTTCTCGTTGTTTCTCTATAAAGCAGGGTTTCCAGATTTGGCCTTTTTTTAATTCAATAGTCACCAATAATTTTTATTTGTAACGTTTGGCTAATCACTTCGAAGATTGGTAGTCTATTTTGTATAAAAATGCCATTTCTCTAAATTATTCATGACTATTGAGTAAAAAAAAGGCCAAATATGACAACACTGCTATAAAGTTAAAAGGTATCAAATGGCTTATACTCATATAGCAAAAAGATATTCCCATTTCTTAACATTTTTAAACTACACAATATTACTTCCAGAGCCAGATTAAGGGAGAAGCACACATTATCTCCGTTCTCACCGGAATATTTTTACAATTATTTTTTACTTCATATCATAGAAATTCCACGCTTCGACGAGGAAATATTTTTTATAAAAAATGAACGGTGTAAAACAATCCAATTTACTCACCGTTATTAGACACCAGAATTCTTTTAAAATAATTTTTAATGAGAATTTTCTGTTTATTATAGGAGGAACGTATTTGTTAAAAAATAACGGTGTAAGTATAAATAATGTGTGCTTCCCCCTTAATCAGGCTCTGATTACTTCATCATTACTAAACAATACTGTCAAACTAAACATAAACCTAATAATTAGAAAAAAAATATTTCAAACAGTTTTAAATGTGGCTTACACCAATAATCTAAAAACTAAGTATTCAAACTTAACCGCATTTAAGAGGAGTGTTCTTAACAGCGTTTCAAACTTTTATAATTTATTCACAATAATTTTTAGCCCGCCTTCTTTTTTGCACCAGAAATTTAGCAGATTATTTTTCTTTAATATGTGACAACGATTAAATAAGAAGAAAATCATTTTTCAAAATTTCCGGTATGAAAATGAGGCGGGGCTAAAAATGATTGTGAATGAACTAAAAAAGTTGGGAACGCTGGTTCTTAATTTCACTATTCCTATGTAGAAAATAAAGGTTAAATAATCTCATCTGATTTTGGATTTCTCTTACGTTTTTGCTATTTCTAATTTTAATAAATGTACTAAGCCTGTTAGCATAATTTTTATATATCGTAATTTTCAGTGTATGATCTGCAGATTGGATAATTCAGTTTTACTTCAGAAATTTTAATTGACAAATAAAGTTTGTACGAGCTATTTCTTCAAAAATATATTGAATTTTCTGGTGAATCAAATTATTAGTGGAGAAATGACATATCTTACCTGCGTATTATATGCTGAAAATTACGGTACTTTGTTGATATTAAAGCCTCATACAATGTGTTAAAAAAAGCACATATTGGACGTTTACGTGTATCAAATAATTCTCACGATGTAATTCAACGTCCATTTCATCAGTCTGCTGTGTGGGAGCAGTATTTCTTCCTTCTGTGTAATCAATCGTAACAATCTGTCGGTCTGCAGAAACATCCACATCCACATAAAATTACTCTGCACATTATTAATCCCAAGAATAAAATATATATGTATATAGAGGAATGGAACACGTTTGCAGAATTCATACCGATATCTGTTTGAGAAATTTCTCTGCTAATAATATCGTCGATTTAAGAAGTACAAAAAACTTGTTACATTTATAGTGGTATCCCTGATATATGTCCTCAAGTCAACCTAGGCAGCGTTGCCAACCGTGTGATAAATATCATATATATAGTTGGCAAGTCCCCGATTTAGGCGGGAGATACCATACCAGAAATTTTCCGTAACGAATTTCACTTTATTTAATCGTGGAAAATTAATATGAAATATTTCTATAAAAAGTACTGGGGGGAAATCTGATTTAAAATTAGAAATGTTGGCAAGTATTACCGCACGGCTGATAACGCTACCTCAGGGGGGGAACATCGATTCCGCCGTTGAGCATTACGAACCCCCATAAATGTTATCAGTAGTTACCCCTACATATCGTTTCCGCCGAACGTCTTCCCCTCATTTTCCAAAGGTATTACTTTTCCGCCGTTTCAGGGAATACGAAATTATCTTTGGCGAGGTTCGGCCACATTTTTCATATTATGCTAAATAAAGCATTATCAATCTCGCATTTTTATTAAAATTAGTAATTAAAACGTGTTACAAGAATAATTTTTGTTGAGAGTGGTAAAATGAACAATTTCCTTTCCACTTTTTCCAGACTTAGGACTGGCAGATTTAAAAAAGAAAACCTGGTGTGGTTAAAATTGTTCTTCCCTATGTAATAGGTGCGTCAAAGCATGAAAAATTTTCATTTGTCAAGCTTTCTTCCCTTAATTTATGTGCGTTAAATGTTAAATATATGAAAGTTTTATTGTGATATAGGTTTAAATTTATGACTGGCAAACCTTACCAAGGCAATCCTGTTGAGGCTGCCTTCCAAATACATAGTAATAATTTTATGCAAATTTTCACGCCTTTGGAGGATTGTCTTTGAAACTGGTTTTTCTTCTTTCGTACTAGATATTCGAATGTAAAAATCTGTCTGCATCTACAGTAAAACTTCCACGAAATGAAAAATGTGAGGATGCATGTGATAAAAACAAGCATTAAAATATGAATGGAATGATTCACATGCTTTAGTTGTATTTTCAGATGAAGCATCGGCTTTGGCCCACATTGTTGGGGGAAATTTTGCCTCTTGTTCATCAATATAGTTTTCTACTAAATATTCATCAAACTCCGAAGCTCTCGCATCTGGAGGTTTGATTGGAACCAAATCTAATGCAAAAGAGTCACCAACGTCATTCGGTTTTAAATAGGACAATCCGAATATTTTCTTTTAACCACTGGCCAACTTCATTTGATTCAGACAACCGGAATTCTTTGCCAAGACCAAGACTGAGAATTTTTCTATACCAAGCATGGTGCAAATGAAATTTGCAGTCTGCATTAGGTCATGTTATTTTAATGCCGCTATGAATGGCAATTTCATAATCAACCACTAAATTATTTGGTTGGAAACCGAGATTGCGTTCAACACATTTCTCGATTATTGTCTTGAATAATTTTGCATAAGTGTCTTCTTTTTTATCTGGAAATAAGCAGAAAACCAGGGGCACATACCTGCCATTTTCTTTACCAAGAATAGTAAAGAGTTGTAACCAAAACTTTGCTCAGTACTTAAATGTTCCATACATGTTTTTTTTTTTTTTTTTATTTTGCGTTTGATAAGAAATTAAAGATTGGAATCACAGGTAAAAATAACTATTCAAGAATCTGCATCAGAATATAATAGAATTTCTTCGCCTTTTACCGACTTCACTTCCATTTCTAGTAATTTCTCTATTGCTTCTACTCTGTTCTTCGGAAGGCTTGGTATCTGTTTTCTTCTTTTCCTATAAATACTCTATTTCAAGTTATTAATATTCCTGTTAGTCAGGTTTTCTAAGTAAGTTGTATTTTCAGCAATTATTATATGAATAATTTTAGAGGGTCTCTCTGAAATATCTTCTACTTTTCTTTTTGCGGCTTGATTAAATATTTTCGTTGGTAAATTTTCATCCTTTTCATGGCAATGCACGTTATCAAGCCTTGACAGTTCAGATAGATGTTTTGTTCGGCATCGTATACGCTTTTGCAGAGCATTTTTTTTTTTTTTTTTTTTTTTTTTTTTTGTCTGGTGCCACACGATTTCACCACTTTTAATCTTCTTTTCTCATAATAAGTATAGCCATCTGCAATAAGTAGATTTTTTTCATGCTTGCTGGTGTAGAGGTGGACATCCATAGTAAAAAATTAATCAATCAGTATAAATCAATCAATAAAAAAATAATAAATAAAAATCAAGTATGAATATCTGCTGACCACAGTCCCTCGCATACGCGACTTCACCCTACGGTTGCTCAATAAAAAGACCGGAGCTCCTTTCAATTTGCGCATTCTCCAGTGTACAGAAGAATTTCTATGTATTATTGAGAGAGAAAAATTTTGTCGCCATCTTTTAACTTAATATAGAGTTACTATAAAAACGGATGTAATCGCTTTCTCATTATCGATTCTATACTTTTTTTTTTTTTTTTTTTTTTTGTTATTCGTAGTTTCTTTCTAAATTTTTATTATTAATTACCATTCTTTTATTTATTTATTTTTAATTAAATTGAGTGATGTAATTCTGGTACGCTATTTTTTTTTTTATTTTTTCCATTGAGACAATATAGAAGAAAGTGCATTCATATGCACTTTTTGTGATAAACGTTTCTCAAAAAAAAATTTAATTTAAATCGACATTTGAGAAACGTTCACAAACAAGAGGTTTTTGAGAAACAAACAATAAAATGTCCTTTATGTGCCACTTTTTAATATACATTCATCAGAAAAAAAAATCTTTAAATTGGTGATAACAAGAAAAAAGTGTAAACATTTCTTACTTTTTATATGCTCATGTACTTTTATGTTCATGTAATATAAACATTATAATTATTTTAGTTTTAAGAAAAAAATATCATATTCATTTTTAATAAATCAAAGTATTATTTCAATCTTGTGTGTATTATTTTATGTTTATAAGATACTGACAAATGCATATTTAAATAATAATGATCATTTATCAGTGTATGGAAAACGGATTTACTTGATGCTTTAATTTTTGATACTTGAAGTTCTATCAGAAATTTATATGTGTTTGTTTGATTCTTTCAGATAAATTATGAAATAATTCTTTGTCTGTGTATTACTAAATTTAAGTTTCAAATAAATATATCATGTTTATCTTTTTCCATTCTTTTGTGTAATAATAGTAATAACAAAAAACTTTAACATTCTGCATTGTGAACGCAGTAAACTTCCTAATAACAAATATTATTTATAAATTTGAGACTTCTATTTAGAAATTTACACATATTTATTTCAAATTAGTAAGTTAAATAAATTACATTCTTCTAAGGAAAATAAAAGGATTACTCTATATTGCATTACAAGAAATTTATGTATTTTAAATAGGAAAAATTTCCTCATGTATATTAAAATTTAATATTTGAAGTATAATCAGAGGAGAAACATTTGTACATAAGGATTTTTGACTCAAATATGAGTATCTGTAAAACTATAGTGAATCTATTTATTTAAAAAAATGGAAAATAACATATTATTGATAAAATGACTTTTTTTTTCTTTTTGTTCTTAATGAATGACAGTCTATAATAAATTACTGTATAAATAACAATAAAATCATTAAAATTACTTCAATTTTATTATTTTGCTGTTAGGCAATTTATGATTTTTAAAAAATTAAATGTTCATTATGTATTTTTACCAGTAAAACTAGAATACCCCCCCCCTACATACACACATGCACTTCAGACATTGACAGTTTGGGTTAATGAAATTTCATTTTACATGATTTTAATTTTAAAAATAATTATAAGCTGATATATATATATTTTCTTTTTAAGAATTTAAAAGTAATTAAGAAAGTGTATTATTTCTTAATTGCATTGCTGGAAAAAAAAAAAGGGGGGGGGGGTGATGGGAGAATACATTAATATAAACTAAAATTTGTCTGCATCTAATTTTTCTTTCAGAATGAATTGAAATTTATTCATTTTGTTTTAAAATAAAAATAAATAAATTAAGATATTTATATAAAATTAAATGCAAATTCTAAAAATTAATTTAAATTTCATTTAATATATATATATATATATATATATATAAACGATTATTATTATTATTATTAATATTTCAATTCAGACAAATTTACAAATTAATAATAATAATATAGAAAATGTCTTAGAGTGGAAAAGCAACAAAGAGTTAAAAACAAATATAATTTTTTTTTTTAATTATATTCACGAATTAAATAATTGTATAATTATTTTTAAGAATTTATTTAATCCGAATAAAATTATTTTACAAAATTAAATATTATCTCTACATAAAATTATTTTATTTAGTATTTGGATTGGATTTTGGGAATAAGGCGGATTGACTGCTGTAGATCCTAGGCCTGAGAGGGGAGTGCCCTCCGTGGGGGTTCTTTATTTAGGAATATATTAATATAAAATGAAAGTATGCATGAATGAATCTAATTTTTCTTTCAAATAAACTGAAGTTTTGTTAAAAGTTAAATGACTAAACGAATATATTTATTTAAAATTACGTGTGAAATCATCATTTTTTACTATGCAAATTAAAAGTAAAATGATTAAACGAGTGCATTTATTTAAATACATGTGAAATCATCATTTATTACTATGCAAATTGTTTTAAATTGCAGTTATAAAAAGAGTTAAATTATCGAAAAAAAATATATATAAATAAAAATTCAGCTAAATAATTTAATATGGAAAAAAAAAAAAAAAAAAAAAAAAAAAAAAAAAAACTGATTTTTTGTGAATTATAACTATTTTTACAACCTGTAGAGAAAGGCACAATATTTCTTTAAATAATATCTGTAATAATATAGTCACAAATGTATGCAGTAGATGGCGCCATTGAAATAATATTTTCCTGCGGGATTTTTTCAAAGATATTTTTTTCAGAGCATGGCGCATGCGCAACTGGAAAGGAGCTCCGCTGTCGCAAACGGCTAGTAACAAAAAGTGACTGAGTGACGACTCGATGGACGAGCCCTGGGACATTTTTGAAAATGGACCAATCAGCGTAGATCATCTAACGGTGGTGCCAACTGACGCCAACAGACAAAGTGATAAGCCGCCAAATGTGATGTATCATAAAGGGCAGTTTCCACTGAGGCAGGTTCTAAGTCGTTTTGATTGGCGCTATTCAGAATCCTTTGATGTGGTCAAACGATTGAACCTGGCTCAACGAGGTTGTTTCGAAGGGGGAATTGCCTGGTTCTAACCCCCTGCTGAGATAATTGAGGGGCCGGAGGCAGATATTTTTGTCAATTTTGCATGCTTTCCTTTGAGGTAAATGCGCAATCTGATAAAAAAGGGCTACAACTGGTGACAAGACATTTGGCTCTTTGTGTCGGAAGCGTGATTAATGGCTTTTTGAGCCTTGGTCTAGAGCTCGCAGTGGAAATCGGCCTTAAATTCCCCTATTTACCTGCTTTCGCGGCGATATCAATAGGTGTGGGAAAAAGGGGGTTAAACTCACACAGTGCTTGCAGGTTCACAGGTTGACAGTGCTTGCCGATCTGTCTTCCTGTTCCTCTTAAACACAGTAACGTTTCAAAGAACACCTAAAGGCGATTTTATTGTTGAAATTAGGAAAATCTACTTTCTGCAAATGTTTAAAATTTGCTACAGATTTACGGATTATTTCACTTTCTTGATTATACAGGTGATTGCAAACATTGTTTTTACATAGCTGCCAACCTAATTCGGAGTATTGTTAGTACACACCCCTTATTCCACACCACTTGAATTTATAGTAATTTTCTTTAAATGCATTGACGTTTAAATAAGAAGGAAAGTACTTAAAAGAAAAAAAAAAAAAAAAAAAAAAGACTGGTCTGTAAAAAAAAGACGGGTACTAACAATCCTCAGGATTATTAATTAGGATTTTGGCAGCTCTGTTTTTATCACTGAATTTATTATCATGAACATATTGTAATTATTGTCGTAACACAATCTTCATTGTAAAAATTAAGGAATGTCCAGATCTTTATATCTCCACAGTTTAACCCTTTAAGGTTCACTACTTAATTTATTTTAAAAATTACTAAACTAATTTTAAAAATGGCTTTTAGCCACATAGATGATCATAAATATTTAAAAAATAAAAAAATATCATTGTTCCTTTTCGAGAAATTTTCGGTTTGAAACATCTGTAAGTAAACCTTATTAAATTCAAATAATATTTAATTTACTAAATAAATCATTTTATAAGTAAACATTATCGACAACAACAACTCGTAAAAGTTGCATAGATCCCAACATTTCAATCTATTCCGGAGTATTTTAATCCTTTGCGGGGCAAGATAATTCTGATCATTTAAATTACACTGCCACCGGAATTTACGAACATAATTATAATAGAAGAAATTTTAAATTTTCATGTTGAAAAAAGGGCGTTTTCTGCTTTGTTATAAATGTAAATTTTTGCTAAAAAATTTCCGGGACAAGTTTTTGCACTTGAGAATTGAAATTAGGTGTTCCATGTAGTGGAACACTGAGCGGAAAAGGGTTAAAGCCAATGTATTAGGTGGGCATTTTTTTTAATTGGGGAAAATGTTTGTTTCCAAATTTCGCAAACATTAATCAAAAGTGTAGTATTTAAAAATACCAATAACAAAATTCGCTTTATGAATACCACATTAATTAATTAATTTATTTTTTTTTAATTAATTAATTAATTATTTAATTATTTAATTTTTGTAAATATTTTCCACATTCTTAAATAACTTTTTTCTTTTAATAACGGTTGTGATTGTGGTTGTGAGGGCTAAGAGAGATTAACCGCATTACGGTCCCAGGCCTATGCGAGGAATGCCCTCCGGAGGACTTTACTAAGGTGCCCCAGCTCGTATTTACACGAGTTTCGGTGAAAACTACGAAAAATTCCGAACAGCTAGGTCGACGAGCACGACGAGATTCGCTTTTTACAAAGCACGTAAATTCAGCCGATTTGGCGATTTTGGCACATACTTGGTGAGTGCTACATTGATATTTACACTTCTGAAAATGAAACTAATTCTGTTGCAACAAACCAAATCTGTAGCAACTAACTGTTTTTTTCCTCTATAGGATATGACCATTTAATATTACTTTTAAGTAAACGATCGCATGTAATTAATTCAAATTTATTGAAATAAATGAGATTGTATGTTATACGTATACCGATGTCGGACAAAATACTGTGAACACTAGCTTTTTTATGTTTTGTCGAATATCTTGAAAAATAGTTGTTGTTCTTGAATCTCGGAAATAAGGAACACATGTCTTTCCTCATATTTTTCTGCAAAGATTTTGTTACGAAAGCTTTAAGTAAGTAATACTCATCTGAAAACATGAAGACTTACAAATTATAAACGCTATTCTAGTTCACAGTTGAAAAATTATTTAGAATGTGGATTAAAATTACAAACTAATTTTTAACAATAAAATCAAATGTACTAGAAAGTGTACGCACACATACTACATTAAATATACTTATTGTACTTTTTAAAATATTTCTTTTACGTTGTTTCCTTATTTAAATATATTGATGTTTTGATAATAGATTTATCATTATTTTCACACTTTCGCAACCGCTGATGTAGATTCACGTCATTTGAAAATCTATAACTCCGCCAGTGGGCGTTACTTTTGAGAATTATAAGTCCATTTATTTCTTAAGAATATACACAATATTCATATTTTTACAACCAATATACTATGGATACAAATATTTTTATTAGAAAGAGTATAATTATAATGTATATCCATTTGTAATATGAGTCTGAATAGAGAGAATTTCGTTCTGAAATATTGTAACTTCCGAGAATAACGCCCACAGGTGAACCTTACTGCCAAAAAAGAAAAAAAAAAAAAAAAAAAAAAAAGATGCGGTGATTCAGGTCATTTGAAAATCTATAACTCCCTCAGTGGGCGTTGCTTTTGAAATTTGTAAGTCATTTATTTCTTAAAAATATGCACAATATTCATATTTGCACAACCAATATACTATGGATACAAATATTTTTATCAGAAAGTGTATAATTATAATGTATATCCATTTGTAATATAAATCTGAATATAGAAAATTTCATTCTCAAATATTGTAACTTCCGAGAATAACGCCCACAGGCGGACCTTACTAACAAAAAAAAAAAAAAAAAAAAAAAAAGAAATACATGTGTTTGCGAAAGTGTTACTTCTCGTCTTTGTTTTTTTTTTTCAAATATTTTTGGATCAGGGGGAGTAAGAAGAGGAGGAGATTAGGATGTTCGTCCAATGGACTGCGTGAAGTTTCTTTTTCATTTCAAATCAAAAATCCTTATCCTAAAAGTCATAAATATTCATTATTTGTGGGCTTTTTAAATTAATATTAATAAATTAGTGAATATTATTTAACAATAAACTTTCAGCTGATCACTTAATTTTCTAGAAAATAAATTTGCTTGTTTAAAAATAAAAATTTTTAGGCCCTCCCATGATTTTTGAATTCCGTCTCCTAGACCCTTGTCTAAAGTTCATCAAATTTTATTATTATAATATAATAAACTAACCCTTAATGCTCGGCATATGAACAGTAAGACACGCCTTTTGGCGTTCCTTTAAAACATCACACGTATACTTTCCAACTTAGTACCTTTTGGCTTCCGAAAAATTGTAATAATTTGTTTTATTTTACTTCATCATTAAATAAAATGAATGTTTCTGTTAAAATATTCCGGTAGCCGAAAGGTAGCCTATAGTTACACGTTTTAGAAAAAAAACTCTCATTCGCAGAGGAACACCTTAAGTCGTGGCTGAATTTTTTAATGTCCCCTCAGAAGGGACATACGATGATAACGGTTAATAGTGTAATTGTAAAAGCATACTTCATCAAATACAGTGTGTTTAAAAGTATGTTTACAAGTATGTTTAAAGAAATTATAGAAGCATACTTCAAATTATACTTCATCATTAAATAAAATAAATCTTTCTGTTAAAATTTTTCGGTAGCCGAAAGGTAGCCTATAGTTACACGTTTTAGAAAAATAACATTTCATTCGCAGTGGAACACCTTAAGGCGTGGCTCGATTTTTTAATGTCCCCTCAGAATGGACATACGAGCGATACGTGTTAATAGTGTAATTATAAAATTATACTTCATCAAATACAGTGTGTTTAAAAGTATGTTTACAAGTATGTTTAAAGAAATTATAAAAGCATACTTCAAATTGTACTTCATCATTAAATAAAATGAATCTTTCTGTTAAAATTTTTCGTTAGCCGAAAGGTAGCCTATAGTTACACGTTTTAGAAAAATAATATTTCTTTCGCAGAGGAACACTTAAGGCGTGGCTCTATTTTTTAATGTCTCCTCATAAGGGACATACGAGCGATAAGGGTTAATAGTGTAATTAAAAAAGCATACTTCATCAAATACAGTGTATTTAAAAGTATGTTTAAAGAAATTATAAATGCATACTTCAATTTACACTTCATCATTAAATAAAATACATCTTTCTGTTAAAATTTTCCGGTAGCCGAAAGGTATCCTATAGCAGGGGTCGTACTCTCCGCCCTTTCTTCAGGACACACTCAGAGATAAGAAATTTGCTCCTTTTCTGCCACCACTAATTTCATGCAGAAATACTTTTGGTATATTTACAGTACTGTGTCATGATTGCAAAGGGTAGAGATTATTTTATAAAAATAGTGGTAGCAATAAATTCGAAAGTTTTTCATTCATGAGTGTGTCCTGAAAAAAGGGCGGTGAGTACGACCCCTGCCTATAGTTACACGTTTTAGAAAAATAACATTTCATTCGCAGAGGAACACCTTAAGTCGTGGCTCGATTTTTTAATGTCCCCTCAGAAGGGACATACGAGCGAAAAGGGTTAATAGTGTAATTATAAAAGCATAGGTTCTATTCCATCTAACAAAATTTCATTTATTGTGTCATTTTCTTTTTTTCTTTCTTTCTTCTTCTTCTTCTTCTTCTTCTTTTTTTTTTTTTATTGTAGAATGTATATTTTTTGTGAGTAACGAATTTTACTTTTTTACTAGATGGAGTTAAATTGAATCAAATAATTTTAAGTAATGCGTAAAATGTATTTTATTGTTATTATTATAGAAATTATATTTTTGTAGTTTATATATATATATGCATAAATAGAATAGATAAGGTAAATTTAATTTTTAAATAAGTATATGTATAGATATTCATTGAATTAGATTAAAAATAAATTTATTTTTATAAGCTTTAATTAAAAGTGATATTTAATTTCGTGCTACAGCTTTACCCAGAAAATATAAATACATACCTATATATATATATATATATATATATATATATATATATATATATATAAGTTTGTTTTTGTTAGCATTGATATTCATGTTTGAATTTTGTTATAACAGAGTGTCGACAGTGTTTTAAACTGATTCTTCAAACAGTATATTTATACGATAATGTTTTACTTAATTAATCGTGCAAATTTACTACTAAAAATTCCGAAAGAAAAATGCTGGGGGGAAAATCAGGGGGAAATTTCGACTGTCGACACCCTGTATAATAAATTTCTTTTCCCTAAATTGTAAGTGCATATTTATAAAAGTTATGATACATGTATATAAGGAGGTGCTATCCTCTAGCTTATATGTATATATATATACATACTTGCCCAGAGCTGCCAACCTAATCCGGCAAATTGTTAGTACCGCCCCTTTTTCTACACCAGTCATTTCTTAGAGTTTTTTCTTTTTAATTCATCTCAAATATATTTGAAGAAAGTTACTTTAAAAATTAAGTGGTGTAGAAAAAGGGGCGGTACTAACAATTTGCCGGATTAGGTTGGCAGCTCTGCTTGCCAACCATCTCATTAATAACCGTACAGTTGTTAACGCCCCCTGAAAAAAACGCCCCTTTTCCCACACCACTATATTTTTAGAGTTATTCTCTCCAAATATTATTACGATTAAATAAGACTAAAATTATACTAAAAAATTATTGGTGTGAAAAACAAGGCGGGTGCTAAAAATTATACGGTTCATAATGAGATGGTTGGCAAGTATGTATATGTGAACACTAAGCGACAAAAAAAAAAAAAAAAAAAGACACACTTAGATATCTTCCTTTTTACCTTCTTTAACTTATATTTTAATGTGTTGCTTTAATTTACATTCGATAAATTAGAAAAAATCGAAAATATATATTGTATAATTTTACGGTTGTTCAAAAAACATACAAAGTTTTTCTATTTTACAATTATTTAAATACAATGTACAGAGCTGCCAACCTAATCCGGCAAATTGTTAACGCCTATTGAAAAACGCCCCTTTTTTTAAACCACAAAATTTTTAGAGCAATTCTCTTCAAATGTGCCTATGATGAATTAAGTAGAAAAATACTCTAAAAATTAAGTGGTGTAGAAAAAAGGGCGGTACTAACAATTTGCCGGATTAGGTTGGCAGCTCTGAATGTATCAGGACACGAGTATGGTTAAAGCAAAAAAGCAAAGTTTTTATTGTATATTAAATGATCTCTGTGGGTTTCCTATTCTTTTTTTATATTAGAAAAAAATATTTATTGATCCTTAGTGATGGCATAGCAGCGATTTGCGTATTGCATGTATCACACTTGGGGTTATCAGGGGTTCCAGCGTTCCTATATTTTTACGATCATTTTTTTATACTGTCACCACAATTTTCAAAACAGAAAATTTCCTTATAGCTTTTGATGCTATTTTCTCATGAAAGCCTGCATGAATATGTTCTTTTTGAAAATTGTGGTGACAATATAATAAAATAATCATAAAAATATAGGAACGCTGGGACCCCTGGGTTATACATTGAAGCCGCTCGGACACTAATTTCTCGCCAATCTCATGATTTCCCGAGCCTTTGTAAATACGTCGCTAGGATGGGAACCTGGCCCTTACGTTTATCAGCTACGAGCACAGAACCGCTCGGACACTAATGGCACGCTTTTAAATACGATGTCGTAAATTGGAAATATCTAATAAATGCAACTTGTAAAATATAATTTTTATTGTTGAATAAAAAAAAAAAAGTTAAACTATCCACAAATGCTTAATTAATTCAAAACAGAAAGAAAAATACAGTATGTAATGTAAAGTGATTGAATTGTTTTAAATTTACGAACGTATGAATCCATAGGTACTTTATAAATAAAACCTGTAAAAGCGATTTACAACCTGGGGACGACCTCTAAAGGGTGTGGAAAAATAAATAGTTTGCGAGAGCTTATAGAAAATGAAAACGTTAAAAAATGGTTCATTTACTGAAAGGAAGATGAAACAAAACATATTCTAGCATAAAAAAATTTAAATATATATTTGTTTATATATTTTATGCATCTATAAATAGGATTGTATCAGTACAACGCAATATTGACGAGAAACGGTGTAAACGTAAGGTTGAAAAACGCTGGCATATAATATTTATTTTTTATTTTATTTATTATTTTTTTTTTTAAGAAAAATTTATACCAGAATTTAACCGCAACAGAATCTATATATTAATTCGAAAAATGAAGCCCGTACGTGAGCGTGTTATTGCAATGTAACTATCGAGAACTGTAGTGAAAATTTGCAACGAGATTTTGTAATGAATTACAGTGTTGTCTTTTTCGTGGAAGCGGTAAGGTAATTACGTTAATCTAATGTGGAAAGCAAAAAGGTTTTAAGAATATAATTAAAGGAAATAAAATGAATACTTTCGGTTACGCTAAAAAAGTCAAGTTTCATTAAAAATTCCGGAGAGAACTGTAAAAGTTGTAAATTGAAATTTGGTGGGTTTTTTTGTGATATATGCTTTTAGTTTAGATTTTCTGAATTTTCATACCTTTTTATAATCTTAACCTTTAATTTTTATGCAATTCTAATTTTATATTTTATTCTAATTGTAGTCTTGGCTAAAATCGTAAGTTTTCTCATTCTTCTAATACATCGTTCGTCATTGACGTTTCACAGAGATTTTCAGTGTTTGTGATAAAATATCTCATATAGAGATATTTATTATACACGTGTATCATTCTAATATTTTATAAAAAGATATTTTAGAAACACGTAAAATTTAAAAAGTATATTTAATTAAAACACATTTATATTAAAACACATTTTTTAAGCTTTTTCACCCTCATTTCATCAGAGTTTCAACGGGAAATTTTTAACAAAATTTAATTTCACAAAATGGAGCTATGCGTTCCTGTATATGTACTAGATTATCAAGTGACAAATACAGTTAAGCTGGAAATGAAGAAAGTCAGAAGCCAGTTTAGGTTGAAAATTCTAGAGTCGGTCAGTTGGAGTTTTTTGGGTTTAAAAGGACACAACCTTTAAGATCCGGAAGTTGCTTGGAGAATCAGTGATGGGAACTGGAAAAGCTGGACTGGCGGTAGCAATTGTTGGAAAAAACTGTAGGATGGTTAAAAAAAATGTAGGTATCATATAGTCCACAGAAAAAATAAATAGAAATTAAATATTTGATTATACAAGAAAATGCGAAATTTTTGTTAGGAATGCTGAATCTTTAAAATTAATTCTATTACGACCTTTTATAATATTGAAAACTTTCGAAATTATCAGTTCTGATATATTTTCTGGAGTTGAAATATTTTCTGCTTGATCCCAAAGATATGTACCATCAGAGATACTATAAATAAAGTTAAATAATGCTGAACTTTTTCCTTCTTTAACAATGCAAATTTGTTCTTCTGTTCTTTTATTAAGAGTTCTTTTAGTTTGTCTAATTTAACAAAATATATCATTCTTTAACAAAATATATATTCTTCTTCTTCTTTTTTTTTTTTTTTTTTTTTTTTTTTTTTTGTAGAATGTATATATTTTGTGAGTAACAAATTTTATTTTTTTTCTAGATGGAGTTAAATTAAATAAAATATTTTTAAGTAATGCGTAAACTATATCTTATTATTATTATTAAAGAAATTATATGTTTGCAATTTATTTACATATATATATGCATAAATAGAATAGAAAAGGTAAACTTAATTTTTAAATAAGTATATGTACAGATATTCATTGAATTAGATTAAAAATAAATTTATTTTTATAAGCTTTAATTAAAAGTGATGTTTAATTTCATACTAGAGCTTTACCCAGAAAATGTAAATACATATATATTAAAAAAAAAAAAAGTTTGTTTTTGTTAGCATAGCTATTCATGTTTGAATTTTCTTATAACAGGGTGTCTACTGTGTTTTTCACTGATTATTTCACCAGTATATTTATATAATAATGTTTTACATAATTAATCGTGCAGGTGTACTACTAAAATTTCCGAAAGAAAAATACAGGGGGGGGGGATCAAGGGGAAATTTCGACTGTCGACATCCTGTATAATAGATTTCTTTTCCCTAAAATGTAAGTGCACATTTATAAAAGTTATGATACATGTATATAATGAGGTGCTGTCCTCTAGCTTATATATATATATATATATATATACATACTTGCCAACCATCTCATTAATAACCGTAAAATTGTTAAAACCCCCTGAAAAAAAAGCCCCTTTTCTCACACCACTATTTTTTAGAATTATTCTCTCCAAATGTTGTTACGATTAAATAAGACTAAAATTACTCTAAAAAATTATTGGTGTGAAAAAAAAGGCGGGTACTAAAAATTGTATGGTTCATAATGAGATGGTTGGCAAGTATGTATATATATATATATATTTATATATACCATAGCCTCCTTAAGTAGATGCCTGTCGCGTGACTCTTAAGCTTGGCAATAGTTCAAGCGGTAGACAGCACCACCTGGTACATATTGCTCGACTTTTTTATTCAACTGTCACCAAAAATTTCTAAAAGTGAGATTTGAAATACAAAGAAGGCGAATATTATCGAAGAAACGTCGATTATGTATATCACATATCACTTCTTAAAATTATTGGTGACATTTGAATAAAAAAGTCGCGCAATCTGTACCAGGTGGTGCTGTCTACTGTTCGACCTGTTGCCAAGTTTAAGAGCCACGCGACAGGCATCTAGTTAAGGAGGCTATGTATATACACTATGCAGCAAGAAAAAAAAAAAAAAAAAAAAAAAAAAGCCGCACTTAGATATTTTCCTTTTCAGCTTCTACAACTTATATTTTTATGTGATGACTTTATTTACATTCAATAAATTAGAAAAGATCATTCGAAAATATATATTGTATAATTTTAAAGTTGTTCAAAAAACATACAAAGTTTTTCTATTTTAAAATTATTTAAATGCAATGTATCAGAATACGAGTATGTTTAATGGAAAAAAGCAAACTTTTTATTGTACTTTATATAATCTCTGTGGGTTTCCTATTCTGTTTTTGCTATTAGAAAGAAATATTTATTGATCCTTACTGACTGCATAGCATAGATTTTCGTATTACATGTATCACACTTGGGGTTATCAGGGATTCCAGCGTTCCTATATTTTTACGATCATTTTTTTATACTGTTACCACAATTTTCAAAACAGAAAATTTTCTTGTAGATTTTGATGCTATTTTTTTTCTTGAAAACCTGGAAGAACATTTTCTTTTTGAAAACTGCGGTGGTAATATAATAAAATGGTCGTAAAAGTGTAGGAACGCGGGTACCCCTGCGTTTTTCATTGTATACTAATTTCTCGCCGATCTCCTGATTTCCCGAGCCTTTGTAAATACGTCGACAGGATCAAACCTGGCACTTCCCATTTATCAGCCTCGAGCACAGAACCGCTTGGACACTAAAGGTACGCTTTTAAATACGATGTCGTAAATTGGAAATATCTAAAATATGCAACTTGTAAAATGTAAATTTTATTGTTGAAAAATAAAAGTACAATTATCCACAAAAGCTTAATTACATCAAACTAGAAAGAAAGATAAAGTATGTGTAATGTAAAGTGATTGAATTGTTTTACATTTACGAACGTATGAATCCATAGGTACTTTATAAATAAAACCTGTAAAAGCGATTCACAACCTGTGGACGACCTCTAAAGGGTGTGGAAAAATAAATGGTTTGAGAGAGCTTATGGGAAATGAAAACATTAAAAACGGGTTAATTTACTGAAAGGAAAATGAAACAAAACATATTCTAGCATTAAAAAACATTAATTACATATTTGTCTATATATTTAATACATTTACAAATAGGATTGCATCAGTATAACGCAATATTGACGAGAAAAGGGGTAAAGGTAAGATTGAAAAACGCTGGCCTATAATATTTAGTGTATTTTTTAAATAAAAATTTACACCAGTAATTAACCGCAACAGAATCTATATATTAATTCTAAAAAAGAAGTGCGTTTGGTTGTTCTTTAATGAAGTGTCTCTATCAAGAACTGTAGCGAAAATTTGCTACGAGATTATGTATTGAATTTCAGAGTTGTCTATTTCGTGAAAGGGGTAAGGTAATTATGTTCATTTAATATGGAAAGCAAAACGTTTTTAAGAATATAATTAAAGGAAATAAAATGAATATTTTCCGCTACGTTATAAAAGTCAAATTTCCTTAAACATTGACTGTAAGAGTTGAGTTCCTTAAACATTGACTGTAAGAGTGAACTGTAAGAGTTGAGATTTGAAATTGGGTGGGTATTTTGTTGATATATGCTTTTAGTTTAAATTTTCTCAATTTTCTTCCCTTTTCTTCCCCTTTTTATAATCTTAACCTTTAATTTTTATGCAATTCTAATTTTAAATTTTATTCTAATTGTAATATTTGCTAAAATCGTAAATTTTCTCATTCTTCTAATACATCGTTCGTCATTGACGCTTCACAGAGATTTTCAGTGTTTGTGATAACATATCTGATATGGAGATATTTATTAACCACGTATATCATTCTAAATTTTTATAAAAAGATATTTTAAAAACACGTAAAATTTAAAAAGTTTATTTAATTAAAATATATTTATATTAAAATACATTTTTCGAGCTTTTTCGCACTGGTCTCAGCCAGGTTTCAACGGGAATGGGTATTGCAGGTTAAGCATATGAAAACTGCACCAGCGTCGAATGAAGATTTTTTGCCTGCTATTTATTTTTCTTTATCTGAAACATCTTTTGCACACAATTTTAGATTTCTACCCTCAACGATTAGGGAGTAATTGGGGTGGCAACCTAAAACGTTACATTTAATTTTTTTGAAAACTATTCAAGATACCTTAACGAGGTTGGAACTATTTATAAATGTTTATGAAGTACATAATATATTTTTTTTTTTCAGACTTTTCACTCGATTTTAAACGGTGGAAAATGATAAGTATGTTTTTCATGTGCTATTTTTTTACTATCCACTAAAATGTCACCTACCAAAAACATAGAGTTTATTTATTTATTAGTTAGTTTTTACATATAAAAGTTACAGAAGTGTCAAATTGCGGGAACGTAGTGAAACAAATAATCATCACTTAATAATAATACCAATGGTATAATATTTATTTTTAAAAACTACTTAATATCAATAATTAAACAATACAAGGAAATATAAAAATGCTCTGTTAACATTTGTTATTAAAACGTAACAATTAGCAATAAAAAAATTATATTTAATTATTATCAGGGATCTTATATCTCGCCGATTTTTCAAGACACTTTTAAGGATGAGAAATTTCCGTAATTTTTGCTACCTTTATTTTTATATAATAGTCTCTATCCTGTTTAATCACGTCACAACACTTCAAAAATACTAATATAAAATTTTCTATATGAAAATAGCATAGATGGCAAAATTTTATTTATTCCGGAGTATTTTTTAACCCCGCCTTTCTTCCATACCACTTATTTTTTAAGAATAAAATTGACTGATTTTATGGAAGTTATACATTTCATAAAATTTTTCTATAAATAAAGTGGTGCTAAATAAAGGCGGGGCCAAAAGTACTCCGGAATAAATCAAAATATTGGCATCTATGAAAGTAGCAGTAGCAAAAAAAAAAAAAAAAAAAAAAAAAAAAAGGCGGGAGTTCCCCCCATCTCCGAACGTGTAATACGAGCCATGTAATTAGCTGTAAATATAGCTGCCAACATTTTTATTTTAATTCGTAACATTGTTAGGCAGTTACTAATAATGTTACCGAATGAATTAGAAGTCTCTCAGTTTTTAAATCTTTTTGCGCTTACTTCAATACATAAGTTGTAACAACTTTACTAGAGAATTAATCCCTTGACATACAGTAACACAGAATTTTATACGTCTGAAAAGTACTATTTAATTTGGCTAAACTATATTTATAAGCTTTTCCGTTCTTTTAAAAAATAATATTTTGATAAAGGTCTACCAATTCATTTATTCTACATGCATAATTTTTATTCATTTATTTATTTATTTACGAGTGGGAATTTTTATAAATCTACTATTGTTAAAAGTAATCAGGTACAAATGACATAACATCCTATATAAATCTTTCACATAGCTCCGCCCATCAAAAATGGCATAGTTCATACAGTCTTTGAAACTTCTTAATTTTCTCCACCACTAATAAAATTTAGCATTTTTTTATATTTAAAATGTCTTAAAATTTAAAAGGAAATATATTCCATAAAAATACTGGTGGTTGAATTCTTGAAAAAAGGCGTGGCCATAATGAACTATGAATGGAGAAACAGCTCTTGACAGATGTATGAAAATCTGCACATGAAGTGCAGAGCTGCCAACCTAATCCGGCAGATTGTTAGTACCGCCCCTTTTTCTACACCACTTAATTTTTGAAGTAATTTTCTTCAAATACATTTGCGATGAATTAAGAATTAAAAAACTCTAAGTAATGACTGGTGTAGAAAAAGGGGCGGTACTAACAATTTGCCGGATTAGGTTGACAGCTCTGGAAGTGAATGAGGACCCTTACTTGTCGTTGTATGTATACGGGTGAATAAAATAATTAATAGTTTGGGTATTTATTGATCCTTACGAAACAGATTTTATTTCTATATGCAAAAACTATAGTAACTCTCCGTATTATTTCATACCACTATTTCTTTACGTTTTTTCTATTAATCTACTGACGAAAATTCTCTAATATGGTGCTATGAAGTAATCCGGATGGTCGGCTGCACTGTTATAGTAAGTGTTTTTGTAATTTTTTTATATGAAGTTCGATTATATTTAAAGTGCCATTTTTTTTACTACTGTTAAGAGCCGAGGTCCATAGTAATGGAGAAAACAATTGTGAGTAACGAAGACGACAGATGTGTTAATTGTAAATTAATTATCAGGAAAATAGGTGGTAAATTAATACAAATGGTTACTAACGAAGACGTAAAATGATACCAAGCTCATTGTAAAAATTGGATCTGTATTTTATCCTAAATGTACATTGATAATGTACAGAAATCCTAAACCTGCGGCATATACTAGCAGTGATGATTGTATTGAAGAGGACAGATGTGTTAATTGTAAATTAATTATCGGGAAAATAGATGGTAAATTAAAATGAATGGTTACAGATGAAGACGTATATATATATCAAGATTATTGTAAAAATATTGTACAAATAGGGTCTCCATTTTGTCCTAAATGTAGATTGATAATATATAGAAATTCGCAATCTACAGCACCTACTGGCAATGACGATAATATTGAAGATGACAATCACGGCAATAATTTCGATGATCCTGTACACTGCGTACAGTACTATACATATGTACTGTACTCTAATAAACATCTAACTATCGTACCTCTAGAGGCTCGCTTTCAAGCATTTACAAAACGAAGAAATTTTATTCCAAAAGGAAACAGATGTTGCACTAGCCATTTGATCAAAAAACGGTTTTTTAATGATGAATTACAACTTCTACGTGTTTTTTTTCTAATTACAGTTTGATAGAAAAAGAAGTCTCTCAGTTTTTAAACCTTTTGGCAGTTAATGTGGATTCAGTACTATTTAATAGAATTGGTTTTTCTGAGGAATAAATATTTACCTACACCGGTCTGAAATGGGAAAATATAATTCAATTACAAGAAATGCTTAATAGTATGAGAGATAGTGGAGGGAGATCAGTAATACAAGATTGGTAGTGTTTCCATTTAAACTAAACACTGGTAATTCTAACGAGGTAATACAGAAAATATTCGGCTTGACATGTCATCAACAAGTATCAAATTACTTTCAAGTTATCGAAGCTTTTGAATGGACATTTTGCCATTTTACTTTGGTACACATGCAACAACTAGAGAAGATTTAATTACTAACGAAACTTCTTATATTGGTAAAAGTCTTCTTGATTTTGGAGATTCTACTTTAGGTTTAATCTTTGACGGTACGTACATAAGCCATCAAAAAAGTAGAAATAATATGAACCAAAGGAAATCTTACAGTGGGCAAAAGAAAAAAAAAAACACTTTGCAAACCTTTCACTCTTTGCACAAAAAATGGGTATATAGTTGATATAGCAGGGCCTTTCAACGCAACCTTGAACGATGCATCTATAATGAAAAACTTACTAGAAGAACCCAATGGATTAAAATAGCTTCTACAACAAGGTGACTTGTGCATTGTTGATCGCGGTTTCCGACACGTGGCGAACTATATACAGAGTCAAGGTTACCATGCTTTTATGCCAGCTTTAAAGGCTAATAGAGCCCAATTAATACAGAAGAAGCAAATGCAAGCGGCAATAATTTACTATTTGTCCCATAGTCGATACAAATCAAAAATTGTAAAGCCAGCTGAAATATTGACTTCAATATTTGATAAAACTAGTGTAACTATCACTATTGAAGAAAATAGTGATGATGATTAAATCTTCATTGTAAATGATTCTTATTTGTAATTTAACTTTGCTTTTTATAATTGATTCTACAAACATAAATTACTTTATACGAATACCTGTATTGATTTTCATTTTTTAAATAATGGTCTACTTATTTGACAATTTTGTAAACTTTGTATGTAATAGCAATATAATAAACAAGAAAACTTTAAATTTTGGTAGGTGTCACTTCGGTGGATTTATAGTATAAAACATCATCCACCTAAATATACTTGTCAGTTTTCTCTGATTTAAATCGAGCAAAATTTTTGAAAAAAAAAAAAAATATATATATATATATATATATAAAATATAATTTACAAACATTCATAAACAGTTTCAACCTCGATAAGATATTCTATTTCGAAGCACTTTATTTTTAGAAAAGTTTTCTCCAATATATAACTTCCATTATATCCTTAAAAAAATAAGTGGTATAGAAAAATGACGGGGCTAAAAATACTCCGGAATAAATTAAAATGTTGGCTATTTTCATACAGAAATCTTTATGTCAGTATTTTCATAGTAATATGTCGTGATTAAACAGGATAGAGACTTGTGTATAAAAATAAAGATAGCAAAAATTAGAAGAATTTCTCATCCGTAAAAGTTTCTTGAAAAAAAAAGACTAGATGTAAGATCCCTGATAACAATTAAATAGAATATTTTTTAATTGTTAATTGGTACATTTTAATAACAAATGTTAATAGAGCATATTTATATTTGCTTGCATTGTTTATTTATTATTATAAAATAGTTTTTAAAAATAAATATATATCACTGGTATTATCACAAGTGTGCAAGAGTTTCCGTCTCAGCACGAAAAACCTATACCAGCCTATTTTTATCAAAAATTTATATCATATTTTTGGTTTAATTTATTGCGATTGACCATAATAGAAGTTATTGATAACGAATGCTGGTGTCAGTCTTTTAATTTGAGAGTGAAGCACTTGCACACAAGTATTATTATTAAGTGATTATTATTTTTTTCACTACGTTTCCGCAATTTGACACTTCTGTAATTTTTATATGTAATAGCTAACTAATAAACAAATGAACT
Source organism: Salticus scenicus (assembly GCA_963930645.1). Classification (NCBI taxonomy): domain Eukaryota; kingdom Metazoa; phylum Arthropoda; class Arachnida; order Araneae; family Salticidae; genus Salticus; species Salticus scenicus. The sequence goes on from OZ005657.1 coordinate 55,588,363, forward strand.
GTATTTTTTTGGTAGATGTCACTTTGGTGGATAGTATAAAAAATCGCCCATCAAAAATATACTTATCATTCTCTACCGTTTAAAATCGAGTGAAAATTCAGAAAAAAATTTATACTATGTTCTTCATAAACATTTATAAACAGTTTCAACCTCGTTAAGATATCTTAAATAGTTATTTATTTATTTATTTTTTTTTATTAAGTTTAACGTTTTAGGTAGCCACCCCCATTACTCCCTAATCGTTGAGGGTAGAAGTCTAAAATTGCGTGCAAAAGATTTTTCAGATAAAGAACAAGAAATAGCAGGCAAGAAATCTTCATTCGACGCTGGTGCAGTTTTCATATGCTTAACCTGCAATACCCATTTTAACAAAATTTTGTTTCACAAAATGCAGCTATGCGTTCCTGTATAGGTACTAGATTATCAAGCGACAAATACAGTTAAGCTTGAAATTAAGAAAGTCAGAAGCCAGTTTAGGGCGAAAATTCTAGAGCCGGTCATTTGGAGCTTTTTTGGGTTTAAAAGGAGTCAACCTTTGAGGTCCGGAAGTTGCTTGGAGAAATCAGTGCATGGGAACTACTGTAAAAGCTGGACAGCGAGAACAACTGTTGGAGCAAACGGTAGGATGGTTAAAAAAAAAAAAAAAAAGAAAAACTTGTAGATATCATATAGTCTTCTGAAAAGATAAATGGAAGTTAAACATTTGATTGTATAAGAAAATGCTAAATTTTTGTTAGGAATGCTGAATCTTTGAAAATAATTATATTACGACCTTTTATAATATTGACAACTTTCAAAATTATCAGTTCTGATATATTTTGTGGAGTTGAAATATTTTCTGCTTGATCCCAAAGAGATGTACAGAGCTGCCAACCTAATCCGGCAAATTGTTAGTACCGCCCCTTTTTCTACACCACTCAATTTTTAAAGTAATATTCTTCAAATATATTTGCGATGAATTAAGAAGAAAAAAACTCTAAAAAATTACTGGTGTAGAAAAAGGGGCGGTACTAACAATTTGCCGGATTAGGTTGTCAGCTCTGGATGTACCATCAGAGTTACTATAAATGAAGTTAAATAATGCTGAACTTTTTCCTTCTTTAACACTGCGAATTTGTTCTTGTATTCTTTTATTAAGAGTTCTTTTAGTTTGTCTGATTTAATAAAATATATCATTGTTTAATTTTATTGGTATTTTAGAAACACCTCTAGTGCATACCCTCCAACATACTAATTAATATTCCGTAGTATGTTAGCCCCGCCTTCTTTTTCAGTATATTTTTTAGAGTATTTTTCTTCTTATTTAATCGCAATTGCATTTGGGGAATATTACTCTAAAATTTATTGGTAGGAGAAAAAGTGTACTACGGAATATTAATTAGGATGTTGGAAGGTATGCTAGTATGTCTAGTACATAGCTGCCAACATTTTAAACTTTGAAATCAGAATTGACACCAGTATTTTTAAGTGGAATGTGTTATATGTATTTCCGACGAAAAATATTACAAAAAGCAGTTATAAAAATTTTCCGGTTTGAAGTCTTCCTAAAAAAAAACGAGACACTTGGCACCTATAGTCTAGTGCAGTGGTCGGCAACCTCATTTTTGAACAAAGCCAAATGTCAACAATACAACGATTAAAATATCTTTTGGGAACCAAAAAATTTTAACCTAATTTGTATTGGCTCATTCGTTCTTACTAACATAATTAGAGTATCCCTAAGTCGAGATTTGCTAAAATTTCAAGAGGCGAAAAATCTGCGTATGGCTTGCGAGCCGCAGGTTGCCGACCACTGGTCTAGTACACGATCATTTAAACTTAAATGTTTAATAGTTAAAGGAGAACGTTAAGGAATTAGAATACTAAATTTTCTAAAGATACAATGTTTAAATTTATTGAATTCATTACAAAAAGGAAGACTGTTATTGAATTTATTTTTAGTGGTTAATGAAAAGTATTATTAGTTGGAGGAGATAATGGAGCAGATGATTGGATGACTCATAAATACAACATTAAAATAAACTTGCATTATCACAGTCTTCTACTAGTTATAAAGTAAATAAATCTTGCAAGACCAAGAGAACGCTTTTCGATCGGTCAAATCATGAGTTTTCTTCAAATGAACTGAATATTTTAAATAAAGAACATTCCTGCCAACATCCTAATTAATATTCCGTAGTGTTGCCAGTCCTGTCCTTTTTCTTAACACCAATAAATTTTTAGAGTGATATTCTACAAATTCAATTACAATTAAGTAAGCAGAAAAGTACTCTAAAAATATACTACTGTGAAAGAAAAAAAATGCCGGGGCTAACAGTATTATGGAATATTAATTAGGATGTTGGAAAGTATGAAAGGATCAAATTTTGCCTTCAAACCTCACCTTAAAGCAGAGAGTGTTATAACAAAATTAGAAAATATTATAAAACAAATTCCTTCTGAATATCAAGAACAAGTTCGTGTCTATGCTGTCTTTGCTTTGAATAAACATCTTAACTTAAATAGTGGGTTTATGAATCATAATTTTTCAACTTTAAAACAGATTAAAATAAATAAAAAAATTTATCTCTTACTCGCAGGTGATTCTAAACAAATTGCAGCTTTACATACTAATGATTTTTACTCTAAAGCTCATGCAGCCATTAATGATTTAGCTTGCATAGCTGTTAATTCTAATACTACAGAAACTTTTACTCGTAAAATTCAAAAATTTACAAAATCGTTTATCCATTTCATCTCCCCTCATTGTATAAAAATTCCTTTATATCCATATGTACCAAAATTATTTTTCAAAATTAAAACCCATAAACCCAATCACCCCTTACGGCCCATTGTCTCCAAATGTAATAGCTCCCGTCTTATTTTCTTGCAATATTCGTTGCAAGCTTGCTTAAGCCTTTAATTATTAATAAACCTCATATTCTTAAATCCGGCTTAGAAGTAAAAAAATAAAATTCTTAATACTACTTTAGACCCCACGGATAAATTTTATAATTTAGATGTTATTTCAATTTTCCTAATATCCCTTTATATATTGTTTGCTCCATTATTCTTAAAAATATATAACAATATTCCTACACTTGCTCCTTTTTTGAATTTTATTTCTGAAGCATTTTATCTTATCAACCATAATAGTTATTTTCTTTTTGATGGTGTTATATATAAACAAACGTTTGGAACCTCAATGGGTCCCCCCCCCCCTTAGCCCTATTCTTGACGATATGTTACTTATTGAACTTGAAGAACGAACTTTCGCTATATCAGTACTTAAACCAACAATTTATCTACGTTGTGTCGATGATATATTTATTGCTTGGCCATATTAAAAAACTTCCTCCTAAATCTTTAATACACAATCTCCTTCCATATAATTTACTTATAAATGCGAAACCAATCAAACATTACACTTTTTAGATCTTTCTATACATCGCAGCAAAACTAATTCAGTTATATGGTTTGACGTTTGCTATAAAAACACTTTTGTCACCTTTCCTGTCCCTGCCTCATCTGCTCATCCAACTGTTTTTTAAAATTTCGTTTTTCAATTCTTACACAATCCGGGCTCTTAATTATACTTCATTTCAATTTAGCGAAATAGACAACTAAACAAAATTATCCAAATCGATTTTGACGCTGGGTACTAAAAAAATATTATAATTAAAATTATCAACTAAATAATCTGGTGTGTCACTCACACGACTTTTTATTACCTTAAAATTTAATGCTATAAATACAGACTGGAGATTAAAGGATAAGATAATGAGTACTATTATGCAAACCTATGTTAAAAAAAATTCAAATTAGGCTGCGGAACAGCTTTATCTGAAAATAATTCTATGTGAGGGGCTACCGCCCCCCCCCCTCAAGCCCTATTTCATGTTTGTACTTGCATTTATATGGAATTCAAATCTGTTATTAAATTCAAAAGTTCATTTAAAATTATTCAGACAACTTTCACACGCTTATTAACCATGACAACTTATTAACCATGATCAAATTTTTATAGTAACAAACGCATTAATTTCAAAATACAACATTTGGACACAGACAACGATCAGACGTTTAAAACTTGACTTCTGTATTCAGGAAGCTTCAAAATGTGTAAATATACAAAAAACAAGTGAGAAATATTTAGCTTAAAAAAAATACATTATTTACCATATGGCTATAAGGAATTAATTTCAGTTCCTGAGCAATTTTCCTGGACATGGTAAAATATTATAGTAAAGCACTTCCAATAACCATATAAAAGAGTGTTATGGCTTAAATTCTGGCAGCCCTGTATATCTTCTGAAAGTTATGTACACATCATAATGGTGCACATAAACATAATCCGATATTAATAACACATTGCAGAATCTAAAATACACTTTCATAAATTTTCAAGTATTGTCGCATTATAATCCAGTTCTTTTGTGTAGCCCTGTAAACGAACAGTGAATGATGTATATATCATATTCTACATTAAACATGATTTTACGCATACAAAAAATAAATATTCGTTTCATTTGGTTTAGTGCAGTCTATAGTTGTTAAACTCTACTTTACCTGCAATATCCCCCATAGACGTAATGCATTTAAATCCTCTTGAGTGTTCCTGTACACGAACCATTTGCTTGAACTCAACGAAAAGTTTAGTGTAACATCCCTATATGATAAACATTTAGAATATCAAGTTTGGATTTTTTACCATAATTTGTTTTTGAGATATGCTGATAACAGGAAGACACACAGACAGACACACAGACAGACACACACAGGGATGGAACACGGGCGCAGGATTCATACCGGAATCTGTTGAAGATTTTTTTTTACCTATAATATCGTTGATTTAAGAAGTAGAAAATTTTCTTACATTGATAGTGGTATGAATTCTGCGCCCGTGTTCCATCCCTGCACACACAATCAGATACACTCACATACCAATCTCTAAAAGTAGGATTTTTGGATTTAATGGCCTCTTAAAACGTGTAAATATAACAAAAACTTAGAAGAATTACTATAAATTTCATTGTTGTATACAATATAACTGGCATGCAGAAAAAAAAAAAAAAAAAAAAAAAAAAAAAAATCGACAAATCTTAATTTTTGAAGGGTCGTTTTCCGAGACTACTGTTTACTATATTAATAATATATATATATATATTCTTCTTTTTTTTTTCTTTCTGTAATACAACTGCATATAAATCTCTTGATAAAGATATTATCAGAGCAGCCCACCTTCCGGATTAATTCATAAAATTATTTTCTTAAAGTTTTTTCGGCTTATTTAATCACAGAATTTTCGCTAAAATATAAAATGAATATCTTAAAAAAAAATTCTGGTATTTAACAACTTGGCAAGTCAGCAAGCCTGTGTTGTACATATATAACTGAATCTTAAACTCTGCTTCATTATCAGACTTACCAACATCCTAATTAATATTCCGTAATATTGTTAACCCCGCCTTCTTTTCCACACCAGTATACTTTTGCGGTATTTTCTTTCTTATTTAATCATAGGTACATTTACAGAATATTACTCTGAAAAGTTACTGGTGGGGAAAAAAGGGCGGGACTAGCGACACTACGGAATACTAATGAGCAGGTTGCAGAGCTGCCAACCTAATCCGGCAAATTGTTAGTACCGCCCATTTTTCTACACCACTTAATTTTTAGAGAAATTCTCTTCAACTATATTTACGATGAATTAAGAAAACAAATACTCTAAAAATTAAGTGGTGTAGAAAAATGGGATGTACTAACAATTTGCCGGATTAGGTTGGCAGCTCTGATGTTGGCAAGTATGTTTGTTTTATATTTATTATCCTGGCACTCACCACTTATAACATATTTAAAACACATTTATGCACTTCAGTATATGTTTTGGTAAGATAATTTTAATGCCGTGTTTCTCTAAAAATTTTGAAATATTTTGTACTGGATATTGTAAAAAGCATTTGGCAGTACTGAGAGAAATGCATAAATAGCATAGGTGCGAAGTCCCTGCTTTTGAAGAGAAATTTCATACCGGATAATTTTTATAAATGTTTTCAGTTTATGTAATCGTCGGAAATATCCGTAAAAGATTCCTTTAAAAAAATATTGGTGGCAAATCTGATATAAAATCTTTAAATTATGACAGTAATGATAAACAATCATATAATTACGGATGCAGATTAGAAGAAAAGTATAATTTAAAAATATCAGTGTGTTTCAATCAATACAATGATATTAAGAACTTAATTAGCAGTGTTTATGACTTTCATCAAAGAGGAAACTAAACCTTTTTTTCTTTTGAAATCTGTGCAGGGCCATAGTGAGATATTTCTGAAGGTGTGCTTTACTGTAACAGTTTGCTCTCGAAGCCTTCGCACGGGTAAACCAATAACTCGAGCATTTTTCCCAGATATTTGGAAATCCCCCTTTAAAACTTTCTAATTTTTCCGGTACTGATGGAATAATTTTTCGTACTAGAAAATTCTTCTTAAATGGGAGTGGCTTGAGAACAGAATTAGAATTGTGTAAGATATCTATTCAAAAGTATAGAAGTACAGCAGGGTTCGTAGTTTCCCATTTTTAGCTAGTCTAGCTAAATCTAGATTAATATAAGATCTGGCTGTCCTTGTGTTATGCTGGCCACGTTATAAAAGGCTAGCATAATGCAAGTTTATACCCCTTTTACGAAAGCCGCGCCTTATTTTTTGTGTCAGTGGCCTCTTTTATGTCGACCACTTTGTATTTTCCAAATGTGCGGGCGTGAAGTGTGATGGAAAACTAACCTTTTGCATTCAAACCTTCTTTTAGTAATTTTAGTAAGCATAATGAGCTACCCGACAATAGTTTTAATAAAGAAATGCAAAATATAAAAAATATGAATTTTAAATATAAACATTTTATTTCTATATTTGATGTAAATTTACATATTACAAACATTATATATGAATATTACGATTTGTAAGTTTCCATCGTGTCATATTTTGCAGACTATTCTTCGCCATTTACCAATGACCAAGGCAAGCAACGCCCAAAGACACTTAATAAAAAATGTAGGTGAAGTCTCTTTCTTAACGAAGTATTACACATGTTATAGCACTTTTAACCACTTAACGCGCGGCGTCCTCGCTGCGAGGACGCCAAATTTAAGATCCAGCTGCAAAAATTCATCCCGGAAATTTTTTAACAAAAATTTACGTTTATAACATATCAGAAAAGGCCGGGTTTTTTAACCTTAAAATAAAAAATTTCTTTTAGTTTAATTTTGTTCATGAATTCCGGTGGCAGTATAATTTAAATGATCCGAATTGTCTTTCGCCGCAAAGGGTTAATTGTAGAAAATTATTGATGGATATAAGATATATAGTAACTTAATCATGGCGCCTCTCGAGCGACATTCGAGTTGAAGTAATGAATAGAATGTCGTCTGAGAGGCGACGTTCGAAAGCAAACGGTTAATGTAAAAATTTCTTATTCAAATTATTTTAACACTTCCATTTTTTAATGTAACGGCAAACATATGCTCTTTTTTTTAATTTTTCGTAAGTAAAAATATTTAGAATAGAAAATACTATCTGTCACCAGAATTTTATTAAATCAGTACTCACATATGTATGTAAATGACATTGACTGGAGTGATGTATGTGCTTTAAAATTACAAGTGTTCAAGACAAGTTGTGACGATTCGTTACAACGGCGATTTCAGATTAGTGTTATCACGTAGTTGAAACACGTTTCATCGAAAATTCTTAAACAAAAGTTTGCTGTTCAGGAAACCTTATGCATGAAGTTTTTATGTACAGTTGGGGGAAAATTCTAATCCCGACGTTAATTGTTTATTAACTGCAAACCAGCTAACTTTTCCGATTTTTAGATTCTGGTACTTTTTAACACTTTCCAACAAGGTTGAAAAGTGTTTATGACTTCGGTTTGTCTGTCTGTCTGTCTGTCCGCGCTCTAACTCCCGTAAATATTTATGGAATTTCTTGAATCTGATATATGTTTTTCAAGTTCACGATCGGACGTTCCCTATTGAAAATGGAGTTTGTACCTCTACTAGTTTGTGTACAAGGACACCCGAAAGTATTTTAAAGCATTGTGTTCTATGTGAGGTATTTCTATAAACCATATTTTCATACCTTTAATGTAGACATATCTGAATGAAATTGAAATATGATGTTTCCTGTATAAAATGGAAGAAATACCACCATCGGTTTAGTGCACAGGGACACTCAAAACTATTCCAAAGCATTGCATTCTATGAGAGATATTTCTATAAATCAAATTTTAATAATTTTACTTTCCACAAAGTTTTTGGAAATTGAAATATGTTATTTATATGCACAAAAGAATGCTTTGCATAGAATATAGCATGATTAGCATTGGATTTACAGGGTGGCACGAAAATATCCAGTTACATTAAGAGCTATTAATAAGAAAAATGCTAGAATTGTACTTTCGTTTACGTTAAGCGTTTTTAACACTTTCTAACATTTTTCTAAGTGTGAATATGATTTCAGTTTTGTGTATATGCCTGTCTGTCAGTCTGTGTGCCTGTCTGTCCAAGCTCTAACACCCTTAAATATTTATGGAATTTCTTGAAACTGATATATGTTATTTAAGTTCACTTTTGAACGTTCCCTATTGAAAATGGAGTTTATACCTCTACTGGTTTGTGCACAGGGACACCCGAAAGTATTTCAAAGCATTGTGTTCTATGAGAGGTATTTCTATAAACCATACTTTTATACCTTTACTGTAAACATATCTGAATGAAATTGAAATATGTTATTCAAGTTCACTATTGGATGTTTCCTGTATAAAATAGAGGAAATACCACCACCGATTTATGTACAGGTACACTTAAAAGTATTCCAAAGCATTGCGTTCTATGAGAGATATTTTTATAAATCAAATTTTAATAAATTTACTTTCCACGAAGTTTTAGGAAATTGAAGTATGTTATTTACATGCACAAAAAAAAATGCTTTGCATAGAATATATTATAGCATGATTAGCATTAGCTTTACAGGGTTACACAAAAATATCCATTTATATTAAGAGCTATTTCAAAAAAATTGCTAGAATTGTACTTTCGTTTACATTAAGCGTTTTTAACACTTTCTAACATTTTTAAGTTTGAATATGATTTCAGTTTGTGGATCTGTCCATCTGTCTCTCTGTCTGTCTGCCCGAGCCCTAACTCCTGTAAATATTTATGGAATTTCTCGAAACGAATATATTTTATTGAAGTTTACTATCGGATGTTCCATATTGAAAATGGAGTCAATATCTCTTCTGGATTGTGTACAGGGGCACCCAAAAGCATTCGAAAGCATTGTGTTCTATGAGTGTTATTTTTATAAATATCTTCCCTATAGAATGTTTCCCATTTAAAATAACACTAATAGGTCCTGTATAACTAGTTTGTTTACAAAAAAAAAAAAAAAAAAAAAAAAAAAAAACTGCCACTGCATTACGTTTTAGGACAGAATTTTTTGAAAGTTATATTTAAAAATCTTTCTAGTGTAATAATCATAAAAATATTGAAATGTATTGTTAATATTCTAAAATAATGTTTTGTGTAGAATATGATATGATTAACTCTCTGATTTACAGGGCTACACTAAAGTATTCAGAGAGATAAAAAGCTGCAATTATAATCTAATGGCTGCATTTTCTTTTGCGTTAAACCTTTTTAACTCTTTCCAAAATGCCTAAGAGTAATTTTAAAATCAATTTGTCTATCTGTATATTTTTCAGTCGTTCTTTCTGTTGCGTGATAACGTAAGCAAAGAATATTAAAAGTTATTCGATACAAGAATTACGTACAGTTGGAAAGTATTAATAATCAATGCATACCGCATGATTTTTCTTTCTTGTTTTTATAAGGACCTTATACCTTATTTAAAGATAGAAAATTTTTGTTAATCTTATAAAAAATTTCCTTAAAACAATATTGGTATCTAAAATACGGAATATTTGGCAGCTTCGTAATTAACACAAATGTTGTAATAGATGTCATTCGACGGGGAATTGTGAGTACTTTTACATAATAAAGTGAGATTTTAAATTGGCTCGTCTACTTTTTAAAACGCGTAACAATGTTTTAATCTACAAATAATTAAATAAACAAATTATAAAAAAAATTCCGCTGTATAATATTCCTTGAAGTGATTTTGTAAGCTTTCGGTTGTCCGTCAGCTATATCAACTACTTCCACTTTCCGAACTCCTCCCACAATTTCCATGGCGCAAAATGTCGTCACGCCTAGTGGGAATGTCCTACTACTATGATGAAATACAGTTAGCACTTTCACAACCGCTGACGTAGATTCACGTCATTTGGAAATCTGAAAATCCACAAGTGGGTGTTTCTCTTGTAATTTGTACGTTATTTGTTTCTGAAAAATATACACAATATTCATATTTGTACAATCAATATACTATGGATAAAGTGTTAAAGCTGGCAACTATAGGCGTAATCGTCTATTCACGGTATTTGTAGGAGGATCCTATTTTCTCTAAAAGTCACTTCTGGTCCTTTAAACTTCCGTTTGATAAAGAAAGTGAATAATTCTGACCAATCATCACGATTGTTTACAGCTACTAGCAGACGAACCGGAATTTCTTGCAACCATTGCGACGTAATCAATTGTTTTTTTTTTTTTTTTTTTTTTTGTTTTTTAGAAAACAAAGTGAATAGCCCTTTTGCTTTGCCTGATTTGGGTTTTATTACATATTTTTAAATAAATAATTATATGAAATATAATAAATATTTATTAATATAGCTACCAAACATTTTAACTTTTAAAGATAGATTCTCCTTAAAAAGAAAAAGGAATAGGTCGACTTTTTTAATACGATTAACCTCTTGAAGGGCTGTGAGATGTATACCTCTATATAATTCGCAAGTCTGTTAAATCAGTTTCACACTAGAAATTTTAAATAACACAAAAAGTTGTTCTTAAACAATGATTTATCTCGTACGAATGTACAGTCGGCAACCCCCCCCCCCTCCACCCAATTTCTCCGTAAGTTGTTGTAGAAACATGCGGTTAATACCAATCGATTTGTAATGACGTCTAGTTTATAATGGTATAGTTAGATTTTTCTTAGGGGTCGTCTGCATAATAAAACTAGCAACTACTTCATTTTGTTCAATAGTAGCCCCCATTTTTTATAATTTATTTGAATTCTTTGGATCAAATTATCGCGGAAAATGTATTGTATATATATTTTGCTCACTTTTTCATAGAATTATAAGCTGTAAAAGTATGGGGATGCTAATGTTAAATGAAAGTGACAAACATTAATCATATCTTCCCCAATAATTATCATATTCAATTTCTGTTTTTTTTTTTTTTTTTTTTTTTTTTTATGCGTTAGAATGAAGTGACCCAAACATATTCCAAGTATATTTTTGATAAAAAAACATTTTTTGAATTATGAAAATTATTAATAAATTCTTATTTGAAAAATTATGAATTATGACCTATGTTAATTTTTGCACGAATAGAACGAGCATCATGAAAAACATGGGTTTCCAAATTTACAGCTCGTTCCTAACATTATTTTTTTGAGTTACAGAGATATTTCATTTTTTACTGCTGTTAGGGGGCCGTCACTTGTTATCATTTCATAGGTGCCAAGTTTTTTAATTTATTCAGGAATGATGTTAGTCCCGCCCCTTTTTCACACCGTAATATTTTTAGAGTTATTGTGAACATACTTAATAATAATTATATATTGAATAAAATTTTTCTACAAAGATTACGGTGTGAAAAAAGGGCAGGGCTAACAACATTCCGGAATAAATTAAAAAACTTGGCAGCTATGTTATTTGTATCCTCTGTGAGTAAATATCTGTATATATTTTGACGAAAAACTATTTTAATTTATATTTTTGTTATTCTAATTGCTTTCTAAGCAACATATCGATGTTTTTCATACAAATTGGCTAATTTTTATAAAATTATCGCAGTGCAGGCTAGAGATTGTGAAAGTATTCCAAAAGAAATGAAGCCCCGCCTCTATATCGTGGAAACTCTATTAAAAAAACTAGTTTGCATATTCGTATTTGACTCTATATATGACGCTGGTATGCATAAATATCAATGGCATTTACTACATCGAATGCTGAAGACAAAATTAAATGGTTTAATTGCAATTATGTAAAAAAAAAAATATGATGTAAAGTTTTATAAAATTGAGTAAAGGCGTGGCTTCCGTTGCAAAAAGGAATGTACGCGATCCTGAAGTGTCAAGGCATTCTCCTAAGATATTACATAAATTTTCCTAGTTTCTCACTGCTAAAATTCTATTTTAACCCTGTTGTCCTATTTTTTTTCTTTCTTTTTCTTGAATATTGTAGGGTTCGTACACCTCAAGTTAAATATCATGATTTAAAAAATGCGGTAAAGGAAGGATTATTGTTTGAAAGAGGAATACGCAGGTAACAATCATTTTTTTTAATTATTATAATTAACATTTAATAATTTTTATAAGATTTTTTCAAACGAATTTTCTGGTTTGATTTTGTTGTGAGATTTTGTTTACTGTACAGCATTTGTTTACGGTACCGTTTGCAAGCTAATGTTATTTAAATTTTATCGCATGGCGTAACATAATATTAAATTTTTATTAAATGTTTTTTTTTTAATACAAAATCAAACAGTGATTTTTTTAAAAATTATTTTTAAATATATTATTAAAACAAAGCGCAATATTGTTTATTTTCGATTATTCTAATCACGGCGTAAAATTCCCATTTATTATGGGAAAACAATTTAAAACAGTGTAATATGTCTTATTATATTTAAAAATATAGATCTTACAGATTAAAAATTAAGAATTCAAGTACAGTAGACAACTACATAACGGCGGATATACGTTCTGGGCAATAGGAAATCGTTTTGTATGGAACATACTTTATCAGACCAATTTGTGCAAATTCAGTCCAACACTAAAAATTTTTATTTAATTTAATTTTGTTGTTTTGCTTTGTTTTGTTTTTTATTGTTCTTTAAGTAAGGTTTTGATGTTTACTGTACAAATTAGTCTAGTTTTGTAAGATTAACGCATTCCAGGTGGAAAATTTTGATTGCATTCCAAAAGGATAATGAACCCCACCCTCTAGCTTTCTCTGAAGCAATACTTTACTTTAAAAAATGTTTCTTTTTTCTATAATTTTAGTTTGTTTGACTCTTTATAGAACTCTAGAATATATAAACGAGTAAAAGTTGCCGTTTTGATTGTTGATGACAAAATTTCAATTACTGAAAACTTTCGTGTTCGCTGACGTATTTTCACGACATTTGAAAATCTGTAATTACGCCAATTGGCGTTTCTTTCGATATTTTTATGCATTATCTTAATATATAACCAAAATTCGTATTTTTACAATGAAATATGAAATGGATACACTTTGATTAAAAAAACATAATTATAATGTATATCTATTTTTAATATAAATGTGAATACAGAAAATTTTGTTCTGAAATATTGTAACTTCGAAGATTAGTTCCGGCAGGCGGACCTTACTGTCAAAAAGACAAAACCTTGCGGTCTCGAAAGTGTTAATCCTGAATTTTGTTAAATAATTTGATGTTTTAGAGAAACGTATGAAGGCGTGACCTATTACCCAAAATAGGAATGATTTTGAACCGTATCTCCTTTTTATTGAATTTTAAATATATTTTCTCACATTTTAGTTTAAATCTTGTTATCTATATTTTTGTATATTTTATGTTGTAAGTTTGTTCGCCTCAAATTAACTTTATAGTAACACTTTCAAACACTTTCACACTTTATAGTATAACTTTATAGTAACACTTTCATGCGGTGCTTACTGTAGAAAATAAAAATATATTCAACAGAAGTAGATAATTTTTTTTCTTAAACATTATTATTTTTTTCTTTTTACCCTTATTATTATTATTATTATTATTATCACTATTATTCTTTTATCTTTCTGTCTAGATTTTTGTAATTCAACATTGGAGGGTTCATATGACTCAAGTTATTTAAAATTCTACGTATGAAGTGACACATTAAACTAATCTACGTTTAATAAATATAAAACACTAAAAAAAAAAAATATTTTATAAGTGAAGAAAGCACATTTTGTAAATCAGTTTAGTTTTCTGTTTTATAATTAAAATTTCTGTACTTTTTTTCCGGTGTGAAACTTAACAAATAATGTCTATTTTGGGTTAAATCATGATTTATTTTTTCTAAATGTATAGACGGTCTCCTAATACGTTTTCGCTTGTATCTCTATCTAGAATTTATTTAAAGTATATAAATAGGTGTTATTTCCGAACTGCCTTGATCTCAGAAATATGAATATGAGGTCAAAAATAGGGGTTGCCGTTGAAAAAGATGAATTTGATGTTTGGTTTAATATATAGATGAACCCTTAAGCAAAATCTAACTATACTATTATAAACTAGACGTTACTACAGATCGATTGGTACCAACCGCATGTTTTTACGGTAATTTATAGCGAAATTAGGTAGGGGGGGGACTTTTTTTTGCCGACTGTACCCTTGTTTGTAACCTCTCTTTAACCCTCTGCTGGCCATTTTAATTTTCACTCCTCTGGTCAGTGTTGCGAAATTTAAGATCTTTTTATTCAATAACTACCACTAAATTTAAACTCACTGTTTAGAACGCTTTAGAGCGTTAGGGCCGGCAAAGGGTTGAAGAATGGTGGTATATATTACATTCAATGTATTTTTTATAAGATTCCTCCCAGTATTTTTTTAGTGTTAAAAATAATGTATTTCTTCACTTCTAACGTTGGTTGTAATATTCTAGTGATATTCGTTATTAAATAAGCTTAATAGCCTTGTGCTTTATCAAAGCGTCTTAAACTAGATGCCTGTTGCGTGGCTCGGAAACTTGGCAACTGTTGAAGCGCCACTCGGAGATTGCGCCACCTTTTTATTCAATGTGTCACGAGTAATTTTAAGAAGTGATATCGACGTTTCTTCGATTCTATTTGCCTTTTATGCATATCATATCCCACTTTAAAAAATTATTGGTGGCTGTTGAATAAAAAAGTCTCGCAATCTGTACCAGGTGGCGCTGTCTACAGCTTCAACTGTTGCCAAGTTTCCAAGTCATGCGACAGGCATCTAGTTTAGGACGCTATGGCTTAACAGTGTTAAAAAAATCAAAAGTAATATCTCTTAAATCTACGAAATTTGGCAGATGAAAGCATTAAATTGCACTTCTTATCTTTTTAAGGCCCATCAGCGGCCGAACGTTTCTGCGATTAAAGCTAGTTGATGGGAAGTGCCGGATTTGATCCTAGATTGCGCTCATCGTCCTAGCCGTTCGGAGTTTATAAATAAGGGCTAGGATCCCTTAGAAAGACCCCCATGCAGGGTATTCTCCTTATAGTCCTAGAACCCTGGAATAGTCAATAGGCTTTAAACCCAACAACAAAACAACCAGTCTTAACTTTTTAAAGCATATTGGCATGGAAAGCGCACTATACATTCAACTTTTCACTTTTGCCACCCATTGTTATTTCAGTTCGAAAATTTCTATTTAAACTTTATATTAAATATTACCTAATATATATTTAAATATTATTGTTTTCTGTTTTAATGACATTCTTCACTTTGTAAAGATAAATAATTTTGTGTTTGAGAGAAAACAAAAAACTATCAAAGAGTTAAGTTTTCTGGTGTAAAATTGATTTATCTTTCCTGCGAATTATATGCAGGAAATACGTGATAATACCTCATAATTTTAATTCTTAAGGGCCCTCTTCACTCACCGCCGCGGGAAGCCGAAGCTAATGCTATTGTATGGGAAATTTTTCATTGCAAATAACTTATTAACTAATACATATTTTAAATTCTGTGTTCACATTCTGAAAATTCCCAACTGTTAAATTGACGGACCTTTTTAAAAAAATTATTTGTTTAATTTTTTATATTTTATTTTGAAGCTGCAAAATACGAATTTTCAATTTGTGAATTTTTTTCATTTTGTAATTTCAAAATAAAATATTAAAAATTAAAAAAAAAAAAATACATTTTTAAAAAAGGTCCGTCAATTTATCAGTTGGAAATTTTCTGAATGTGAAAACAGAATTTAAAAATATGTATTAGTTAATAAGTTATTTGTAAAGAAAATTTCCCCATAGAATAACACTGGCTCGGGCTTCCGGCGACGGCAAGTGAAGAGGGCCGTTAACTGCAAAATTCATCCTGGAATTTTTTTAACATAATTCTAGTTTTATAACTCAGAGGGAAAAAATCATTCATTTCTCTTCATTTACCCTTTAGTGTAAATTCTGGCAGCTTTAGATATTAAATCAGCATAGTTACTTTTTTCCTCAAAGATTTAAATAAACTGAAAACCATTACAAAGAATTCAGATTTTAAATCTCTCTTGAAAAAGTGGAAACATGGCACCCCATGGTATTATATTAAAATGTAATATATATTAGATATATTTAAATATATCACTCCTAAGTTTGGTTACACAATGTTATTTGGGAATTTTGCGATAGATTTCAATTAAAATATCTTTAACAGTCAAAAACGGATCAGCTATAAAAATTTAAGCTAACTCATCTTTCAGTTTAAAAGAAAATCATTTTTTTTGTGTTCTAGGCACAACATAATGTACGAATTATAATAATATAGATACATGAATGTTTAATAAAATTGGTGCTGGCACTGTTGTTCTATGATGATGAATAAAAACTTTGTCAGTAAACAATATAATTAAAAACAACAGTGCATAATTTCCATATTTTCAGATACATATTCTTCTTATATGCACTATTTTAACATTTCTTACTTACATGAAAAATAACGAAATTATTTTAAATTTTAATTAGTTAACCTTACGAAACTGTTTGCACGATTTGTTTTCTAATTTCTGAAAAAAAAAAAATATATATAGTTTTTTTTAATAAATATATTATTTAATTTTTTTAAAACAAATATACGATTAAAGCAATAATCCAAAATAAAGTAATAATCCTTAAAATAATATTCCAATGTGATTTCTTTTACAATTTCTTAGAAAATATAGTTTCTTAATTAAAATATTCTTACAAAATTATTTTTGTAGTATAAAGTTCGATTGGAATAATTAAAGTGAAGCATGTATACAAAGTAAATTAATGTTCCAGCGACACTTTTAACTTCCTCTGTCATCAAGAAATAATTAAACAAGTTTGCCTTGCATTCCAGTGGTTGTCAATAGACAATTCTTTTATTATTATTATTATTATTATTATTATTATTATTATCGATAATTTTCTTCGTCCACCTATTTTTCTATTTTAAACAGTAACACTTTCGTCTCTTTGGTTGATTTACACACTATTGTTTAACCCTTTGCGGCGCAAGGTAATTGGGATCATTTAAATTACACTGCCACTGGTATTCACGAACAAAATTAAAATAAAAGGAATTGACGACATTTTCTGCTATGTTATATAAGAAAAATTTTGTTAAAAAATTTCCGAGATGAGTTTTTGCAGATGAAAATTAAAATTAGGCGATGCTGTAGTGGCATCACCACCCCTGAAAGTGTTTGCTGACGCAGATTCACGACATTTGAAAATCTATAACTCCGCCAGTGGGCGTTTCTTTTACAATTTGTATGTTATTTATTTCTTAAGAATATACCGTATATACATATTTGTACAATCAATCATATTACGGATACGAATACTTTGATTAGAAAGAATATAATTATAAAGTTTATCCATTTGTAATATAAGTGTGAATACAGAAAATGTTGTCTTGAAATACTGTAACTTAGGAGAATAACGCCTACAGGCGGACCTTTTAAAAACAAATTAAAACTTACCATCAAAAAGACAAAAACTTGCGGTCGCGAAAGTGTTAACACTAGGCAATTAATCTCATTTAATGTCGACTGTCACTAGAATATTACAACCAAAGTTAGAAGTTAAGAAATACATTATTTTTTAACGCTAAAAAAATTCTGGGAGGAATCTTATAACAAATACATTAAATGTAATATATGCCACCATTCTTCAACCCTTTGCCGGCCCTAACCCTCTAAAGCACTGTAAACAGTGTTGCCAAATTTAGAGATTTTTTTTTTTTTTTCAACTCTCACCAACGTTTATCATTAGTGATATTTGATATACATAATGAACAAATAATATTCGTTGTGATTAGGTAACCATTATAATTAAAATTTAGTGGTAGTTATTGAATAAATAGATCCTATATTTGACAACACTGACCAGAGATGTGAAAATAAAAAGGACCAGTAGAGGGTTAAAGAGTTAATTTACAAACAATGGTATATTCGTACGAGATAAATCCTCGTTTAAGAACAACTTTTTCTGTTAAAACCCGAATAAACCACTACGTCAGAAACGTCAAAGAAAATATCTGAGAAGCATACAGCTGTTTCGGTTGCCTTAAGCGTTCGGTATCCTTCAAAATAATATTTTCGCCTTCCAATAAACTCACCTTTTTTCAGTTAAAAGATCCCATTGATATGCATCATTCTTGGGGCATTTATACTATTTCCTGTCAGTGTGGTTTATCATATATTGGCCAAACTAAACGCAGTCTTAAATTTCGTCTAAAAGAACATATGAATTACGTCCGCAAACAAGAAACCAATAAATCGGCTATTTCTAAACATTGCCGGGAGGAAAATCATAATTTTAAATTTAATTCAGCTAAAATAATTTGCAGACCTAAATCAATTCATGAACTCGATTTCTTTGAAGCTTTTCATATTTATAAAAAATTTCAAAACCTTGTAAATTGTGATTTTGCTGTTTCCTATTTGTCTGATTGTTGTAAATTTTACATTCAGTCCACATTTTTTTAATTTGTCTACTGTTTACACAACTAATATTCCTAAATTCCTATTGGTCACACTCCCCACTTTTCCCGTAATCCTATTCGTTGAACTAAATTCGATCCCTCTCCTATATATACGAGAACTTCTCCAGATTCAGAATTCTTTTTGCACTGAAGACGGTACACTTAAGGCTACCGAAACAGCTGTATGCATCTCAAATACTTTTCTTTGGCGTTTCTGACGTAGTAGTATATTCGGGTTTTAATATTCTAACTCGAAGTCTCCTGTTATTAACTTTTTCTGTTATTTAAAATTTCTAGTGTGAAACTGATTTAACAGACTTGCGGATTATACAGAGATAGATCCCACTGCCCTTCAAGAGGTTAATCGTATAAAAAAAAAATACGATTAAATATATACCTTTTTTAATTTTTTTTTTTTTTTTTTTTGAATAGGGAATCTATCTTTAAAAGTTAAAAAGTTTGGTAGCTATATTAATAAATATTTAATATATTTCATGTAATTATTTATTTAAAAATATGTAATGAAAAATCAGGCAAAGCAAAGGTACTATAGACGATTACGCATATAGTTGCCAGCTTTAACACTTTTCTGCTACCAGAAAATTTTAATTTTTTTTTTATTTATTTTACTTAATCAGTGAAAACCGTTACAGTTCGCTAATAAAATAAAATAAATATATCTATTACATTTTTCCAGTATCCCAAAAGCGGTAAGTTGGCAAGTATGATTACGCTTCTATTATGATTTAATTCTTTTTGTTTCTAGATTTTCTAATAACTCCCAAACACTCTTTCTGTTTTAACTTCATGAATACTACAAAAAGAATAGACAAAATACATACTTTTCCGCACTGTCATGTTCGCAGAGAGTTCAAATGGGAAGTCAAAATAGCATGTTGCTACTAAAAAATAAATACAACTTTGTGTATAAGACACCCTGAAGAGTTAATTTGTACAAGAATTCTCAACGAAAGGTATTCAAATTAAACGACATTACTAATCGGAAATCACGATTGTAACGAGTTATCGTTACATCTCTCGAACATAGGCTACTAAGGCTTATTTTTTGGCTATTCCATTCAGCGTCATTTACATACATATGTGAGTACTGATTTAATCAAATTCTGGTGAAAGTAGGATTATTATTATTATTATTATTTAAATATTTATCTTTTCACTTACAAAAAATTAAAAAAAAAAAAGCGAGTGGGCTTTACTTGCTTTATAAGCTTTATTAAACTATTTTATATGATATATCAATTATAAAAATCAAATTCGTATTTATAAGATATGATTTAAATGTTATACTTCTGCTTTCATTAAAAGATTATGATTCGGACGCGCTGATCTGACATTTTAAATTTATTTTTGACAAAAGTTTTCTTTTTTGCATATTTCAAGAAATGGCTACATTAAAACAAAAAATAAAAATCTGTACTACAGTGGTGAGTATCTCGATATATGAGCATTAAAACTATGGATGAATTACTATCTATGATAGAATGTAATTTAGTACAACAGAACAACTTGTATTTGTATTCTAACTCCCGTTCAATATATATATATATACATATATATGCAGTGCGACCACATATCCGAAAACTAGCAGTGAGGACGCGTCCAAAACTTTAGAGGGATGCTTGGACAACAGTTTGAAATTTGGAAAACGTTCAACAATTCCGTCCTCTGTTATTGCTCATTTTATCTGAGTCAGATGACTGTCATCCCTATTTTAGCATTGGACTCGTTGAGATAGCACTTCTGCAGATGCTTCCATGGTTTCATGAAATGTGGTCGAAGAATGTATATATATCTGAAAACACTATTCTAAATAATCAGGAAGTATTCAGCCGAGACCTGTTGGATTTGTGATCAGAGCACACAACTACGAACCCGAAGGTTGTGAGCTCGATCCTCACCGATGAGAAGTGGGGAAAAATTATATTCAGGGATGGAACACGGGCGCAGAATTCATACCGTTATTTGTTTAAGAAATTTCTCTACCTACAGGCATGGAACAAGTGCACAGAACTCATACTACTGCGAATGTAACAATGTTGCCTACAGCTTAAATCAAAGATATTACAGGTAGAGAAATACTGGTATGTATTCTGCACCCGTGTTCCATCTCTGTACTTATAATATCATTGATTTAAGAAGTGGAAGTTTTTCTTACATTGATAGTGTATGAATTCTGCTCCCGTGTTCCATCCCTGAACGTCATAGATGCCAACATTTTAATTTATTCCGGAGTATTTTTAGCTCCGCCTTTATTTCCTACCACTTATTATTTTAAAGTATTTTTTTTTTTTTTTTTATTGTGTCGAAGTTGTATATTGGAGAAAAAATTTCTGTAAATAAAGTGGTACGAAATAAGGGCGGGGTTAAAAAAACTCCGGAATAAATTAAAATGTTGGCATCTATGGAATGTATATAAAAGTTTTTACGGATTTCACAAATGCCAGATATAAAAAAAATAGTCCTGTCGTACTAAAAAAAAAAAGAGTTCGAATGTAGTTATACCCAATTAAAAATTTCACATCATTCTCAAAAGTACACTTAATTGCCCGTTGAAAGATATCTATTAATTAAATCAGTTAACAACGAAAAAACATAAAGTGTTATTTTTTTCTAGACTGCACATAATGTATCCTACAGAGCTGCCAACCTAATCCGGCAAATTGTTAGTACCGCCGTTTTTCTACACCACTTAATTTTTAGAGTATTTTTCTACTTAATTCATCATAGATATATTTGAAGAGGATTGCTCTAAAAATTAATTGGTGTAGAAAAAGGGGCGTTTTTCAATAGGCGTTAACAATTTGCCGGATTAGGTTGGCAGCTCTGATCCTACATGGACTTTTCCGAGAAAAAGTGAAGAAACATGAACAAATGTGCCTTGAAAAAAAAATTTCTTAATTATTGGGGTGGCAACTAAGTTCCCGCCGTTTTTTTTTAATTGGAAAAATCTGTATGATATTAAATACTTTTGGCACGAAGTTGTACATCATTGGAAAGAGTAAATCAAAATAAATAATGATAAATCAAAATAAATAAGTAAATCAAAATAGTACTGTTCTACCTAAATATATCTTTCGCTGTTACTAAGATACATTTTGTTGTTATTTACAGATCATTAACATGGAATGTCAAGTTGAGAAGAATGAGCATTTTCGACACCTCCTTTTTCTTTACCTTTAATCAAGGTACTAAGACAGCAGAAACTGCTCGCAATATTTGTGCTGTGTATAGAGTGGGTACTGTAGCTGAAAGAACCGCCCGTGATTGGTATGCAAAGTTCAAAAAATGAAATTTTGACCTCAAAGACGCACCTCGTTCTGGAGTCCAGTTGAGTTCGATGAAGAGCGATTGAACCAGCTTTTGCATAAAAATCCGCGTCAAACACGTTAGGAAAACGTTGTAAACAACAAAGGAGAATACGTTCTTGATGAACTACTTGTATATGTTTATTGAAAAATAACCTTTTAACAAACATTATTAAAAACGGCGGGAACTTAGTTGCCAACTCAATACAAGTAATTCAAGAAAAAAAAATGATGGTTACGTAAATAGGATGTACACTTGAGTTAATTTTTTTTTATTTTGAGGCTGTGAAGAATTATCAAAAATAAATTCAAAAACTGGCGTACAGACAATAGCAAGAAATTGAAACTTCTTCACACACCATAAATTTTAAATCAGCACAACCGGTTTCGAAAGGACGTAGCCTTTCTTCATCAGGTGCAGTCTGCACCTGATGAAGAAAGGCTACGTCCTTTCGAAACCGGTTGTGCTGATTTAAAATTTATGGTGTGTGAAGAAGTTTTAATTTCTTGCTATTGTGAAGAATTATGTTAAAAACGGTCATTAACATACACTCCACATTTATGTTTGAAATAATTAAATAATTTTTTTTTTACAAAATGTGTCTTTTAATAAAAATTAAATCATTTATATGGATATTACCACTGGGAAGAAAAATAATACTTTCATAAAAAGAGATATTAGAAAAAAAAAAGACGAGCAATAGAGAAATGCAAGAATTGTGAAAACTTGTACGCGCACTAATATAATTTCTTTGTAGATTTACGCATCAAGTTTAAAAAAAATATTGCATGAAATCAAAAATGTTCAAATTTTATGTCACAGAAGATTATTTTATATTTTTTCTTCCTTTGTATAAATATTTCTGATATTTATACTGGGAGCATTCTCTAAGCCCTTTTTTCAGGACACTCTTAGAAGAGTGAAATTTCTGTCTTCATTGGTACAACAAATTTCACGCAAAACTGCATTTGACACATTTATATTAAAGTGCCATGAATATACAGGATAGAGATTCGTGTATAAAAATAGTGGTAGCAATATATTAAAAAAATTCTCATTAATGAGAGTGTCCTGAAAAAAGTGAGGAGAGTACGACCCCTGTTTATAGGTAAATTTTAAATACTTTTTTAATTCACCTGTATTAATTAATACAATTGTTAAAAAATACACTATACATTTTTTTTTTTTAAATATTTACTTAAACGAATAAAAATTCGCGTGCATTACACGTGAAAATAAAGTAAATTAATCAATTTTTGAAAGAAAAAAAAAAAAATGACCGCAATTTAATTTTCAATAGTAAAGGAAGAGTTGCCATCATTTTAATTGGTTCCGACGCATTTTTAGCCCCGCATTATTTCATACCGCTTTTTCTTTCTTTCTTTTTTCTTTTTTTAAGGCATTTTTTTTTTTTTTTTTTTTTTTTTTTAATCTTAGTTATGTATTGGAGAAAATTATTTTGCAAATAAAATGGTGCGAAAAAAAAAAAAAAGGCGGAGCATAAAATGCTCCGGGTTAAATTAAAATTTTTTCGACAATGGTAAAGCAGAGTGGCTACAGAACAAAATTTTTCCCTGGTTCTTCCACCAGTATTTTCCTTTCGGACTTTTTAATAGAAAATTTGAAGGATTAAGTGAAAATATATCATATCATGAAAAACGACAGTTTTTTGAGTGACGCAAGCGGAGGGACAAACGGGACGCTGCGAACTCATATATACGGCTAGTTTGACATCAAAGAGATTGGTAAAAGCCGACACTTAATATCTTAGCAAATATGCCATATTTTGTTCTGATCTTTTCAAAATAATCTTTTATCTCCGGTCTTAATCTATCCTGAAAATTTTGCATTTCTACATGCAATATGTTTTAAGATCTGAATCTCAATTTTAAGCCAAAATGGGAAAACGGTTGGTGTAATAGACTGGAATTCTGAAAAATATCTCTAAAACGGCTCGAAGGATTTTCATATAATCAATATGTGTTGTTAATAGGATCTTTCTGAATCTAGTAACGTTTTCGTTTTTTTTTTTCAGGAAAACTCTTGTTTTTTATATAAATCGCTTTAAATATGGAACTATATTTCTCCGCCAATTACATGTGTTTTTTCAGGTGAAAACGCTATTATGCGGTTCTTACTTGTGAGGTATGTGTGCTGGTTGATTGACCGACTTCAATGCAGCCAATGAATTATTTAGATTTTTTTTTTTTTTTTAACGCAAATTACTTTATTGCATGTTTAAAATATTTATTGTATATATACTAAGTCAAATTCACTTAAATATATTTTCTCTTCTGTTATGAAAAAATATTTTTGATTTCAAAATTTCATATTTAGTCAAAAAAATATTTAGATAATATTTTAAATAAGGAAGTATTTTGTAATTTTAGATATTCCATTTTATCATAATAATGATGAATTTACAATTTTTTAAAGCGAAAAAATTTTTAATCATTCATGAACATCGATTTTATAATAGCTCAAATATTTGCGATTCATATTCATGTATCATTCCGCGCCGGGAATGGAAAAAAACAGCAAATAGAGTTTTGGGGCCCTCTATCGTTTTTTATTTAAACCATACACTTCCATAAATATATATATATATATATATATTTTCTTTTTAAAAATTAAAAATCTCTTTTGAAAATACAGTTAAAGTTTATTCATTTATTTATTTTTCAGACTTTAAAATGATACATATTTTAAATATTAACATAATCAATTTTTTTTTATTATTATTTAAAGCAATAATGACTAGGGGATGAAACAGTGCTTACACTGTTTATTAGAAATAACATTATTTCATGAATTTTATTAAAAATCATGAAAAATATGTCAAATAGCAATTATTAAAAAACACATCAAAATAAATAAATAACATCTTTACTTTGAAACCCATAATAATGTATTTAAAAAATATTATTCTTTCTTTTATTTTTTTAATTAATTAATTTCTGCATGAAAAATTCTATTTCATAAATATATTTACAATTACAATTAAAAAAAAATCCTCCTTTAATTTTAAATAACTATTTCTACCTGTTTCTAAACAAGTTTTTTTTTTTTTTTTTTTTTTTTTTTTTAAGGGGAAAAAAAGTTAAATATATATGTATATGATTTTAATATAAACTACTAGATGGCGCCACTACATTTATTTATTTTTCTTTAAAAAAAAGAAAGAAAGAAAAAACTTTTAATTGCTTGGAAACATGTAGAAATAATTATTTAAAATTAAAGGAGGGTTTTTTGTTTATTGTAGTTGTAAATGTATTTTCAAAATAGAATTTTTACGCAGAAATTTCATTTTTTTTTTAAGCTTAACTTATATTTTCCATAAAATTTTTCTCCAGGTGATTTTATCTTATTTTTAAAATTATAGAAATGTAAAGTTTAATTTATATTTTGTCTATTTTTTCCCCCAAACGTTTTATATGAAAATATATATGAAGTAATTTTTACCTGCAATTTTGATGAAAATCTAAACTGTGAATATTGGAGCATACTTAGCCTCAAAAGGGGAAACAAAATATACAAATTTCCATTTTTAACATTCGCTTGTTTTTTTTTTTTTTTTTTTTGTAATTGTTTAATTTGTAATTCTCTAAAAAGAAACTTGGAAACTGTAAATTACGTAATTCTAACTTAAATTTGAAATTATCCACTTATTTTTCTTTCTTTCTTCTTCTTCTTATTTTTTTAAGAGTTTGAGAATCCCAGTCAATAAATTTTTCTAGTGCGAAGCTTCTCCATTTTGTTTCCAAGTGGCAGGCTACTTAAAAATTTATCAGTATGATAACGTTTGAAATACTGAATTAATTCGCACTAAATTTGTAGTGTAGATTTATCTTAGAAATGTATTTGATATGTTCATTTGCCAACTTAATCTACCCTCTTGTTTCCCTGTGCTAGCACACTGAAAATTTCAAATTTACATTAGAAAGATTTTATGAACCGATTTGCTTAAAACTCCATATATACAAGCCTTCATTAATAAATCCACTAAGCCCATTAATAAATTGTAGCTGCCATTTTGAAAAAAAAAAATGGTGACAACTTCATAAGGAAAAATAAATTAGTTTACCCTTCCAAGGAGCCAGAAGGACTTATTTTAATTTTTTGATCAATAACCACTAAAAAGTAATGATATCAGTTCAAAAAACCCTTAACGGCTTAAAAGTTTGTGACGCCGCGACTTTATGGCTATAAGAATTTGAAATATCAGTCTTAAAAATAATCATAACAAATTTTAAGTGACGCTTTGCAATTAGTTAAAGTATACATAGATTTTCTTATTTGATCATTTACTTTTATCTTTTATTTATATTTATAATGCAAACGTAATATTTTTAACTTCAAGATCAGACAGATATATAAAATACACTCACTAATGCTTTTTCATTCACATTTCAAATACAAAATAACAGTTTTAAAAGGAATTACATAAAAATTCCAGTGGCGCCTCGGTGTTATTTTAAAAGATATGTTTTTAGATTCCATTAAAATTACTTTTGTTTTGTCTACTAAAGTATATTTACACATTTAAACAGTGCATTTAATTTTCAAATATACTGTCAAATAATTATACTTTCACTGAGTTTGCATTATAAAGTAAAACTATTTATTTCAATAAATTGATTTATCTTTTGCGTCACGCTATCCAAAACTGCAAGTAAAATGTGTGTAAATGTTTTCTTTACGTCACACTACCTCTTTGAGCAAATTTTCACTTAGTTGGATACTATGATAGTATGTTTTGGATAGCGTGATGCAAAAGATAAATCAATTTATTGAAATAAATAATTTTACTTTATAATGCAAACTCAGTGAAAGTATAATTATTTGACAGTATATTTGAAAATTAAAAGCACTGTTTAAATGTGCAAATATACTTTATTAGACAAAACAAAAGTAATTTTAATGGAATCTAAAAACATATCTTTTAAAATAACACCGAGGCGCCACTGGAATTTTTATGTAATTCCTTTTAAAACTGTTATTTTGAATTTGAAATGCGAATGAAAAAGCATTGATATTGATACATATAAACAATATAAAACATCACTTACACTTTATTAAAATTTATGGATTGTTTAATTTGTGATCTTAATTTACGTTAATTTTTGATTCCAGGATACTGTAAAAATTTAATTGTATGGAATTTTGATAAACTGTAAGTGATGTTTTATACTGTTTACATGCCTCTTAGAATGTCATTATGCTCTGTCTATCGGTTTTGAAAGTTGTATACGCCACCGGTGAGCGTTGAAATATGATACAGCGCCATCTATCGGGTGAAAATGGCGATTTTTTTTTTCATATTTGATTTGCGCATGTTCTGAAACTTGTAGATACCAAATTTCACTGGAATATTCTCACTAGTTTTCTCTCCAGCACCCCTTGAACACTTGCAGTTTAATTATGACCACCCTGTACATTAAGTTTGGTAATAGCTACATTCGTGCAGAGCCTGATTAAGGGGGAAGCACACCTTATTTATACTTACAGCGTTATTTTTTAACAAATACTTTCCTCCTATAATAAACAGAAAATTCTCATTAAAAAGTATTTTAAAAGAATTCTGGTGTCTAATAACGGTGAGTAAATTGGATTGTTTTATACCGTTCATTTTTTATAAAAAATATTTCCTCGTCAAAGCGTGGAATTTCTATGACATGAAGTAAAAAATAATTGTAAAAATATTCCGGTGAGAGCGGAGATAATGTGTGCTTCCCCCTTAATCAGGCTCTGCATTCGTGTCAACCGTCTCATTTAGAATCGTAACATTTTTAGTACCTGCCTTTTTTTCTCACCAGTCTTTTTTTAGAGCAAATTTATTCTTATTTAACCGCAACTACATTTGAAGAAATTTACTCTAAAAATAAAGTGGTGTAGAAAAAGGGGCGTTTTTTCAAGGTGCGTTAACACTGTTACGATTATTAATGAGATGGTTGGCAAATGCAGTCTGTAACAAAAGTGTCCGAACACTAGCTTTTCGAATCCTGTCCTTAGTCAGTCTAAGGACATGATTTTATAAGGATTTATTTAACAAAACCGTATGAAGTGTCCTTTTTTTTACATAGGAATTTTTGCTAGTGTTCGGACACTTTTGTTACCGACTGTATGTAGCTAGTATTTTAGAAAATTGTACAAGAAATTTATATGTGAATAGGAAAGTTTTTTATTTTATTTCTTAATAATATATGTAGCGACTAATATTTTTCAAATAAAAAGAAATTCTAAAAAAAAAAAAAAAAAAAAAATCATTGCAGCACTTATGAAAACAAGATGAATTTAAATATTTGAATTTTGGAACTCAAGAGAAAAGAAAAAAAGTACTCGTTATTTTAGACTATACATACCAAATATTAAGAAAACAAAAAGTAGAATTAAGGGACTTATAATACCAATATACATTTTTTATGTGAATGTTTCCTCTTGCATGATTAAACCCTCTCGCTGCGTATTTTTTTTTATCAAAATAGGTTCAAAAATTGCGTATTTTTTTATTACATATTTCAAATCTACATATATTTTAGACTTAAAATATACAAAAATTTTTTGTAAAAGAGTTTTTTTCAATATAGAATTAGATCATAGAAAAAAGTTGTCAGAATATTGAAATTGAAGAATAATGATATAAAAGCAAAATTTTGAAAATCAATTTTGGTTAAATTATGATTTATTTTATAAAATACAAAGGTAAAAAGTATATACTAATGAAAATATGCAAAATACTTACAAAACATTTATTAGAAATGAAGTTTTGTCTGATAAATTTCGAAACAAGGCTCGAGGCAAAGTCCGACCTCGCAATCCTCGAAATTTTCATCAGTTCCGCTATAAATATCATCAATATACTCGGAATCAGAGTCAGAACTACTGTCAGTGTCGGAAATATCGTCAGGAACATAGGTCATATCACTCTCGCAACGCTTTCTGCCAGACATCTTTGAGCTCTGAAAAGCGCGCGCAAAATGCTAAAAAAAATTCTTTTTATATTTCGCAGAAACGTGGACAACTAACGCCATCTGTTAGTCGACATCTAAATAAACAATTAAACATTACAGAAAAGCCGAAATGAAACCATGAACGGGGAAAGAGCGGGTTGCACACTTAAATAGACGGCAAAAACGCATCCCCGCGATAATCGCGGGTTGCGCAAATTTTGCTACTTCTACGTTGCCCGTGGAAATCGCGGGATGCGCAGCGAGAGGGTTAACAATATTTACATAAGAAAACGTTTTTATGTTAATGTTGGTGCAGAAAACAAATCCGATTGTGTAAGCTTGGAACCTATGCCTGGATGTGATGTCTTTCGTTAGCAGGAGTCTTACTAAGATATCCTAAACCATATTCACTTAGGTTTTCGATAAAAACACGCAAAATTGCGAAAATCAGTGCTATATAGTACACCCGGCACCTCCGTTCAAAAACATAAAGATAGAAACTTCTAGTCGTTGGTGGGGCCGATGAAATAAATTGCTAAAGAATGAAACCGATTTCTCATTTTATGGCGTGGGTTAGAATTTTCTTAGAACTCTAGTAGTTAGTGAATTGTAGACCACAACTTTACGAGGTTCTGGTACATCTTTAATCTAACCTGGTAGATTTTAAGGTGACTTCATATACATAATTTGGAACCACTAAAGCTGTAAAGAATAAAAAAATATTCTACGAGAATATGAATTGGTATGTAAGACACATGGAGGAAAGAGCAAAATCTGAAATAGATGTATTCTGTACAGTCAATTGAAAAAAAAATGTTTTATCTAGTATTATATGACTTTTATCAGGTTAGTTTTCCAGTAAATTTCTTAGAAATCATGTAATTTAGTAATATAAAGCTATTCAATATGTAAGTGTTTGGTAAAGAATTTTGTAATATGTTTGTTTATTTGAAATTATCAGGATGTGTATATAAGTAGTGATATCCCTTTTCAGTATGATAGTTAAGAATATCTGTGTTTGGTTTAAGTCATAAGTAAACAAAAACGAAAAATATTGCGTTTCGCATTGATTCTTTACACTTTCCAACTGTACGTAATCGTTGTATCGTACATCTTTTAATGTTCTTTGCATACGTTATCACACAACGGACAGAAAGAAAGACTGAAAGGCATATAGATAACTAAATTCATAATCACTCTTAAACATTGTTGGAAAGTGTTAAAAATGCCTAATGCAAAAGAAAATACAGCCCTGATATTCTAATTACAACCCTTAATGTATCTGAATATTTTACTGTAGCTCTGTAAATCTAAAAATTAACCATATCATATTCTATACAAAACAATATTTTAGCATATTAACAATAAATGTCAATTTCTTTAAAAATTTACATACTTGACAAACATCTCATTATGAAGTGTAAAAATTTTAGTACCCGCCTTCTTTTTTTCACACCAGTCGTTTTTTAAAATAATTTTATTTTCATTTAATAGTAACAGCATTTGAAGAGAACTACGCTAAAAATAAAGTGGTGTGAAAAAAGGGGCACTTTTTCAAGGGGCGTTAACAGTCTTACGCTTATTACTGAGATGGTTAGCAGGCATGTTTTTACAGTAGAAAGTTATTTAAATGTCTGTCCTAAAACGTAATGCATTGGCATTGTTTAAGTTTCCCTGTACACAAACCCGTTATACAGGATCTATTAATGCCGATTTAAATAGGAAACATTCCATGGTAAACTTGAATAGCATACATCCTTTTTTAAAAAATCTGAAAATGATAACGGCCGCTGTTGGCGGGCAGATGGACAGATAGACAGTCGGACAGACAGATACACAAATTCAAAACATTTTTACACATAAAAATTGTAAAATAAAAATGTTTAATGTTTAAATGTTTAATATAAACACAAATGCAATTCCAGCAAATATCCGATAATATCCCTTAATTAGGGTGGTCACAGATCCTATTTTTTACCATGTTTTTATTAACTTCGATTCTTGTGTGTTTGTGGGTTTGTGTGTTTGTCAGGGACAAATCTTGCAATCGATTTTTAACTAACTTCCCGACTAGCTAGATATTTGAAATTTTCAGGACAACTCACAACACGGTGACAATACATTTTTCTAATAATTTTAGTCAACTATTTCAAGTCCCGCTGTCTTCGGCAGCGCTTATATGATTCGACAGAAAATTTATTTAACTAACTTCCCGACTAGCTAGACATTTGAAACTTTCAGAATAGTTCAGAACAGGGTGAAAATGCATTTTCTTAAAACCTTTTGCCAACTGTTTCGGGTTCCCGCTGCCTTCGGCAGCGTTATCAGTACAAAGCTTGCAATCGATTTTTCACTAACTTTCCGACTAGCTTGACATTTGAAATTTTCAGGACAGCTCACAACACGGCGACAACACATTTTTCTAATAATTTTAGTCAACTATTTCAAGTCCCGCTGCCTTCGGCAGCGCTTATATGATTCGACAGCAAATTTATTTAACCAACTTCCCGACTAGCTAGACATTTGAAACTTTCAGAATAGTTCAGAACACGGTGAAAATGCATTTTCTTAAAACATTTAGCCAACTGTTTCGGGTTCCTGCTGCCTTCGGCAGCGTTTTCAGTACAAAGCTTGCAATCGATTTTTCATTAACTTTCCGACTAGCTAGACATTTGAAACTTTTAGGACAGCTCACAACACGGCGACAATACATTTTTCTAATAATTTTAGTCAACTATTTCAGGTCCCGCTGCCTTCGGCAGCGCTTATGTAATTCGACAGAACATTTATTTAACTAACTTCCCGACTAGCTAGACATTTAAAATTTTCAGAATAGTTCAGAACACGGTGAAAATGCATTTTTTAAATACCTATAGCCAACTGTTTCGAGTTCCTGCTGCCTTCGGCAGCGTTATCAGTATAAAGTTTGCAATCGATCTTTCACTAACTTTCCGACTAGCTAGACATTTGAAACTTTTAGGACAGCTCACAACACGATGACAATACATTTTTCTAATAATTTTAGTCAACTATTTCAGGTCCCGCTGCCTTCAGCAGCGCTTATATAATTCGACAAAACATTTATTTAACTAACTTCCCGACTAGCTAGACATTTAAAATTTTCAGAATAGTTCAGAACACGGTGAAAATGCTTTTTTTTCAATACCTTTAGCCAACTGTTTCGGGTTCCTGCTGCCTTCGGCAGCATTACCAGTACAAAGCTTGCAATCGATTTTTCACTAACTTCCCGACTAGCTAGATATTTGAAACTTTTAGGATAGCTCAGAACACGGTGGCAATATATTTTTTTTAATACTTTTAGTCAACTGTTTCAGATCGCTACTGCCTTCGGCAGCGTTCGTATGATTCAACAGAAAATTCATTTAACTAACTTCCCGAGTAGCTAGACATTTGAAACTTTCGGAACAGTTCAGAATACGGTGAAAATGCTTTTTAAAAATATTTTTATCCAATTGCTTCGGGACCCTGCTGCCTTCGGCAGCGTTTCCTGTATAAAGCTTGCAATCAACTTTTAACTAACTTCCCGGCTAGATAGCCATTTGAAACTTTTATAATAGCTCAAAAGACGATAGCAAGGAATTTTTTTAATACTTTTATCCAATTGCTGGGGTTCCGGCTGCCTTCAGTAGCGTTTATATGATTCAACAGAAAATTAAAAAACATGGTTTATAAAAAAAATTTTATCTTATAATTATTTTACTTCATTCTCCCACCATTTTTTTTTTCAGAATTTTTAATAGTATGTTTGCACCACTAATTAAGTAAAAATTATCATGTAAATATTCTGATAGAAGAATCGGGTAAAAAAAGGGGGGGTCTGTAACCACCCTGTTAATGTAACTGAATATTTTTGTGTGGCCCTGTAAATTTTAATGCTTATCATGCTGTATTCCATAGAAAACATTCTTTTGTGCATATGAATAACAGATTTTAATTTCATCAAGATTTCCGCAATTTAAAGTTATTGAAGTTTGATTTATAGAAATACTCTCATAGAATGCAATGCTTTGGAATACTTCCGGGTGTCCTTGTACAGAAACCAGGGGGGGGGGGGGCGAATTTACTCCATTTTCAAAAGAAAACATTCGATAGTGAACTTGAATAACGTATTTTATTTCATTAAGACTTGTGTAAAAAAAAAAAAAAAAAAAAAAAAAAAGGTATGAAAATATGGTTTGTCGAAATGATTCTCATTGACCACAATACTTTGAAATACTTTCGGATGCACCTGTACAGAAACCCTTAGAGTTTTTCTCTCTATTTTCAATGGGGAATATCCGATAGTGAATTTTAGTAACATATATCAGTTTCAAGAAATTAGATGAATTATTTACGCAAATCAGAGCGCAGGCAGACAGACAACCGGAAGTCATTAGCACTTTTCAACCTTGTTGGAAAGTGTTAAAAAGATGAAAAAGCATTGAAAAAAAAATATATATATAGAAACATAACATGGAATATAATACAAAAGAAATATATATGCCAGGGTTCAGGGCTAACGCGGTTTCACCTTTTTGTAAGTATACTAAAACCACTATTACAGAACAAAAAACTCCTTTTTTTATTACATGCTTATATTATAAGAAAAAATCCTATATCGATTTAGTACACGGGAAACTGAAGATTGTGATAACATTATACGTACACGAACATTTTTTTTTTTTTTTTCAACTGCATTCATGACAAGTTTTAAGCTTTTTGGCTAGCAAAAAATTTAATAGAATTTTTTTATAGATTTCCGTAGCTGTTTTAACTGATTGAATTGAATAGGAATATCTGTTAAAATTTTCTGGTAGAAAAGAAAAAGTAATGAAAAGAAAAGAAAAGTAAAAAGAAAAAGTAGAAAAGAAAAAGTAAAGTAACTATGATATTGTAGATTTCACTATCATGTTCAAAGAGAAATGTAATAAATTAAAAAACTTAAAACTTTAGGTCTCAAAAGAGACAAATTTTCGTATTTTTACACGATATTTATTTGTAATTTTTTATAAATTTTATAATCATGTGTATTAATTATTATAAGGTATAATTTCTTTTACAATGAAGCCATTTATTTAATAAAGTTTTTTCTCAGCAAATATAAATACTCAAATGTTCAACACGGCAAATAAAGTAAATGAACTTATTTTTGAGAAGAAAAACGTAAAACACGATTTATCAATTCAATATATTCAGAAGTGAAAGTAATCGTGTATTTATAATAGAAAATAATTAAAACTCAAATGTAAATATTTTTTTTATTTAAAAATTTCCTTAATTACCGCAGTTTTGATACAACAATACTTATATATTAATAAATATGGTGTCAACTTGTAGTTTTTTCCGTAGGTTCGATTTCCGCTTTCAGTTTGCGTAATAGTACATCGTTTCGAGAAGAGAGCGCCATTTTGTTGCCTCAAAACATGATAGCATTTTCGCTTGGCGTTCTTATAGCTCATTGGCGATTTTTTAAAAATCTTTATCTGAAGCTACGATCAGTAAAAAACGATTAATAACAAATATTTGTTTATGTGTCTACAGAGCTGCCAACCTAATCCGGCAAATTGTTAGTAACGCCCTTTTCCTACAGCACTTAATTTTTAGAATAATTCTCTTCAAATATATTTATGATGAATTAAGAAAACAAATACTCTAAAAATACATTGGCGCAGAAAAAGGGGCGGTTCAAACAATTTGCCGGATTAGGTTGGCAGCTCTGTGTCTAATACAATTAACCGTTTGCACTCGAAGTCTTTTTTGCATGGGTATACCAGCAATTCGAAGCTGTTTTCGAGATATTTGGTGATCCGCATATAAACTTTCATAATTTTTCCGGTACACATGGTATAATTTTTCGTACTAGAAAATGCTTATTAAAAGGACGTGACTTTTATTTAATAAAAGTCACGTGAGAACAGAATGAGAACGGAATTGAGAACAGAACGGACGTGAACAGACGTGAGAACGGACGTGAGAACAGAATTAGAATTGTGTAAGAGATCTATTCAAAAATATAGAACTAAAGCAGGGTTCGTAGTTTCCGTTTTTGAGCTAGTCTAGCTAAATTTAATCTAGCTTAATATCTGGCTGTCCTTATGTTATGCTGGCCGCGTAATAAAAGGCTAGCATATTGCACTTTTTAGGAAGGTTGCGCCTTCTTTTTTGTCAGTGGCCTCTTTTATGTCGACCACTTTGTATTTTTCAAATGTGCGGAACAAGTGAGATGGAAAATTAACTTTTTTCATTCGAACCTTCTTTTAGTAAACTTAATGAGCTACTCAACAATAATTTTAATAAAAAATGCAAAATATGAAACATAAGAATTTTAAATATAAACATTTTATTTCTATATTTTATGTATATTTACATATTACAAGCATTATATATAAATATTGTGATTTATAATTTTCCATCGTATGATATTTTGCAAAGCATTCTTGGCCATTTACGAATGACCAAAGCAAGCAACGCCCAAAGGCACTTAATAAAAAATGTGGGTGGAGTTTCTTTCTTATCGAAGTATGCACCTGTTATAGCACTTTCAATTGTAGAATATTATTAGTGGATATAAGATGTATAGTAACTTAATTGGTCATGGTGCCTCTCGAGTGCCGTTCGAGTTGAAATAATGAATCAAATGTCACCTGAGAGGCGAAGTTCGCGTGCAAACGGTTAATAACTCTTGGAAAAAGAGAAAAAAAAGAGTGTATACCTTTTAAAAGTAGAAAGCTTTTATTTATTTATTTTTCTGTTATATCTACCATATATTATATACTTATAACAAACATTAAAAGCAGTGTATTTTTAACACTTTCCCACCCTTAAAAAAAAAAAAAAAAAAAAAAAAAATCCCCAAAAATAAATATAGATTGTAATATGAAAAAATAGTTTAAAAAAATCGGCAAACAACTCTTCAGACTAAAAACATTTACAAAGAAAATTGGGGATCCCACAAAAGTTGCCGAAACTCACACACACAGTAATAAAATGTTTTCTTAAGTTAATTTATGGTTAGTAATGTGAATATAAAATTTAAATACCATTTTCTTTGTATTTTTACAATAGCACATGTCAGAAGTATAAACAAAAATTTAAGCTAATAGCATTAATTTTATTTTCTTCTTCTTAAATTATATGATGAAAAAAATGAACATTTTATAACCTGTTCTTGAGTGCGTGCAGTAGTTTATATATGAACGACCTCCCATAACGCAGTTTATAAAGTTAAAAATAACAATAATAGCAATACTAAAATAATGAACTGGTGTACAATAAATATTTAAACTTAAATATTCTTCACACATCATAAAATTAATGTAAGCACTACCGGCTTCTACAGGACGTGGCCTTTCTTCTTCTGGTACAAGAAATACGTGCTACTGTCTCGTAGGCAATAGTAAGACAGCCTTGTTTTTGAACGTAAAACGATACAAAAAAGAGGCTCAGATGAAGAAAAAAATCAGAAAAAGTAATCTCTGAAAAAAGAAAAACAGGTTTTTATAAATTCAGTTTTCAAATGAAAGGTGTACACAGTGGTATCTTACAGTAACAGTGTTCTACACAAGCAGTATTTTAATTTCCATTATATATATATATATATACATATTAAAACAGGAATAAACTACTACGTTAAAAACGCCAAGGAAAAATTATTGAGGTGCATACAGCTGTTTCGGTAGCCTAAAGCGTACCGTCATTAGGCTACCGAAACAGCTGTATGCACCTCAATAATTTTTCCTTGGCGTTTTTAACGTAGTAGTTTATTCCTGTTTTAATATTCCAACGCCAAGTCTCCTGCTATTATATATATACATACTTGCCAACTATCTCATTATCAACCGTACAGTTTTTAGTACCCGCCTTTTTTTCACACCAAAAAACTTTTTAGAGTAATTTTAGTCTTATTTAATCGTAACAACATTTGAAGGGACCCTAACAGTACATCTTCTCCACAGGACATTCTCAGGACATTCTGAAGATAAAATGACATCCGATGGACATTCTCAACGTGTACTAAGGATAAGTGTGCTGTTAGGGGAATTACTCTAAAAATATAGTGGTGTGAGAAAAGGGGCGTGTTTTCAAAGAGCGTTAACAATTGTACGTTTATTAATGAGATGGCTGGCAAGTATGTATATATATGTGTGTGTGTGTGTATTTCGACAGAGAGTAATCTACAATAATTGTTTTTAGCACGGATTTTTAAAAGAATAATACAAAGACTCTTTCATATAAAAAGTGGTATTCAAAATAGTGACTGCTCAGAACCTTGCAATCAAAATTATTTTTACTAAAATGTAAATGTATTTTTCGTAAACTTTATAAATTTTAGCAATTACTATAGTTTAAATACAACATTACTCGCATATTAATTAACGTAAAAAAATGCTAGTTGTTCTATGAGAAACTTTTTATTCTTCATAAAATTTTCAAGATGCATAACGATATTCTGTCACTAAAGCAAGTGAAAGTAGCAACATTTCGATATCTGTAATCACGCAATACATATGATTTTAGATTCCTTAGAGAAGGTTTTTTTTTTCTTTTATTTAACCCTTTAACGTTAACTACTTAATTTATTTTAAAAATTACTAAACCAATTTTAAAAATGGCTTTTAGACACATAGC
Source organism: Salticus scenicus (assembly GCA_963930645.1). Lineage (NCBI taxonomy): Eukaryota > Metazoa > Arthropoda > Arachnida > Araneae > Salticidae > Salticus > Salticus scenicus. Next base: position 55,626,094 of record OZ005657.1, read on the forward strand.
TGATCATAAATATTTAAAAAATAAAAAAATAGCATTGTTCCTTTTCGAGAAAGTTTCGGTTTGAAACATCTGTAAGTAAACCCTATTCAAATAATATTTAATTTAATAAATAAATCCCTTTATAAGTAACCATTATCGACAAATAAAACTCGTAAATTTGCATAGATCCCAACATTTCAATTTATTCCGGAGTATTTTAACCCTTTGATGCGAAGGTAATTCGGATCATTTAAATTACACTGCCACCGGAATTTACAAACACAGTTAAAATAAAAGTAATTTTAAATTTTCACGTTAAAAAAGGACCTTTTCTGTTATGTTATAAATGTAAATTTTTGCTAAAAATTTTCCGGGATGAGTTTTTGCAGTTGAGAATTAAAATTAGGTGTTCCATCAGCGGGAACGCTGCGACTGAAAGGGTTAAAGTTGTATACACAAAGTCCCTTCGGCCTGAATTTTTATGAGTACTCTTCCACCGCTATTATCTTAAAATAAATTTCTATTTAAATATACACTGTACTTTTAAGAAGAAATTTATTTTAAGATAATGATGGTGAAAGAGTGCTTTCAAAAAAGTGTTGCCAAGGGAACCCTGTATACATAAATGTCCGTTGCGCATATTAAGTCTTTAATGAATTTTTTCCCTAAAAAATATCAAAAACCCACCTGTAGGAAATACCGTAAATTTCAGCATATAATTCGTGGATACTATATGTCATTCCACCACCAGATATTTCTTTAACAGAAAATCTATATAATATTTGAGGAAATAGATCCTACAAATATAACTTTATTTGTTAATAAAAATTTCTGATGCAAAACAGATTTATCTGACCTGCGGATTATACACCGAAATTTACGATAATACTTTTCAATTAGCAATAATTTAGAAATATAGTTGTTTGTAGCATTCATGAGAGAGAAAACATTAGAAGTTTTAACAGGGCTCTTCTGCTACAATTTCTTTGATCCTTTCAAACGCTAATCTTTTATTACAATTTTTAATATAATAGAAACCTTTAAACAAAAATAAAATTTATCGTTAAAAATTCTGGCGGAAGACTCTACAAGAAGGACGTGGCCCTTGTTTAAATTTTGAATTTAACAATTCAGTTAAACGCATTTATTTATTTGAACTTAACATTTAAGTTTGAAATTTAAAGTAAAAAATAAGCTTAATTTAGTATAAGGCTGTTTTTAATAGGAAAAAACTGCACAATGCTCTCTCTATACTGAACTATAAAAACCGGTAATAAGGAAATGAAAACCCGTAATTATTAATGAGGAATATTTTCAATAAATGATTACTCTTTCAGAAAATTCTTAATTTCATAAGGAGAGATATTAAAAAAAAGAATATCATTAATAAGAATAAAATTCTTCGTTTATTATAAATGTCTATAACTGCTAATTTATTAAGAATTTTTGTAACTATTCTACCACTATTTGCAATTACTATAAAATATTCTATCAACCTGTAACCCGTTAGTTGTCGCTATAGACAGCGCCACCTATTACAGATTGCGCACTTTTTTATTTAACTGTCAGCAATAATTTTAAGAAGTGATGTGATCGACGTTCTTTCAATTTTATTCGCGTTCTATGTATATCAAATGCTACTTCTAAAAATTTTTGGTAGCTATTGAATAAAAAAATCTGGCAACACTGAAGGATGGGTGGCAAATCGACCAACTAGCGACTACTAACGGGTTGACTACGGCTGTCGCCAAGAAGCGATTTGAGTCTGTTTTGCATTCCGAATTTTCGTTAATAAACGGTTCGTGCTGTTTAAGATAATTTAATTTAATTTTTATTTTATTTTGTACTCTGTAACATTTTCTGGTCCATCTAATTTCCTAATTTAAACATCGAACTCCGCCTTTTGAAGTAGATATTACAGCAGATTTTTGTGTTTAAATAGAATAATGGATATTGTTAGAAAAGGTGATAGTGGTGGAAGGTGATATATCCTTGTGTGTGACTGACACTGCATTTACCTTGGAATTATTTATAGAATAAAAACTGTAAACTGTAAGAAAATTTCTTACCATGAATTTCCCATTCAAAAGTTGATTAAATTTGACTTTTTTCCTTTTAGCGTTCTAGTTGTGTATAGCAGGGGTCCCAGCGTTCCTATATTTTTACGATCATTTTATTATACTCTCACCACAGGCTTCAAAAAGAAAATTTTCATGACAAAATAGGATCAAATGCTACAGGAAAATCTGTTTTTTGAAAATTGGGGTAAAAATATATAAATATCGGAACACTGTGTATAGCTTACCTGGTAACATTTAAAAATAATTTCGGAGTACTGTTAGCCCCACTCTTTTGTCACACTGTTTGCTTTTGCAGAATGTTTCTTCCAGTGTTCATACGGACCCGCCCTTTTGTAAGGATTCTTCCACCACAATCTTTACCCTTACTTTAAAGCGCTCTAAATACTAGTGTTGGAGAATTTCGGGAAACTTTTATTCAACTGTCACTAATAATATTGAGGCGTGATATTCGATTTACTTATATAATGGATGGATAAGCTACGAAGTGATTAGGCAACCCTTATAGTTGGAATTTAGTGGTGGCTGTTGAATAAAAAAGTACCGAAATTTGGGCATACTGACAAAAGGAAAGAATTTAAATAGGACCGGCAAAGTTTAAAAAAATAAAATTTTGCTTAAAATTTAAGTTTATGACAAAAATTGCTAGAAAATTTCATTGGTGCATAGGGTGAGCAGGACGTCTTAGAATACCGAGGACAGTCCTCGAAAATTTTCTTCGTCCCCAAAAAATTCGGACAACTATGGGGACGCCGGTTATAAAGTTAATAATCTTTGACTATAATAATTTATTATAGGTTTAATAAATAAGATGCAATAAGTTCTTTCAAGTACGCCATGCATAAAAATTACTCAAATTTTACAATTTAAGACGATTTATTTATTTTGTCCTTGAAACTCGAAGACACCACCATATTCGTCCTGAAATTCAATTTAAAAAATCTGGTCGCCTTATTGATGCCGATAAATAAGGACTGTACGAAACCTGTCTTCAATAGGTAATTGCAATGAAATATGATGAAAATCCTCTAAAAAGTGACGGTGTGAAAAAAGGGCGGGTACTAATAATACTCCGGAATAAATTACAAGTGTTACCAGGTATGCTATAGTTTTACCCGTAGTAAAAGAGTTACCCTTTCAGTCGCAGTGTTCCCGCTGATGGAACACCTAATTTTAATTCACAAATGCAAAAACTCATCCCAGAAATTTTTTAGCAAAAATTTTCATTTATAACATAACAGAAAAGGCCCTTTTTTAACATCAAAATTTAAAATTTCTTCTATTTTAATTATGTTCGTAAATTCCGGTGGCAGTGTCATTTAAATGATCCGAATTACCTTGCGCCGCAAAGGGTTAAGATACTTCGGAATAAATTGAAATGTTACGATCTATGCAACTTTTACGAGTTTTTGTTGTCGATAATGTTTACTTATAAAGTGATTTATTTATTAAATTAAATATTATTTCAATTTAATAAGGTTTACTTACAGATGTTTCAAACCGAAAATTTCTCGAAAAGAAACAATGCTAATTTTTCATTTTTTAAATATTTATGATTAGCTATGTGTCTAAAAGCCACTTTTAAAATTAGTTTAGTAATTTTTTAAATAAATTAAGTAGTGAACGTTAAAGGGTTAAAAGAATAGTGTAAGAAAACACTTCTAGTAATTTCCTGAACAAAAGACGGTTTTTCAGAAGCTTTTTACTGAAATTAGATTTGTGTCTTCATGTCACGCTACAAAATTAGACGCATCTACTTTAGTGTAAATGTAAGCAGTGTTTTCGTGACTGATTTGTTAGTTACGGCATCATGCTGATAACGCGATCGTCGTGGGTTCAATTCTCAAAGAGCCAATGCATTAATTTTTTTAAATAATTAATTGGAAAGGTGTCAATTGATAAAAGAAACTCTTTCAGTATCTTCACATTATCCTAAACATTTTTTATAAGTATTATATATATATATATAAGCTTTTTTATGACAAAAAAAAAAAAAAAATAAATAAATAAATAAATAAAAGTTTATGTGGAAAAAAAAAAAAAGTAGAAGCTTTTTATTCTGGAGTCCTAAAAACCCTTAAATATTACTTTATTTTTGCAAAGACATGCTATAAAGAGATGAAAGTTTCAACATTAAGAAAATTTTAGAAAAATATGTAACTATTTCACTTTTACAAGAGATGAAAATTTTTAAATATTCAAAATATTTTTTTTAATCATTCGAGACCAATATTCTTAATAGTTTTGCCATAAATTTCAAAATCCTCGAATGTTTTTTAAAATATTTTGAATATTTAAAAATTTTGTCTCTTGCAAAAGTGAAATATTTCTATTTTTCTCTAATTTTTTTTTTTTTTTTTTAATATTAAAACTTTCATTTCTTTATAGCATGCCTTTGCTCTAATAAACTTTTATTTTATGCTTTTTAGCACTCCATAATAAAAAGCTTCTACTGTTATTATTATTATTTTTTAAATTCATAAAACTGAATTGTAACAAAAATTGCTGTTTCAAATTAGTAGTAGAGAAATATAAAGTTTGTGCAAAACTTTTATCTGTACAAACACTTCATCGTTGTTGATTTAAGTGTCACATTAAAATATAATTCAACAAATTAAGAATGTTAATATTTTGCAACTCAAAATAATAATTTACTTTTACATCTTTCATTAGTACTTACCTTTGTAAATCTTTTCGATATTTAGGCATAATTTTTTAATATATTTTGCAGTCATGTGAAGTAATTATTATATAATTGTTGATACAGCATTAATACTAAAATACACCATTGCCATTAAATAAATAAATAAATAAATAAATAAAAATAATCATGAAAACTGCAACGTTAAGAAAAAGTAAGTTAGTGAATAAAAAGGAAAAAAAGAACATTACCACTTTAATGATTAAAAAAAAAAGCCTATGATATTATTCTACCGTAAAAAGTAGCTATAATTCATTACTCCCAACATTCTAGTCAATATTCCTTAGTACTGTCACGTAGTACCCGTCTTTTTGTAACGACAATTTTTTTTCTAGAATATTTTTCTTATTATTTAATCTTAATTACATTTCATGAAAATTACTCTAAAAATAAAGTGGTGTGAAAAAAGTGCAGGTACTAACAATACTAGGGTGTTGGCAAATATGGAATATTAACCTTTTACACGCTAATGTTCCATAAATGGTACACGGAATTAAAAATTCATTTAAAAATTAAATATCAGGAATACTGACTTGAAAAATTTGTCAGATATAGCAGAAATATGACTTATTTTTTTTTTTTAAATAGAAATTAGAGTTCAATCATGAAAGGGGAAATGCACAGAAAAATTTAAAAATGACCTATTACACCATTTTCCCTTTTACCTCACAGTTTAAAAATTCACATAATTTAGAAAAATAAGCAAATGCTTCTAAAAATGGGCTAGCATGTTTAAAATAGCTTACATTATTAAATTAAAATATAATATAATAATATTAAAGTATAATAATATTAAATTAATAACATTAAATATCATAATATTAAACTAATAATATTAAATATAATAATATTAAATTATACTTTTTTTTTTTTTTTTTTTTTTTTTTTTTTTACACATTTTAATGATAGTGTTCTTTAAATTAAAGTATTAAAAGGCAAAATATGTAAAAAACGAATTTAACTACACCCGGATCTGAATGCAGAGTGTAAAAGGTTAATTAGAATGTTGGCAGTTAATTCACATAGCTGCAGACAATGCCAGATTTTAAATACACCAGTATTTTTAAAAAGTAATCTGCCACATATGATTTTGACAAGTAAATAAAATTAAATAAACTGAAAACATTCATAAAAACTCTCCGGCATAAGCATCCGTTGAAAATAACGGAGATTGGCACCTATTAACCCTTTCAGTTACCAGCAGATTTTCAAGACAAGAAACAGTGTTGCCAGATTTGGGGACTTTTTTATTCAACTCTCACCAATAATTTTGAGAAATGATATTTGCTATACATAATAGACGTTTATCTTTCGAAGTGCTTAGGCAACCGTTACAATTAAAATTTAGCGGCGGGGGTTGAATAAAAAAGTCCCCAAATCTGGCAACACTGACAAGAAATAAATGAAGTTATTCATCTAAGTTATAAAAGAAAAATTTTATAAAAAATTTCTGGGGGAAGTTTTTACAATTTAGACTTAAAATTTGTTGTTGCAGTATGCAACCAGCACCCCTGAACGAGTTAATTCCTCGTTAAATATATATATATATATATATATATATATTGTTTAAAAATTCCATTACTCACCAGAATTTAAATACAACAGTTCTCGCATATTAATACAAGTATAATTATAGCTAATTTGATTTCCATCATGCTTCTTAGATCACATTTCAAGTTGCGTAACGGTTTTCGTTACAAGAAGAAAAGTATGCAGTACTAAAGCCTCCTAAACTAGATGCTTTCCGCGTATCTCGGAAACTTGGCGACAGTTGATATAGATTGCGCTACTTTTTTATTATTTGTCTCCAATAATGATATGTGGTATATGTAATTGACATTTCTTCGATTCTATTCGCCTTTTATGTATATTAAATCCTACTTTTAAAATTTTTTGGTGGCTGTTGAATAAAAAATCGTGCTATCTGTACCAGGTGGCGCTGTCTCCCGTTAAGTTTTAGAGCCACGTTGAAGGCATCTAGTATAGGAGGCTATGGCAGTACCCTTTGATGGCTTGTTATGCATTGTTGACAACAAATGCCGGGTAACACTTTAACAGGTTACAGAGCTGCCAACCTAATCCGGCAAATTGTTAGTACCGCCCCTTTTTCTACACCACTTAATTTTTAGAGTATTTTTCTACTTAATTCATCATAGATACATTTGAAGAGAATTGCTCTAAAAATTAAGTGGTGTAGAAAAAGGGGCGTTTTTCAATAGGCGTTAACAATTTGCCGGATTAGGTTGGCAGCTCTGAGGTTACCTTTAGCCTTTCAAAAAGTATACATAAATTACGAATATATCTCTCGAGAATTTGTATAATAGATATGTTTAAAATTAATAGGTTGAGGTTGTAATTTTGTAACAGGTGAAAATATTAATATTTTTCAATTGAAAAGAAATTCGAAAATAAAATTGATTGTAGCTTTTAAGAAACTAAGATGAAATTAAATACCGTATTTTCCGGAGTATAAAGTGCAGATCACAAAAATGAGTTGCACATCAGAAAATTTAATTTACAAATAAAGCTATATTTATAAGAATCAATAGTTTGTTAACATAGCCTCCTTAACTAGATGCCTGCCGCGTGGCTCATAAACTTGGCAACAGTTGAAGCGGTAGGCAGCGCACCTGGTACAGATTGTGTGACTTTTCTATTCAACTGTCACAATAATTTTAAGACGTGAAATATAATGTATATAATCAACGTTTCTTCGATTCTATTCGCCTTTTATGTATATAATATTCCACTTTTAAAATTTTTTGGTGGCTGTTGAATAAAAAAGTCACGCAATCTCTACCAGGTGGCGCTGTCTACCGCTTCAACTGTTACCAAGCTTCCGAGCCACGCGACAGGCATCTAGTTTAGGAGGTTATGTTGTTAAAAGATAGTTTTTACAGTAAATTTAAATTTCCTGTGTATAATTGATTTAACAAACCTGCGCGTTATACGCCGGAAAATACGGAATTTAAATTTCTGAGGTCAAAAATGAAAATTCACTCATTGATTTATATTCTATATTTAAGTTTCAAATTTTAAATACTCAGAAAAAAGTAAATAAATAATGTGTCTTTTAATAGCCATATTTTTTTTAATTATTAAATGGCACCTGTAGCATGAATAATAATAGTTTCATACGAAACATACTTCCGTTGCTATTGGTGAGGGATTAAAATGAATTATCTAAGCTACGGTCTAGGGCTAGGTGAAGTGTCCTGTATGGTGTGGGGACTTTCGAACCAAGAAACCATCCCTAACTGTAATAATAATAATAAAACAAAAATTTCAAATAAGCAATTGAAAGAGCATATATAAACAGGTTTTTTGACGCATAAAACAATTGCCCTTGTCAGATCGTTTTCGAGTTATAAATTTTGAAATAGCGCTAATGATCGGTTTAACCACACCTGAATCGATACGATCACGCCTTGGTGAAATACTGAATACAATAAAAAACAAGCAGAAATCGAAAGAGCATAGACAAACGTGTTCTTTGAAGCATGAACCAGTTGTCCATTTCAGCTTTGAGATATATTCTATCTAGATATAATATCTAAAAATTCGCTAATATAAGAACTAAAAACTGATAAAAGTCATGGTTTTGACAGGTTTTAGTGGGACTCTTAGCACCCCTTTCTCGTTACTACATTTGTACTCAAACTCAAACTTTAAAGAAGGTAGGGGGAAAAAAAAATGTGTATTATATTTCTAAACACTTGCTCATAAAAGGTTAAAAAATAATAAATATTTTGGAAAAGTTTCTGAAATCTTAACCCGTTAGTAGTCGCTATAGACAGCGCCACCTATTAAAAATTGCACACTTTTTATTTAACTCTCACCAATAATTTTAAGAAGTGATGTGACCGACGTTTCTTCGACTTTAGTCGCGTAAGTATATCAAATGCTACTTCCAAAAATTAATGTACAAATGCTAGTACCGCCCATTTTTCTACACCACTTAATTTTTAGAGTAATTCTCTTCAAATATATTTACGATGAATGAAGAAAACAAATACTCTAAAAATTCAGTGGTGTAGAAAAAGGGCCGTTTTTCAATAGGCGTTGCCGGGTTAGGTTGGCAGCTCTGTTGGTGGCCATTGAATAAAAAAATCTGGCAACACTAAAAGATGGGCGGCAAATCGACCAACTAGCGACTACTAACGGGTTAAAAAACGTTCATTATTATTATTATTTTTTTTTTAATAAGAAATATTGATGTTCAAAAAGACGAAGTCTTGGCAGTTATGTTATTAATGAAAAGAAGTAGGATTATCGTAATTTTCGGTGAGTAATCAGGTAAAGTATATCTTTTCTCGAACAGAAATTTATCTTAACAGAAAATTGTATAATTTTTCAAAGATACAGCTCGAATAAATATAACTTTAACTGTCAAATAAAATTTTTGGTGCAAAACTGAGTTATCTGAATTGTGGATTATCATCGCTGAAAAATTTATTAATTTTTCCACGAATAGAACAGGCATCACATAGTCGCCAATTTTTACGATTTTTAAATAAAGATAATTACTACTATATTTTTAGAAGAATTTCTTACAGAGATGGAAGACGAGAGCTGAACTCATACCACTATCAATGTAACAAAATTTTCTACTTATTAAACCAACGATATTATAGGCAAAGAAATTTCTTAAACGTGTGAATTCTGCGCCCGTGTTCCATCCTTGTCTTATTTTGATTTTCGGAGATTTAAGACATCGAAGTTCACTATCACAGGGATGGAACACGGGCGCAGAATTCACACCGGAATGTGTTTAAGAAATTTCTCTGCCTATAATATCGTCGATTTAAGAGGAAGAAAATTTTCTTACATTGATAGTGGTATGAATTCTGCGCCCGTGTTCCATCCCTGCTATCATAAAATTCTGGCATAAAGTCTTCCCGAAAATCAGGAAAATTTTGTAGCTATGGCATCATCAAAAACAGAGATGGCCAACCCGCAGCCCCTGGCGACACATGTGGCCCGCCATGCCATACGTTGTAAACCGTGATGGAAATCACAAATTTTATAATATGGCATCTGTGATTAAGACAGGAAAAATTAATAAATTCGTTCTGAATTTTCGGAAGAAAAATACCAGTTTTTCTCGATAGGGAACAAACATTGCATTAACCATTGTTCAGAAAATTTTATCAGAACAGTTTTTAATTCTTCTTTTTAATTTTTAATGAATAGTCATAAATGTTTGTTAATTCTAATTAATGTACTCGCTCTCTATATGTGTATATACATACATATATATATATATATATATATATATATAGTATATATATGTGTGAGTGAGAGAGAGAGAGAGTGCGTCCATAACATACAGGCAAAATGGCCTATCTGAATAAAATCGATTTCCAGTCAGTGTTGACGGACATTGCGATTTTTTTATTCAATAGTCACCATTAATCTTGAGAAATGATATTTGATATACACATTAGACGATTTTTTCGATTGAATTCGTCTATTACGTATATCAAATATCACTTCTCAAAATTATTGGGGATTATTGAATAAGAAGTCGCAAAGTCTGGCAACATTGTTTCCAACGCGCCCCGCCAAGTTTTTCGAGTTGGACACACTGGATCAAAAGCATGTTTTTTTTTAAATATACGTCTCACCTGTAACTGTTTTTCAAGTTATAGTGATATAATTTTTATTGTCGTTAGGAGGCTATCACGTGCCATCATTTATGTCCTCTGTAACCTTGTATACATAGGAATTAAAATAGTTATTTTAGTAAGGTTAGATAAAAACATAATTTCCTAATTAGAGTAAATATAATTTATATTTTAATTGTAAATATCATACATATTTTACAGGTATTGTCTGAATGAATATATTATTTATATAATCGAGTAATATTTAATATTTTTAAATACAAAAATGAATTTAAATACAAATTAGTTTGTAACTCTATCAATAGTTACTTACATGTGCTTACACTATACATCTTAAAAGGCTTCATCTGAGAAATTCAAAAATAAAGTGAAACATGTGTGGTGTAATTTGAAAAGTTGGTGAAAGTTTTAATATGTAGACGACCTCTAAGCCAAATATAACTGTAGCATTAATAACTACTTTTTAACATTTTATTGCGAACTGACTAGTAACAGCCGTATGGTGATATGATAATATACGGCGAAATTAGTCGGTTGTTGGCCTTTTTTTTTTTTTTTTTTTTAACTGTTCATTGAATGTACAAATGAGAATATTGGGTATAACGTAAAAAATATATTGTAACAACGCATTGCAAAAATTGCAAAAATATATTATTGCAACACATTGCAACACCTTGCACAATTGCCTTCTGTTGAAATTGAAGATTTCCAAATGATGTCAATCATACTTTTAAAATAAGGGTTGACTGATGTTTAAAAAGAGCAAATCGGAAAACAAGGTTAACTGGCTTGACTGTTTATTTACTCTGCAAAGTGCTAATATTATCAGAATAGTTAATATTAAAAAAGATGAGTATTTGATAGAGTTAGATATTAAAAATATTATCGTTCGAAAAAGAGAACTCTTGATTTAAGGCGTGGTTAAGTGATTTGTAAACACATTGTCGTCGGGGTATTTCCTATCTTGAACAATAAGCCCCACCCTTTAGCTTTTCTCTAAAATATTATTTTATTTATTAAAATGATTTTACGTATTCATGGTTAAAAATTTGTAATTTTATTTTTAATAATTGATTCTGTAAATGTCACTGGCATATTTATTACACCAACAGCATATAAAATGTTAAACACAAACACTTTTTTTTAGAGGAATGCCTGAAGGCGGGGCTCATTTTTCATGAAAAACGTAATTTTACGTGACCCGCAAACAATGTGTTAAAATTCTTTAGCGTACAAAAACTATTACTGAAAGAAAAAGAAAAATAACATTTATATCCCATTAATTCCAATCACGACGAGAAATTCACATTTTTTATGGAAAAATACTTGAAAGCAAAGTAATGTGACTAATTAGCGCTGATGATCTAGATACATAGAGTGTTTTTTTTTTTTTTTTGTTTTTTTTCATATTTTATCGAAGTTATAACCCGGAGAAAAATTTTCCATAAATAAAGTGGTGGGAAATAAAGGCGGGGCTAAAAATATTGCGTAAGAAATTAAAATGTTGGCATTTATGAAAATATCCTTGATGTGCAATTTTTGCTTTACTATATTAGTGCATTATGTTATTAATATTGTGATAAAGTATCACTAAAATATTACTGCTGGTTACAAAGAAGTGCATTTAAAGTGGGTTTTTTTTTTCAGGTTTTTTTTTTTCATCTGAAAAATTTATTTTTGTGAGATAGTATAATTTACCTCCAGGGTATATATATATATATATTGATTATTGCGTGATTATTGATATTGCGTGATTATAAATTTCTATACGCGAGGGTAAATGACATCCTGTCCAAAAATGTAAATTTTCAGGAGAACAACATTTTAATTTTTTTTTTAAATTTTTTTTTACATTTTGCATGTTTCATAGCCACTACCAGTAATCGTTTTATTATACTTTAATACAGTTCTAATAATACAATCTACTATAAGAAAGTACTGTTTTTAATGATACATTTTGTTGCTAACTCTTTTCACAAATGAAATGGAAATGGTGTACTTTACATCAGGCGTACAGATTTATTTTTCAATATATACGGACGGACCGTTAATACATTTTTGCTTGTAATTATAGCTGCCAACATCCTAATTAATACTCCGTAGTATTGTTAGTACCCGCCAATTTTTTCACACCCCTTCCTTTTAGAGTAATTTACTTCAAACATAATTACAATTAAGTAAGAAGAAATATACTCTAAAAAAAGGACTAGTGTAAAATTAAAAGGGTACTAACATTACAACGGAATATTAATTAGGATATTGAGAGCTATACTTGTAACTTTATCAAGAATTAATTAAAAGTATATAAATAGTACTTTATTCCGAACTGCCTTGGTCTCAGGAATATGAATATGGATTCAAAATGGGTGTTACTATTCGAGAAAGTAAAATTGATGCACGTTTTACTGTGAGGATGCCCTCTAAGCAAAATATAACGATAGAATTAATAACTAGACATTACTACGAACCGATCGCCACCCGCTTAATATACATAAGGTGTTTTACGGCGAAATTAGTCGGTGATGGCCTTTTCTTTATTACTGCACATTCCTACCAACATCCTAATTACAGAGCTGTCAACCTAATCCGGAGGATTGTTAGTACTGTGTCTTTTTCTACACCACTTAATTTTTAGAGTAATTCTCTTCAAATGCATTTATGAGGAATTAAGAAGAAAAATCCTCTAAAAATGACTGATGTGGTAAAAGGGGCAGTACTAACAATCCTCCGGATTAGGTAGGCAGCTCTGTAATTAATATTCCGTAACATAGTTAATACCCTCCTCTTTTTTCAAACCAGTCTTTTTTAAAGTATTTTTCTTTTTTATCCTAATTATATTTAGAAAGAACTACTCTGAAAATAAAGCGGTGTATAAAATGGGGCTGTTAGTAACAATAGTACGAAGTATTAAATAGAATGTTGGCTTGTATGTATGTAACACACATGGTGTGTGAAAAGAAATGCGATATGTATGCAGATTCTGTAAACTCCTGCTGAGTAAAGAAAACCCTTTTACCGACTGCCATTTGACTTAATCATCCGGCTGTTTTCAATTTAACTTTTATAAAAAGTATGATAGATCAGTAATGTTAACATGTATTTTAATATATATTTATTTCACAGCTGCTAACTTTTATTTATTGGGTAATATCTTTAGTATCCATCCTTTTTTTTTTTATTTTTTTTTTCACACCAATTTTCTCTAAGAGTAATATTCTCAAAAATATAATTATGGTTAAATAAGAAGTAAACTACTCTTCAAGAAAAGTGGTGTGAAAAAACGACAGGCAGTAACAAAATTGCGAAATATATTAAAAATTTGGCAACTATGGTGTATAAACAATGATAAATAGTTTTCTAATATATTATTAAAACTTTTACTTTTTTTTACCACCATTTCTTTCTGAGCGAAATATTTTACCTTATTTAATCATAGAAAATGGAAAACATATAAAACATTTCTATTAAAAAGTACTGTTATAAATAAACGCACAAGTTCGCAGCTAGGGTAATATATAAGTTTATTGGAAATTTTCGGGAGCTTTACATAAGTTGTATTAATGTTGTTTTCTACATGGTAGTTAAGAATATTTGAGTTAAATTTAGACCAGAAAAAAAAAAAAAAAAAAAAAAAAAAGCATAGAATTCTCTACAACTGAAAAAAATATGCCAGATTTCTTTCCTTTTCCCCCCCTTTTCTATCATTATTTATTCCTTAAGGAAGACTAATACAGAGCTGACGACTTAATCCGGCAAATTGTTAGTACCGCCCTTTTTTATACACCACTAAATTTTTAGAATATTTTTTTTCTTCATTCATCGTAAATATGTTTGAAGAGAATTACTCTAAAAATTAAGTGGTGTTGGAAAAAGGGCGGTGCTAACAATTTGCCGGATTTGGTTGGCAGCTCTGCTAATATCAGTTTCATCAAGAGTTTTTTTTTTCTGTTGTTGTTGATATAGGGATTAAGGTAGAGAACTAGATCTATGTGAATGCTTTCCGCGGGTGAGTATGTGAATCCTTTATATACACACCCAAACGTTATCATTATCCTCATCAAAACTGTCGCCAGTGGTATAAAGAGAAGTTTTTTCACTTGAAGAACACCAATTTACACATCTGTTTTCTTCTGTATTTTCAAGGTTTTCTTTTTATTTATTTTGCTTTTTCCCGCCTTTTTTTGATTTTCTCTGGCCTTTTTTTGCATATAGTTTCTCCTCTCTGATACAGTTGAAGACCACTGCTGTTTGTTTCTTACGCCTGGGTGGTTTAGGTGTTTTGACCGGAGGAATAGGACTGATTGCTTCTAATCATCACGTTTTTGTGCTGATTTAGGTAAGTGCTGGTGACTGTCTACTACGCATGATCTGGGATTACTTTTAAGTTTTAGGGATATCCCAGTAGCTGGAGAAAAAAAAAGAAAAAAAACTCCATTTTTAGGCTTTGCAGCGTTTCTAAAATTTTGCGTTTATTCTATTATATTGTCACCAGTACCGTTAATAAGATTTTTTTTTTTTTTGGATATTTTTGTCTGTTTTAACTTTAAAATATTATCTTTAAAAGTATTGTTTTAAAATTCTGGTGACAATATAATAAAATGAGTGTAAAATTTTAAGAACGCTGTGAGACCTGCATTTCTTACTGTGGCTGCCTTGCTCCAAGTTGCATAGGTGCCAACTTGTACGGTTTTTTTAGCATCAGAAATTCTTTTCAAAAGAATTTATCATGTTTAATCGGGGAAAACTGTTTAAAAACGTATTTCAAATTTCGATAAAAAATTTCCGGTACCTAAAAATCGTACTAGTTGGCAACTATGAAGTTGCATTCAGGAGAGTTCAAACTGAAATAATGAAATTTTATTAAAATAGTATTATAAAAATGATAATTATAATGTTATAATTATAATTATTAATTCCATTTATAAGTTACACTAGAATATACATATATAAAATAAAACATAAAATATAAAATAATAATTTAATATATATCTGAATATTAATTTAATATATTTAATATATTTTTTAATTTAATATATTTCTGAACCACGTTGCGTCTTCCTCCAAGTATAAGGTGAAGATGCCTCACACGCTTATTTTAGTATTGCTGCAAAGTTTTGACCGTTTCTGCTTGTTTTGGGTGTGTAACAGAACGCTAAACTCACTTATATTGCTGTTATCTTATTTAACCACTTGCCAGTTTTGCCCGAACGCCGTTCGGGTACTTGAAATGACATTTCCTTGATTTGCCCGAGCGGCACTCGGGCAACTTTTTTTCTACTCTAATCCACTGATTTGCCGTATTTTTTTGCTTGTTTTGTGTGTAATGTTTCTAACAGATGACTCTAGTAGTTCCAGTAATGGTAGAAATGCAGAACAAGTCTAAAGCGGTTTAAAGGTTAAATTTTATTGCATTCTTGTATGCGAGTATAGTTGCGAATTTTCAACGAGGCAAAGCTTTGTGTGTTGCTCGAAAAGAAAAGATTTTAGCAAATGGATGAGGAAAGAAACGCGATATTTTTGTCCAGATTGTGATGTTGGACTATGCTTAACTCCCATAACTTAATTTAAAATTCCCCACCCCCTTAATTTAAAATTTACCATACAAAAACTGAATTTTAAAACGATAATTATTGTAAGTACAACAAAACATTTTCGATTCTAACATCCATGTTTGTAAAGTGTTCTTTCCAGTTCGCCTTTTTCTTCTAAGAAAAGCCATTTTTAAGGAAAAATGTATTTTTTTCAATGAAAATAAAAAATAGCATAATTCCTTAAATTCAATACTTGTGATAGTTCTGACTGCTAATTTGAGTTTATATAACTGATTTCACCAAAAAATTGTATATCAAAAATATGCTTATTTTTTTTACATAATATGACGGAAAAAAGAAACAGTTAAGTGGTTAAAATGAACTAGATGTTTATGACAGGGATGGAACACGGGCGCAGAATTCATACCACTATCAATGCAAAAAAATTTTCTACTTCTTAAATCAGCGATATTATAGGTAGAGAAATTTCTTAAACGGATTCCGGTATGAAATTTGCGCCCGTGTTCCATCCCTGTTATGAACTTTAAATATCGGCAATGAAATATTATAAGGGCTTTACTCACCAGGTTAAGTATTCACAAGATTCAAACTGCGGTAAAAGGCGATAAATTAAGATAAGTTCACAATCAACGGGCACTCTGGAAAAAGACTCCTCACACAGGCGGCTCCCTATTGGCACCTGTTGACACATACAGGGATGGAACACGGGCGCAGAATTCATACCGGAATCTGTTTAAGAAATTTCTCTACTTATAATATCGTTGATTTAAGAAGTAGACAATTTTCTTACATCGATTGTGGTATGAATTCTGCGCCCGTGTTCCATCCCTGCACATAAAAGTACAAGGAACAAACTTGCTTCTTCCCCTGAATTACCGTATTTATTTATTTGCATCACTTTTTTTTTTCTTTTTAATAATTTTAAAGTTAAAATGGAGTTTTTATTTAATAACTTTTGACTTAATTATCCAAATTAATTAAAAATAGGACGTTACATAGATTTTGTTTTGATTAATATGTATACCAATTTTTGATTACGTCTAATAATCCGGACAGTTAAAATAATAAACTTTCAGCTTTAAATATTTTGGATAAAAGCAAAAATGTTTGCATGTTCTATTAAAGTGATAGATAGAAATTTATAAAAATAAAAAATCGCTGGCCGGAGGAAGGAGTGCGACTTCTCGTACTAACAATAAAAACCCAACATATAGTTTCAGAAATTTGCTAAAAATATTAATGGTCTGGTGCTCCGTAATCTGTATTTTGGTAATTAGAAATTCATAGGCCTATTTTATGAAATAATTGATCTTCTAAGTTGTGCTTATAAATATAAAATTATTTTTAACACGTTGAGCGCCATGTCAGCCATTCTAGATATTTTGCCATATATCTCTAAAAGTACTGAAGAAATCATCTTGGAACTATATTAGTGTGCAGAACATGACATACTTCAAACATTTCAGTGAAAGTTTTACCACGAAAGTAAAAGCAGTACCAATAAAAAATTAACACGTTGAGCGCCATGTCAACCATCGGTGGCTGACAGTGTCAAATATGATATAAAGCAGCGTCAACCATTGGTGGTTGAAAGTGTAAAATAGGATATAAAACTAAAAAATTACATTGTTTTAAGTAATTATTGGAACTTTATTGGAAACTTGCTTAGGAATCATTATGGAATTTTAATAGATTTTAAGAATTTGCGTGGCGCTCAACGTGTTAATGTCATTTTATAAAATCATTTAAAAAAAAAAAATTGCTTATACCAGAAATATAATAGCACTCACTATAAATTAATGGTGATGATTCTATACAGGTTGGATTCATTTCTTGTTCTCTTCATAGGTTTCATGAAACGTAACGGGGCTTCGTTACGAATGAAAACGAAAAGTGATGTTTCCTAGTGGTTGAAGGTATTTCAGTATCAGAGGGTAAAAGTTTTCCGTCTTCTGACGGAGCTCTTCCACCGGAAATTTCTTACAGTAATCTGTACGATATTTTATCACAGGATATTAGAGTAAAAATACACTCATTTTTTCTAAATAAAAATAGTGGTGCCGATGACGATAACCACTTTCACCCCAGTTCAGGGTTAATAGATTTTTAAGGTGTATGCTTACAGACTTTTTATTCCTAATACGAATTATGTGACTTTTCCTTAGAGATATTGTAAAATAAAACGATTTCTTTCACTCTTTCTTTTTTTTTATTTTTTTTATTTTTAATAGAAATTATTACTTTTCAAATTAATTGTAATTTGTTACATTGATTTCTAATTTTCTCAGAATGATACCTCTGGCAGGATTAATTATGATTTTATGAAGAGAAATATCGGGGGGGGGGGGGAAACAGAACATTTTTAGAAACGAAATTTTTCTATGAATATACACATATAATATAATATTTATAATTTATTCCACAGTACTGTTAGTACCCATATTTTTTTTTACTTCAAGATTCTTGTAAGAAAAGTTTCTCCAATAAGTAATTACGATGAAATAAGAAGAGAAATTTTCTTAAAAAATATTTTTGAAAAAAAGGGCAGGAACAAACAATACCCTGAAGCAAATTATAATTTTTGCCAGGAATGCAATATATGATTATAAAAGTGTTTTCAACTTCTAGGGAGTTTTTTGTTTAACAATATTTTCTAATTTTGCTTCTAACTTTGAAGCTTTATGTTTCTTATGAGCGATAATTAATTAGATAAAAATACCAAAACTCATTCATTAAAATTAAAAATAAGTGTTCGATATTGAACATAAAAGTCCCTACAAGTTGGCAACATTAGATTATAACTGCCAGTTTATTACGAAATGAAAATAATTTTCATACCACTATTTACAAATATTAATTTTTGTCTAATATATGTGCAAATGCATTAAAAAAATTATACTAACTGTTCAACACGCTGAGTCCTCGATACAAGAAGGCTATTATTAACTCCAAACTGCAAAAGTTCATCCCGGAAATTTTTAACAATATTTAACTGTTATAACATAAAGGTCAAGAAAAAAATAGGTTTCATTTCCTTTCATTTTGTTCGTAAACAAAAACATCGATGGAATACCTTATTAAATTTCCTTAATTACGTAGTATCTCAAAGGGTTAAATTACTGATGAACGAGAATTACTGAAGAACCATAATAAATTGCTACCTGTACTTGCCATTTTTACAACTACAATATTCCTTTATACTGTCTACCAATAAGCATTTGGACATTTTCGAATTTAGACGTTTTGTCAAATATCTAGAAAAATTAAGCAGGAATTATCTTGAAACTTCGAGAGTTTAAACATGTTATGCTTCATATGTTTCAACAAAAGTTTGAATCATACTTGGCAACATTTATAATTTATTCCGGGGTACTATTAGTCCCGCCGTTTTTTCTACAAGTATGATTTAAGAAACAAAAAATCTCCCAGACTGTCAAAAAAATAACAGTTATCTGCTGCAAAATTACGTTGTTTGAACTTATCTTCTCCAATAACAGGGAGTTTCTTGCAGCAGATAACCGTTATTTTTTTACAGTGCATGTACAATTACGATGGAATAAGAAAAAATATGCTTTTAAAGTATACTGGTGTGAAAAAGGAAAAAATAAAAGGCAATTCATCAAGAATTTTCCTAGTTATTTGAAACAAGTCTAAATTCGAAAGTGTCCAAATACTTATTGGTAGATAACGTATTTGTGCTTTATATATACATATATAGTATAAATGTCTAAACATTCTCTTATTGAAGATTGATGTTTCATTATAAATAAATAAATATATATATATATATAACTTTCTTGTAAGGATTAAGGGTAATACTTTCGTCTTTTAACTTTTTGAGAATGAGTATTTATTAAAAAACACCCAAATACATATATTTTTTTTCAAGCCTCCTTTAAATTTTCTCTTGAAACAATAATAATAATAGTAATAATAAAGATGTCGCATAGTCGAATGTAACCCAAAAAATAACTAATTTAACACTATGCAATCCGGCGACACCACAGTGGTGTCGTACGTAAAGTATCGCTCCAATAGTGGGCGTTTCTTTATCAATTTGTATGTTATTTATTTCGTTAGTATATACCCAATATTCATATTTTTACAATGAAATATGCTATGGAAAAAGAAATACATTGATTAAAAGAATATAATTATAATGTATATCCATTTTTCTTGTAAATGTGAATACAGAAAATTTTGTTCTGAATATTATAACTTGAGCAAATAACGCCCACAGGCAGACCTTACTGTCAAAAATACGAAATCATGCGGTCGCGAAAGTGTTAATGTAAGATAATATACCGCTCTTTGACAGTTAAAGGGGAAGGCCGTTGTAAGCTTTTTTTTTTTTTTTTTTTTTACTAAAGACAGCAAAAATTAAAAAAGTTGTACAAGAATATGTACAATTTGTATGATACATAGAGTCAGAGTTCCCAACTTTTATAGTTTATTCACGAGCCTTTTTAGCCCCTCCTCTTTTTCATACCGGAAATTTTGAAAAATGATTTTCTTCTTATTTAATCTTTGTCACATATTAAAGGGAAATAATCTACAAAATTTCTGGTGCGAAAAGAAGGCGGGGCTAAAATTGCTCGTGAATAAATTATAAAAGTTGGGAACCCTGTATAGAGTAAACATAAGAAACACGGTATGTATCCGAATTTTATGAAGTCTAGTTTCGCAAAAAAGATACAAATATATAGCATCATACGATACTTGCATCGTACTAGTTTTCCCATAACTTATATATAAGTAATTTAGCCTTATATCATAAATGAAAATATTTTAATTTATTCCGGAGTATTTTTAGCCCCGACTTCATTCCATACCGTTTATTTTTTAAAAGTAATTTTTTCTTATTTTATGAAAGTTGCATATTGGAATTTTTTTTTTTCTATAAATAAAGTGGTTTAAAGAGAGGCGGGGCTACTCCGAAATGAATTAAAATGTTGTCATCTATGCAGGACTGCCAACCATCTCATTAATAAGCGTAGACTTGTTAACGCCCCTTGAAAATACGCCCCTTTTCCCACACCACTTTATATTTAGAGCAATTCTCTCCAAATAGTGTTACGATTAAATAAGAATGAAATTACTTTAAAAAATTACTGGTGTACAAAAAAAGGCGGTGACTAAAAGTACTACGCTTCATAATGAGATGGTTGGCAAGCCTGTCTATGCCTTATACAGGAGTCGTAGTCTCCGCCTTTTTTCCAGGCCACTTTGAGAAATAAGAAACTTATGCATTCTTTGCTACCACTATATTTATACAATAACTTTATACTGTTTAATTATGAAATATTACTTAAAAAATACAACATAAATTTCTGCAAGAAAAAAATTGGGAGTAAATGAGGCAATGATGGAACACGGGCGCAGTATTCATACCACTATCAATGTAAGAAAAATTTCTACTTCTTAAATCAACGATATTATAGGTAGTAAAATTTCTCAAACAGATTCCGGTATGAATTCTGCGCCCGTGTTCCATCCCTGATGAGGCGAAAATTTTTTATACTAGAATGTGTCCTGAAGAAAGAAAAAAAAAAAAAAAAAAAGAAGACGAATACGACTCCTGAACTATATATCTTTCATACTTGTCAACATTCTAATTAATATTCCGTGAAAGTTTTAGGAACTGCATTTTTTCAAATTAGTCTTTTTTTAGAGTATTTTTCTTATTATTTAATTGTTATTAAATTTAGAGAAAATTAATCTGAAAATAAAGTGATGTGAAAAAAAGGGCGGGTACAAACAATTTTACGGAATATTATTTAGTATGTTGGCAGGTATTATATATATATATGTATATCATAGGTGCCAATTCTTCCGATTTTTTCACGCAAGTATTAAAAAAAAAAAAAAAAAAAAAAAAATGGAATAATTGGCACCAATGATATATCTGTACCCCGGAGGCAGAGTTGCCAACATTTTACTTTATTCCGGAGTATTTTTAGCCCGCCGTTATTTCATACCATTTTATTTTAAGAGCATTTTTTTTTAATGCAGTTATATATTGGAGAAATTTATTATATAAATAAAGAGGTGCGGAATAAAGGCGAAGCTAAAAAGGCTCCGGAATAAATTAAATTGTTGGGAACTGTCAGACGTAAAGCAGATCATGTCCAAAAATGTAAATTTTAAGGAGAGCAATTTTTTCATTTTTTTTTTCAACTTTATTTTTGCAACATTTTGTATGTTTAACTGCAGCTAGCAGTGATTGCTTTATTACACTTTAACGCAATACTAATAATATAATCTACTAAAAGGAAATACTGTTTTTAATGACACATTTCGTTACGAACTCTTTATACAAATGAAATGGAAATGGTGTCCTTTACCTCCAGCGCACAGATATATATACACACACACACACTACAATAGCATATATACTCAGGATGATTCGCTACCAGTCCGACAAACTTGCAGGGGTTGTAGGAGGTACAGAGACGACTCGGTATCACATAAGAATGCAAGGTCAGAAATGCAATCCTTACGAGGCAGGGGATGTTTTAGCCCCTATATAATTGTTTTAAAACACACCCAAACGGTTCCAATTTTTATTGAATTGAAGACAGTTGTGTTAAAATAAGCATATGAATTACAGGCATTTTATTCATTTTTATTCACCTGATATTTCTTAATACCTTTATGATGCTGATTGATGCTTTCTAGTTCTCTAAAATATCAAGAGATCAAGAAAAAGGGGGCGTGGTCAAATCCAGTGAATTTTATATACACGAGAGTTAAAGGGCTAAGGGCTATCACAGCAAAACTGTCAGCAGCTCAGGCTTGCAAGGCTTTCAGTCTCAAAATAAAAGACTCTCACAAACACTCTTTATCAATAATTTCTGTTCCATACAGTCGCAATAAATTGAAGCACAAATATCATACAAATTATTGATAAAAACAGGACTGCCAACCATCTCATTAATAAGCGTAGACTTGTTAACGCCCCTTGAAAATACGCCCCTTTTCCCACACCACTTTATATTTAGAGCAATTCTCTCCAAATAGTGTTACGATTAAATAAGAATGAAATTACTCTAAAAAATGACTGGTGTACAAAAAAAGGCGGTGACTAAAAGTACTACGCTTCATAATGAGATGGTTGGCAAGCATGTAAAAATACACTGGTGTAAGTTTTCCGTCCTGAGACGGAAACTCATGGACTACTGCAGCAGCTGCTCATAAAGGAGCTAGGATGAAAACTATGAATACGTGGTGATCGTGAAATGGCATTTAAAGGCCAAAAGCTTAAAATAAGTTATGAGTTTCCTATTAATTGTACCCCTATCTCGTCAGGATTGCATTTCCGACCCTGCATTCCTATGTGATTCCAAGTCGTCTGTGTACTTCCTACACCCCCTGCAAGTCTATAGATCTGGTAGCGAATTGCATTGTATATATATATATTTGTAGTATATGTATATCATATTTACCAGCCACCTCATTATGAATCGTAACAGTTTTAATACCCGCCTTTTTTTCGAGTAATTTTTTTCTTATTTAATCGTAACTACATTCGAAAAAATTTACTCTAAAATTAAAGTGGTGTGGAAAAAGAGGCGCGTTATAAAAGGGCGTGACATTCTACAAAAAAATATTCTTTGTATCCAGAGTTCTCACTAGTCATTGTTCTGAACATCGATTTTTTTAGTAGTAATATTCATTAGTCATTTGTAGTACGTATTTTTGAAAGAATAATGCAAGGATTACTTTATATAAAAATGGTATAAAAATAGTGATTGCTGAGAATGCTGTAATATGTTTGTTTCATCGAATTTCTTAGAAGTTGTACACAAGTTTACTACATTGCTTCTTATAATAATATGATATCTAAGAATGTTTGAGTTATATTTAAGCGATATGAAAAAAGAAAATTCAATGTTAAATTAAACAATGAATATTCAACATGCTGTTTAAAAAATTTGAGAAAAATATTTATGCTATGGTTTGCAATGAACCTCTTTTTGGTAATTAAAAATTCATAGAATCATTTTATGAATAACTGTTAATCTAAGTTATACAAGCCAGCCAACCTCTTGATTTATTCTGCAACATTTCTAGATTCCTTTCTTTCACATCATTTTACTTTAGCGGTATTTTTCTTCAGATATATTCTTAATTGCATACTACAGCAAATTTCACTAGGAATAATGTAGTGATAAGAAAAGGCTGATATTAAATGTGCCCCGGAATATATTAATATGTTGGCATTGCTGCTAAGTTGGTGGTAGAAAAAATGAAAGCTGTGCGAACCCTCTATTTGCACTAAAACATTAAATTTGAAATTGTATTAAACTTTTAATGTGTCAAAAAAAAAAAAAAAATATATATATATATATATATATATATATATATTGTTGCGTACTTGGGGGTTCGTGAGTTGTCTGAGAATGAAAGGCCAAACGTACAAAAATTCAGTAATTTATTCACAGAAAATTCCAGAAAAATACAGGTCTATAAACCAAGTATCAGCTTCAATTCAAACAGTAAACACAGCTTAAACAACAGCTGTCAATAGCAAATCCACAGTACAAACTGTATAGCAAAAACACTTGAAGCAAATCTCTCTCAAAGAGGCTCAAGAGCAAGCACTAGCGAAGCTGGCTGAAGACTGAACTGAACTGACTGCCCTTGGCGAGGAAGCGCTCCTTATATGCTGTTCCATGGAGCCCAGATTTTTCGAGAAAACTCTAGAAAGTGGTCAACCAATCAACTTACAGCTTCCATATTTGGTATATCCCATATAAGGATTTGCTCGCCAAGGTCGCCAAAAAAATCGCCAAGGTGGGAAAAACTCGCCAAATTTGGCGCCAAATCCATTACGTGCATTACTGGGGCTTTTTAATGCGTTTTTAAGGGAAAATAAGACTATTTCAACGCTAAAACGACTAGAAATGCACAAAATTAGCACTTTATCAACTTACTAAGCCTCTTTGAAAGAATTTATACAAAAATAAACACAATTATTTACAATTTCGTAACACTGCCCCCCTCCCAAGGACTGCACGTCCCGGGCAGTGCAAACCTTGGTCAAGAGGCGAAACTAAACAAATTTACACAATCTAAAACACAAAAACTAAGTTGCACATAGAGATAACATAGAAATATGAATTAAGTGGGAAATATTTACAAAATTCACAAATATGTACAAATATTTATATACAAATATTTACAGTGCGCATGCGCAAATTTTACAAGTATTTACATTTTAAATTTTAATTTTACCGTTACTTGTGGTACTTGGCTAGCCTATTATAGTGCACCACCTTCGGTTTTGATGAAGGTGTTTTAGTGATCCGCACCACTACATCATTCAGCATTTTTAAGACTGTGTATGGTCCGTCCCAGTTGCACTGTAGCTTGGGAGAGAGTCCTTTGCGTCGAACAGGATTCCACAACCAGACCTTTTCTCCTTCCTGAAACTCATGTTGCGTAGCCTTTAGATCGTACCTTGTCTTCATTTTCTCCGATGCAATGTGAATTCGCTCCCGAGCAAAGTTGTGAACGTCCTCAAATCGTGCCTGGAGATCTTGGATGTACTCCTCGGGCGATGAAGGCGCATCGGGTGGACAACCAAACAGGAGATCACAAGGGAGACGAAGTTCACGTCCAAACAGCATCTGGGCTGGAGTATAGCCGGTGGTTTCATGGACAGCACTTCGATAAGCCAGCAGGAACAATGGCAACTTCAAGTCCCAATCTTGCTGGTTCCTTGATACTAGAAGGGAGAGGTTATTCAGGATGGTACGATTGAACCTCTCGAGCATGCCGTCCGACTGGGGATGTAAGGGTGTTGTCCGGGTTTTGTCTATGCCGAGTAGTTCACACAGTCTTTTGAAAACATCAGAGGTAAAGTTCCTACCTTGGTCGGTATGAAGTTGTAGGGGCGTGCCGTACCTTGACACCCATTGCTGCACTAGGACTTCTGCGACTGTGCATGCCTCTTGATTGGGAATGGGATATGCCTCAGGCCACTTGGTGAAATAGTCCATCACGACGAGGATGTATTTATTTTCACTGGAGGTCCGTGGCAAAGGACCCAAGATGTCGATTGCAATCCGTTCAAATGGTGCTCCCACGTTATACCGTTGCAGTCTTCCTCGACTTCGCTTCTGCGGGCCTTTACGTGCCGCACAAGCATCACAGGATTTACACCATTTCTCCACATCCTCCTTTGCCTTGCACCAGTAGAAGCGTTCCCGAACTTTCTGCAGTCTTCATTACCCCAAAATGGCCTCCGGTAGAGCTACTATGCAGTTGTTCTAAAACAGCTGGAATTTTTGATCTTGGTAATAAAATCTGCCATCTGAAGCTTTTCCCATCATCAGATTCCCACTTTCTGTATAATACGCCGTTTCTGATATGAAGAGAGTCCCAAAGTGCCCAATAACTTTTCGTAATGGGACTAAATCTGGAAATATCCTGCCAGGTAGGTCTGTTGCTGGTCGTCTCCTTCAGCTGTAATATTGGCTTTATGTCAGGATCTTCCAACTGGGCTTGTCTAAGTTCTTCGTCACTCCAGGGATCGGGATCTTGATCTGATGGTGTTGAGACAGTAACTTGGCAGGCAACCGGATTTATCGGCAGGTATTTCTGTTCGGCTCTAGAGCAGTACTTGCAGCTTTCCGAGCAGGGCTTCCGTGACAAGGCATCTGCATTACCATGTAGAGTCCCTTTACGATGACGCATCTCAAAGTCATATTCCTGCAGGCGTTGTATCCACCTGGCAATCTGTCCTTCCGGGTTCTTGAACTGGAGCAACCACGTCAAAGATGCATGGTCAGTCCGGAGCAGGAATCTTCTGCCATAGAGGTAATGATGGAAATGTTCTATGGCTTTTACGATGGCGAGTAGCTCTTTCCTGGTGGTACAGTAATTTCGCTCCGGTTTAGACAGGCATTTACTCCAATAGGCAATGACATGTTCTTGACCATCAATTTCCTGCGACAGAACAGCACCGACACTCTCATGGCTGGCATCTGTATCAAGCATGAACTGTCTGTCGGGCTGTGGATATGTCAAGATAGGCGATGATGTTAAGGCCTCTTTAAGTCGCTTGAACGCTTTTTCACATTCATCTGTCCACAGGAACTTCTGTTTGGCTTCCGTCAGCTTGTGCAGTGGTCTGGCAATATTTGAGAAACCCTTGACAAACTTCCTGTAGTAAGTGCATAACCCCAGGAAACTTCGTAGTTGGTGTACATTTTCAGGGCGACTCCAGTTCTCGACTGCAGAGATCTTCTCAGGATCAGTTCTCACACCTTCGGCAGAGATGATATGGCCGAGGTAGCTCACTTCACGACGGAACAAGTTACACTTGCCAGGATTCAATTCGAGGTTAGCCATTCTGAGTTTCTCCAGCACCTTTCGGATGTTTCGTAGATGGTCTTCAAAGGTGCGCCCCACAATGATAATATCATCCAAATACACCAGACAGGCTTCATAGGAAAGTCCTTTTAGCACTGTCTCCATCAGGCGTACGAAGGTGGCAGGTGCATTACATAATCCGAATGGCATAACTTTAAATTGCCACAGTCCTTGTCCCGTGGTGAATGCAGTCTTCTCACGATCATCAGGATGTAACTCTACTTGCCAGTAACCGCTCTTCAGATCCAAAGTCGAGAACCATTTATTGCCAGCAAGTGTGTCTAATGTGTCATCAATTCTGGGAAGAGGGTAACTGTCTTTCTTCGTGATGTCATTCAAACGACGATAATCCACACAAAATCTTGTTGAACCATCCTTTTTCCGCACCAGTACTATGGGAGAGGCCCAAGGACTCGTTGATGGCTCGATGACATCATTGTGCTGCATTTCACTTAGAAGTTCAGTGACCTCTTCCTGTTTAGCAAAGGGAAGTCTTCTTGGACGTTGTTTGATTGGAGGATGATTTCCTGTATCAATTCTGTGCTGGGTGATGTTCGTTCTCCCGACGTCTTCAGGTGTTCGAGAAAAAAGGTCTTTAAATTCTTGGAGTAGCTTCTCCGCAGCACATCTCTGTTCCTTTCCTAACTCTGCATTCTTGAGTAATTCCGTTATTAATTGTTCGGAAGACTTGGATTCAGTTGATTGCGTGGGGCGGTTGATGCATGTTACAGGAGTGCAGGCTGCTAACACCTCATCCTTCTTCACTGTTCGGACCTTATCGCTGATGTTTGCGACTCTCACAGGAATAGTACTCTTTGAGAGATCAACTAGAGATGAAGCTACCAGAACTCCTCTTGAGCTATTGTCTGTATTCGGGTATTCAATCAGTCCATAGCGGAAGTATTGTTTTGTAGGTGGTGTTCCTGAAACTATTGTCTCTGTGTGTGGAGGGATGGAAATTTCAGACTTGGCTGTTATCTGGCAAATTGTCTGAATGTCTTGATTTTTAGTGATGAACACAGCGATGTCTTCCGAACTCGAATGCAGTTCATTATTCTTGAAGTCCAATTGAAAGTTAAATTTTCTCAGGAAATCAATTCCAATGATTAAAGGATCTCTTATATCGGCCACATATGCCATATGATGGTAACTGGCATTCCCAAAATTGATAGTCAAGTTCATTTTCCCATATATTTTGATTTCGTCTCCGGTCACAGTCTGGAGTTTAACACAGGGCGGCGTCCAGATGATCTTCTCTTTTAGTTCTTGAGCCAAATCCGTTCTAATGATGGTCACGTTGGCTCCCGTGTCCAGAATCATCCGGCAGGTGGCGTTGTTGACTTGGCCATAGACGTTAAGTCCATTATCGCCGCCAATCATCGATGAAACATGAAATACTGTAAATTGGGGCTCTTTAATTTTAGGCAACCTCCGCCCCGCGAGATGGCCTCCTCTTAGTTTCCCTGTAGTGATGGTGAAGACGGGTGATTTCCTATAGTTGGTCGTACGGGGCAGTTCCTCTTCACGTGACCATCCCCTCCACAGCCCCAGCACTTTATCTTCCGGTCCTTTATTTCCTTTTTATTCTCCAGGCTGCGCAATCTCTTTAAGATCTCTTCGATACTTCTCTTCATTTCATTTTCCCCAGCAGGCGTATCGTTTAAAGAGACTGCTCTTATGGTATGGCGGTCTTTCCGGGAGGCTTGTTGAGCTGCCTCTATCCTAAGTGCATAGCCTAAAGCTGATTCTACGTCTCTGATGTTGGAGAGTCTCAGCGCTTTTTGAATTTCTGGATCCCGAACAGCATCGATAAAGTACTGAAGAGCTAAGTCGTTTCGAGTGTCAGCTTGACAGTCTGAGAATGCTAGGTGTGACAATCTCTGAATGTCCGCTGCCAGCTCTTGCAAACTTTCGCCCGTTTTCTGGTAACGGGACTTTAGCTGGAGGCGACCATAGTCCTTAGAACACTTCTCTCCGAACCGTAGCTCCAGTGCTCTAGTCAGGGCCTCGAAGTCGTTCCTTTCTTCTTTAGAAACATTTCTCAGGATCTCGGCTGCATCTCCCCGTAATGCTGCTGCTAAGTGGACTGACTTGGCGGCAGAGTCCCAGCCGTTAGCTTCAGCAACGATGGAAAACTGCGTCTTATATACATGCCAGGAGGAACTGCCATCGTAGGTAGATAGCTTAATAAATTCCTGATTCTGGATTCTTTTATCTCTCTTTTCAGTTTCCTGAGGCATGGATTCTAACTTTTCTTCGAGATTCCGAATCTTGCTCTGCAGTTCATTTCCTATTACTTCTCTGTTCCACTCTTCTTTCATTTTTCTTTCAAGATCTTCCTCCATTCTCTTAAACTTGCTTTCTATCTCTGAAAACTTTCCTTTCAGCTCTTGATCAAAGTTTTCTTTAAATTTCTCCTCTACACTCCGTTCTATCCTCGTAACACTCTCTTCAACCTTCATAACATTTTCTTCTATCTTCATAGTTTTCTCTTCAACCTTCATAACATTTCCTTCTATCTTCATAGCTTTCTCTTCAAAACTTTCTTCTATTTTCAAAACTTTCTCTTCAAAATTTTCTTCTATCTTTATAACTTTCTCTTCTATTCCATCCATTCTATTTTCCATCATCGTTAATTTACCCTCTATTGATTCTTTCGCCGTTGAAAGCTCTCTCTTCATCTCATCTTGATTAGATTTAATTTCTTCGGTCAAACTGGCTTCCATCTTTTCCTGAACTGCTTTCATTTCCTTCATTTCTTCAGTCAAACCGTCTTTCAACTCTCTTTGTCCTTCTTTCATTCTTTCGATCAATTCGGTTTCCATCTTTTCCTGTCCTGCTTTCATTTCATTCATCTCTTGACTCAGGCTATCTTTCATCTCTCTCTGCGATGTTTCCATTTTCTCCTGTCCTGTTTCCATTTTCTCTAACAATCCAGATCTTAACTCATTCATCTGAGCAGTGAGACCTTCTAGAATTTTTTTCATCTCTTGCTCCATAGCTCTCGTTATCACCATTCACAGACAACCCCGCTTCTGACACCAGAAATGTTGCGTTCGTGAGTTGTCTGAGAATGAAAGGCCAAACGTACAAAAATTCAGTAATTTATTCACAGAAAATTCCAGAAAAATACAGGTCTATAAACCAAGTATCAGCTTCAATTCAAACAGTAAACACAGCTTAAACAACAGCTGTCAATAGCAAATCCACAGTACAAACTGTATAGCAAAAACACTTGAAGCAAATCTCTCTCAAAGAGGCTCAAGAGCAAGCACTAGCGAAGCTGGCTGAAGACTGAACTGAACTGACTGCCTTTGGCGAGGAAGCGCTCCTTATATGCTGTTCCATGGAGCCCAGATTTTTCGAGAAAACTCTAGAAAGTGGTCAACCAATCAACTTACAGCTTCCATATTTGGTATATCCCATATAAGGATTTGCTCGCCAAGGTCGCCAAAAAAATCGAAAAGGTGGGAAAAACTCGCCAAATTTGGCGCCAAATCCATTACGTGCATTACTGGGGCTTTTTAATGCGTTTTTAAGGGAAAATAAGACTATTTCAACGCTAAAACGACTAGAAATGCACAAAATTAGCACTTTATCAACTTACTAAGCCTCTTTGAAAGAATTTATACAAAAATAAACACAATTATTTACAATTTTGTAACAATATATATATATATGTATTTATTTATTTATTTATTTATTTTTTAAATTTGGGAATAAAATTTGAAGTATTTCTAATCATATCTCTTTTTTATTGAAATGAATAATACCTGTAAAATTATATGAATTATTTCTCTATTTAAACATAAAAAAAGGCTCAGATGGAACATATAAATTAATTAATATTAAAAAAAATGAAAAACATACCTTATTGACTTAATTGCCGAAACGTCAGTGGAGACCCTCTGTTGAGACTCAAAACGGTTTTGGGCTGTGTCTGTGTGTCTGTCTGCCGCGCGATAGCGGCCGCAAAAATAGCGCTATTGACTTGGAATTTGGTACACATGTTCATGAGCCCCACGACATCAGCTGTATAGTTTTTGGCATGTATTCCATTTGTAGTTCGTATACAGGGACACGCCAAAGTTTTTCTTATCATTACGGCCTATGGGAGGAATTTGTATGTGTCGCGATAGCGGCCACAAAAACACGCTATTGACTTGCAATTTGGTACACTGGTTCATGTGCCCCACGAAATCAGCTGTATAGTTTTGGGTGTGTATTCCATTTTTAATTCGTGTACAGGGACACGCCAAAGTTTTTCTTATCCTTACAGCCTATGGGAGGAATTTGTATGTACCGCGATAGCGGCCACAAAAATCACGCTATTGACTTGCAATTTGGTACACATTTTTATGAGCCCAACGGAATTAGCTGTATAGTTTTTTTTCGTGTACAGGGACACGCCAAAAATGTTCTATCATTACGGCCTATGGGAAGAATCTGCATGTACCGCGATAGTCACCGCAAAACTCAAGGTATTGACTTCCAATTTTTACCGAAACGTCAGTGGAGGCCCTCTGTTGAGACGCAAAAGAATTTTGGGTTTCGTCTGCTTGTCTGTCTGTCTGTCTGTCTGTCGTGCGATAGCGGCCGCAAAAATCACGCTATTGACTTGCAATTTTCTACACATGTTCATGCGTCCAACAGAATCAATTGTATAGATTTAGGTATGTATTCCATTTGTAATTCGTGTACAGGGACACGCCAAAGTTTTTCTTATCATTACGGCCTATGGGAAGAATTTATATGTACCGCGATAGCGGCCGCAAAAATCACGCTATTCACTTGCAATTTGGTACACATATTCATGAGACTAACGGAATTAGCCGTATAGTTTTAGGTGTGTATTCCATTTATAGTTCGTGTACAGGGACACGCCAAAAATGTTCTATCATTACGGCCTATGGGAAGAATCTGTATGTACCGCGATAGCCACCGCAAAACTCAAGCTATTGACTTCCAATTTTTACCGAAACGTCAGTGGAGGCCCTCTGTTGAGACTCAAAACGATTTTGGGTTTCGTCTGTCCGTCTGTTTGTCTGTCATGCGATAGCGGCCGCAAAAAT
The DNA here is from genome assembly GCA_963930645.1 of Salticus scenicus. Lineage (NCBI taxonomy): Eukaryota > Metazoa > Arthropoda > Arachnida > Araneae > Salticidae > Salticus > Salticus scenicus. The sequence goes on from OZ005657.1 coordinate 55,658,482, forward strand.
CACGCTATTGACTTGCAAATTTGTACACATGTTCATGCGTCCAACAGAAGCAATTGTATAGTTTTAGGTATGTGTTCCATTTGTAATTCGTGTACAGGGACACGCCAAAGTTTTTCTTATCATTACGGCCTATGGGAAGAATTTGTATGTACCGCGATAGCGGCTGCAAAAATCACGCTGTTGACTTGCAATTTTGTACACATATTCATGAGACTAACGGAATTAGCTATAGTTCGTGTACAGGGATACGCCAAAGTTTTTCTATCATTACGGCCCTAGGGAAGAATTTGTAGGTACCGCGGTAGCCACCGCAAAAATCAAACTATTGACTTCCAATTTTTGCCGAAACGTCAGTGGAGTATATGTTGAGACTCAAAAGAATTTTGGGTTCCGTCTGTCCGTCTGTCTGTCGTGCGATGGCGGCCTCAAAAATCAAGCTATTGACTTGAAATTTGGTACACATGTTCATGATCCCCACGAAATTAGCTGTATAGTTTTGGGTGAGCATTCCATTTGTAGTTCGTGTACAGGGACACGCAAAGTTTTTTTTTTTTTATCATTACGGCCTATGGGAAGAATTTGTGTGTACCGCGAAAGCAACCCCAAAAATCACACTATTCACTGGAAATTTGGTACACATGTTCATGAGCCCAACAGAAATAACTGTATAGTGTTAGGTGCGTATTCCAACTGTCGTTCGTGTACAGGGACACGCCAAAGTGTTTCTTATCATTAAGGCCTATGGGAAGAATTTGTATGTACCGCAATAGCGACCGCAAAAATCATTCGATTGACTTGCAAATTGGCGCACAAGTTCCAGATTTGCATAAAAGTAGCTGTATGATTTTTATTGCTATGTTGTTTATAAACTGTGTACAGGGGCATGCCAAAATTCTTAACATTACGGCGTATGGGGTGAATTTCGTTTAAACGCTATTTAATATAATTACTTTGCAATGAAGAAAATGAAACTAGCGCACGTGAGTAAGATGCTTAAACTTATGTTGTCTGAAGAAAATATGTGCTCTTAAGCTTTCTAATTAATGTACAGGACCTTACAAAAGTGTTCTGACAATGTCACGTAGTCATCCAAACGATGTTAAATTTGGAACAATTATTAATTTTAAACGCAAAATAAGCTGAATAGTTTTTACTGGGGCATAAAATGTTTATGGTTCGTTTACAGAGACACACAAAAGAATTTCGTAACATTAGAGCCTATGGACGAATTTTTATTTAAGCGCGCACTTTAATGCGTTTATGCTGAATCGGACTTAGTAAAATTAACATACATTATAAAGATGCTTAAAATCAAATTTACTCTTAAAAAAGGGTATGTACAGACTAAATAATTTATGGGACCACATAAAATAATTCCGAGTATGTACTGTAATCATCCAAAGGATGTCAAATTAGTTTGAAAAATTAATGAGTTATAATTAATTAGGTTTATTCTTATTATTGGCGTTTATAATGACTGTGGCTACTTTTCCGGGATACATAAAAGAATTTCGTACTATTACGGTCTATAGTTGGTATTTCTTTAATGTGTATTTTAACATGGTTACACTCCAACAAATATAATGAAATTTTCTAGAATTTTAAAAGCTTGTTTTCCTGTTAAAAATTGTGGGCATAGAACTGGTAATTATATTAAAGGTTACGCAAAATTTTTTCATTATAATATGTAATTTTTTTTTGTATGAAATTTGGTAGTTATGAAATTTGGTATTTACGAATTTCAGTTAAATAATACAAGACCGTCGTTTATTAAGAATTGTTGCGTAGTTCGGGGTTCGTAAGTTGTCCGATAATGAAAGGTGAAACGTGCAAAAATTTAGTGACTTATTCACCGAAAGTTCCAGAAAAATACAGGTATATAAACCAAGTATCAGCTTCAATTTACCCAGTAAACACAGCTTAAACAACAGCCGTTAACAGCAAAGCAACAGTACAAACTGTTTAGCAATAACACATAAAGCAAATCTCATTCAAAGAGGCTCAAAGCAAAACAAATATTTGACGAAACTGAAGCAGATCTGAGACTGACCGCCTTGGCAAAAACAATGCTCCTTTTATACTTTTCTATCGAACCAGACTGTTCTGGAAAATTCTCGTATCTCATCAGCCAATGAGATTAGAGCATCCATATTTGGTATATCCCTAATAAGGATTTTCTCGCCAAGGACGCCAAAAATATCGCCAAGAAGGTAAATAGTCACCAAATTTGGCACCAAATTCATTTCTTCCCTTATTGAAGATTTTAATGCGTTTTTATGGGAAAATTAATGTATTTTAATGCTAAAACGATAAGAAATGCACAAAATTAGCCTTTTATCAACTTACTAAACCTCATTGAAAGAACTTATACAAAAATAAATACAATTATTTATAATTCCGTAACACTTTATATGATGTACAGATAGGTATACAAAGAGAGATAGAGCGGGGGGTTGAGGGGGGCGGCAGCTCCCCTCAGTTATGCATCTGGTTATGGTAACAAGTCGATCGAATCAATATATACTATTATATAATAAGGAATAAATAAAAATGATCAATTGAATAACGTCTGATTGAAATAGGACGTTGAGGCTCCTGATCTGCAGATCCACTAGTTTTTAAAAGTAATGACACACGTTTACTATACATAAAAAATCATTTTTATTTAAATGTGAATAATTTAAAAATTATAGCTAATACCAGAATTTAAATACCAGAATGCTCACATATTAATGTCAATGTATGTAGAGGGAACTTTCGTGCTGAATTTTACATATAGTTCAAGACACGTAACGGATCTCCGTTACGAAAGAAAGTTATAAGTATAAGATTTGTCGTGTGTGATCCGTTGGTACTGAATGGGCTATACTTGTTTCCGCCGAATGTAGATTTTTATAGTTTTTTCTCTTAAGAGCGGACAATACCTAATCTCGCCGGCAGCCTTCGCCCATGTTATTCTATGGGAAAATTTGTTCACATAATTACTCATTACCTAATGAATATTTTTCAATTCTGTTTTCACATTTAGAAAATTCATAAGCGTTAAATTAGTACTTCTTTTCCAAAAATTGATTTTTTAAAATTTTAGTATTTCATTTTGCGACTAGAAAATGAGAAAAATGCATTTTGTGAAAAATCGCATTTTTGAACTCAAAATTAAAATGTAAAAATAAAAAAAAATTAATTTTTCAAAAATGAGTACTCATTTAACGGTTATGAATTTTCTGACTGCGAAAACAGAATTCAAAAATATTCATTAGGTAATGTGTAATTGTCGCAACAAATTTTCCCATAGAATAACATGGGCGAAGGCTGCCGGCGAGATTATGTATTGTCCCCTCTTAAAGAAAATGAATGGTGGCGAAATATCAAGTCATAGCATCCTAAACTAGATGCCTTCCGCGTGGCTCGGAAACTTGGCGGTAGACAGCGCCACCTGGTACAGATTGCGCGAATTTTTTATTCAACAGCCACCAAATTTTTTTTTTTAAGTGGGATTTGATATATATAAAAAGCGAATAGAATTGAAGGAATCACGTTTATATATATCATATGTCACTTCTTAAAAATATTGGGGACAGTTGAATAAGATGTCTACCGTTTGAACTGTGGCCATGTTTCTAGCAACGCAGAAGACATCTAGTTTAGGAGGCTATGATCAAATCTTACCTATGGATTATGCACCGAAAATTCCGGTAGTAGCTTTTTTGAAGATGTATATTTATAAATATTCCATCTATAATACATTTTGTGTAAGTTTTCCTTAGAAATATTGAAAAAGAATACAGTTTTATTTTTCAAATCAACAGTATATTAAAAATAAAATTTACTTTAGCATTAACTGAAACAGGATAAATTTAAATTCGGGAGCTCAAGAATGAAATTAATAGCATTCATTACTTTTTAGATTTCTGTTAAATTGGAATACCATTGTAAACCATTTTACTATTCGATGAGTTTTTATTCATCTGGAGTACTTGCTAAAAATCAAGATATTGGTACATCTATGTAGCACCCCACTAACAAAGGAAGTATGAATCTGTAAAATTGCTATTGAAACCAAACAAAGGTCAAAGACCATGGCCGGAAACATGGGGTAGAGTACAAATTTGCTGCAACAACGACCATGGGGGCGAGACATGACCCCGTAATTGTTTTAGTTATTTTTATAAAAACCAACAAAACACGCATCGTAATAACAATGGATGGTGCAGTGGTAGCGGGCTTGAGTTCTGATACGTTGGTCCTGAGATCGTGTCCCCACAAGGGCGTTTTGCAATTTGTTTATTTTTCATTTTTTCCCTTTACTTTTTTAATTAAATTAAATTATTAATTTAAGAAAAAATACTTATTACATTAAGATTTTTTTTTTTTTGAGTATTCCAATTAATAAAGTATTTACCATGAATTTAATATATATATATATATTTATTTTTTTATTTATAAAAAAGAAAATCGGCTACGAATAGAGCTGAAGCTACGAATACAGTTTCAAGCTACAGTTTAAAGCTACGAATACAGTTTCAAATTTATAACAATTATGATTAAAAGTAGAAAAATCATGAAATCATAAGTATTTTTCACAGTGAGAACAAGAATTATAAAAAGATTGATCACAAATATTTGAATTACAATTTTGTTCACCGTCAGTTATTGTTCATCACGAACATTTTATTAAACATTTGGCTTTTCGTCGATGTTACTAGATTTGTAAAATTCATATTTACCCAGATTTTGAATTTTTTCAGATGTAAACTAATTATAAATTAGTAAAATCATTTTGAGAAAATTTGCCATTCTGTTCAATATTATTATCAGTTCTTCCGACACCACCAAATTTGACAGTTGTTTAATGAAATATTTGAAATAAAAGTTAAATGCGACGTCGAAAAGTTAAGTAACATCTGTTGTTTATTTAGGATTTTTCATGCAAAAAATTGCATGAATAAACAATACAATTGAGAGCAGACAATTAACTCTTACTATTAATGTCGTCGTTAAAAAATAGTAATTAAAAATTTACATAAAAGATAATCATTAACAAAATTTTATCTGAGTATAATCATTAACAAAACATCATGTAAATGTAATATAAAAGTATTTTATGTTAAATTATTAATTTCTTTGAATTTAATAATTAAATAAATAAATAAATTGGTTAAAAATTAAAAAATTATTAAATTGTCCGCGCTGAAAAAAAAAAAAAAATAATATAATTAATATTTTCTCTTAAAATAATGACTTAATTTAATTAAAAAGGTAAAAAATAAATATTTCAGTTGAAATAGAAAAATAAAATACAAAACGCCCTCGCAGGTACTTGATACCAGAACCTCCGTATCAGATGTCAAGCACGCTATCATTGCACCATCCATTCTCACTACGATGTGTGTTTTGTTGGCTTTTATAGAAATAACTAAAACTATTAGGGGATCATATATCGCCCCCACGGTGGTTGTTGCAGCAAATTTGTACTGTACCCAATGTTTTTGACCATGCTCTTTAATTTAAGATTTGTTTGGTTTGAATAGCAATTTTACTGATTTATACTTCCCTTGTAAGTCTTAATCCTCGTTTTGTAAAATTCTTATTCGAAGACCGTGACAAAGGATTGCAAAAATTGCTTATTGCGACTGTACCATTTAAAAATACTCGGATATGGTGGTAAGTATATAAAAGGATTAAACACCAAATACTTTTATCAACTAAGCTTTATAAATTTGCTTTTTACTTTCATAAATATTCAATAGAATAAAGTATTTGATATTTAAAAATTTTCGACTTCTCGTTTTCGATGGATTTATAAATTTTGAGAGGTTCGAAACACGATTTTAACATTTTTAAGAAATGTCTGTCAGTCTTATACAATAATATCTATTTTATTTAATCACGACACGTTGCTTTAAAAATACAGTAGATATTTCTTTATGAAAATAGTGGTAACAAATACATCTGAAATCTCTCTTTCCTGAAATTGTCCTCAAAAAAAGGACCTCGATCTCTGAAAATAGGATTACATTCGCTATGAATGAGTTGAGTTTTTTTTCTTAAATAATGACTGACTTTCACTAGTTTTTCACCGCTAAATTTTTGTTTCAACTTAGTTTCACTTCTTCTTCTTCTTCTTTTTTTTTTTTTTTTTTATCTGAATTTTGTAGGGTTCATACACGTATAACTCAAGTTAAATGTAAAAATTTAGAATACGCTGTATTTAGGGGATTATTGTTTGAAGTAGATAGGTGGCTTTATTTTTATAGTTGAATTATATATATGACTTATAGCTTTTAATGGCGTGCTTTACTTTAACTTAAATAACTTTATAACTTTAATTTTCAAATGCAAACGTACTCATATACAGAAAGATATTAAAACTTCTTCACACACCATAAATTTTAAGTGAGTGCAACCGGTTTCGAAAGTACGTAGACTTTCTTCATCAGGTGCAAACACGTGCTATTACCTTGGAGGCAAAAGCAAGACTGGAGTCTTCTATTGACTGTACGCCAGTTTTCGAATTTAGTTTTTGGTACTCATATACATCACAATACAAATTGTTTCAAATCAAAAAGTAAATATCTTTATAAAATTTAAAAATTCAAACATTCAACCGAATATATATGCATAAATCCTCACATATGAATGTAAATAATGCTAACTCCTTACAGCCTATGGGAGGAATTTGTATGTACCGCGATAGCGGCCACAAAAATCACGCTATTGACTTGCAATTTGGTACACATTTTTATGAGCCCAACGGAATTAGCTGTATAGTTTTTTTTCGTGTACAGGGACACGCCAAAAATGTTCTATCATTACGGCCTATGGGAAGAATCTGCATGTACCGCGATAGCCACCGCAAAACTCAAGGTATTGACTTCCAATTTTTACCGAAACGTCAGTGGAGGCCCTCTGTTGAGACGCAAAAGAATTTTGGGTTTCGTCTGCTTGTCTGTCTGTCTGTCTGTCTGTCGTGCGATAGCGGCCGCAAAAATCACGCTATTGACTTGCAATTTTCTACACATGTTCATGCGTCCAACAGAATCAATTGTATAGATTTAGGTATGTATTCCATTTGTAATTCGTGTACAGGGACACGCCAAAGTTTTTCTTATCATTACGGCCTATGGGAAGAATTTATATGTACCGCGATAGCGGCGGCAAAAATCACGCTATTCACTTGCAATTTGGTACACATATTCATGAGACTAACGGAATTAGCCGTATAGTTTTAGGTGTGTATTCCATTTATAGTTCGTGTACAGGGACACGCCAAAAATGTTCTATCATTACGGCCTATGGGAAGAATCTGTATGTACCGCGATAGCCACCGCAAAACTCAAGCTATTGACTTCCAATTTTTACCGAAACGTCAGTGGAGGCCCTCTGTTGAGACTCAAAACGATTTTGGGTTTCGTCTGTCCGTCTGTCTGTCTGTCATGCGATAGCGGCCGCAAAAATCACGCTATTGACTTGCAAATTTGTACACATGTTCATGCGTCCAACAGAAGCAATTGTATAGTTTTAGGTATGTGTTCCATTTGTAATTCGTGTACAGGGACACGCCAAAGTTTTTCTTATCATTACGGCCTATGGGAAGAATTTGTATGTACCGCGATAGCGGCTGCAAAAATCACGCTGTTGACTTGCAATTTTGTACACATATTCATGAGACTAACGGAATTAGCTATAGTTCGTGTACAGGGATACGCCAAAGTTTTTCTATCATTACGGCCTTAGGGAAGAATTTGTAGGTACCGCGGTAGCCACCGCAAAAATCAAACTATTGACTTCCAATTTTTGCCGAAACGTCAGTGGAGTATATGTTGAGACTCAAAAGAATTTTGGGTTCCGTCTGTCCGTCTGTCTGTCGTGCGATAGCGGCCTCAAAAATCAAGCTATTGACTTGAAATTTGGTACACATGTTCATGATCCCCACGAAATTAGCTGTATAGTTTTGGGTGAGCATTCCATTTGTAGTTCGTGTACAGGGACACGCAAAGTTTTTTTTTTTTTTTATCATTACGGCCTATGGGAAGAATTTGTGTGTACCGCGAAAGCAACCCCAAAAATCACACTATTCACTGGAAATTTGGTACACATGTTCATGAGCCCAACAGAAATAACTGTATAGTGTTAGGTGCGTATTCCAACTGTCGTTCGTGTACAGGGACACGCCAAAGTGTTTCTTATCATTAAGGCCTATGGGAAGAATTTGTATGTACCGCAATAGCGACCGCAAAAATCATTCGATTGACTTGCAAATTGGCGCGCAAGTTCCAGATTTGCATAAAAGTAGCTGTATGATTTTTATTGCTATGTTGTTTATAAACTGTGTACAGGGGCATGCCAAAATTCTTAACATTACGGCGTATGGGGTGAATTTCGTTTAAACGCTATTTAATATAATTACTTTGCAATGAAGAAAATGAAACTAGCGCACGTGAGTAAGATGCTTAAACTTATGTTGTCTGAAGAAAATATGTGCTCTTAAGCTTTCTAATTAATGTACAGGACCTTACAAAAGTGTTCTGACAATGTCACGTAGTCATCCAAACGATGTTAAATTTGGAACAATTATTAATTTTAAACGCAAAATAAGCTGAATAGTTTTTACTGGGGCATAAAATGTTTATGAATCGTTTACAGAGACACACAAAAGAATTTCGTAACATTAGAGCCTATGGACGAATTTTTATTTAAGCGCGCACTTTAATGCGTTTATGCTGAATCGGACTTAGTAAAATTAACATACATTATAAAGATGCTTAAAATCAAATTTACTCTTAAAAAAGGGTATGTACAGACTAAATAATTTATGGGACCACATAAAATAATTCCGAGTATGTACTGTAATCATCCAAATGATGCCAAATTAGTTTGAAAAATTAATGAGTTATAATTAATTAGGTTTATTCTTATTATTGGCGTTTATAATGACTGTGGCTACTTTTCCGGGATACATAAAAGAATTTCGTACTATTACGGTCTATAGTTGGTATTTCTTTAATGTGTATTTTAACATGGTTACACTCCAACAAATATAATGAAATTTTCTAGAATTTTAAAAGCTTGTTTTCCTGTTAAAAATTGTGGGCATAGAACTGGTAATTATATTAAAGGTTACGCAAAATTTTTTCATTATAATATGTAATTTTTTTTTGTATGAAATTTGGTAGTTATGAAATTTGGTATTTACGAATTTCAGTTAAATAATACAAGACCGTCGTTTATTAAGAATTGTTGCGTAGTTCGGGGTTCGTAAGTTGTCCGATAATGAAAGGTGAAACGTGCAAAAATTTAGTGACTTATTCACCGAAAGTTCCAGAAAAATACAGGTATATAAACCAAGTATCAGCTTCAATTTACCCAGTAAACACAGCTTAAACAACAGCCGTTAACAGCAAAGCAACAGTACAAACTGTTTAGCAATAACACATAAAGCAAATCTCATTCAAAGAGGCTCAAAGCAAAACAAATATTTGACGAAACTGAAGCAGATCTGAGACTGACCGCCTTGGCGAAAACAATGCTCCTTTTATACTTTTCTATCGAACCAGACTGTTCTGGAAAATTCTCGTATCTCATCAGCCAATGAGATTAGAGCATCCATATTTGGTATATCCCTAATAAGGATTTTCTCGCAAAGGACGCCAAAAATATCGCCAAGAAGGTAAATAGTCACCAAATTTGGCACCAAATTCATTTCTTCCCTTATTGAAGATTTTAATGCGTTTTTATGGGAAAATTAATGTATTTTAATGCTAAAACGATAAGAAATGCACAAAATTAGCCTTTTATCAACTTACTAAACCTCATTGAAAGAACTTATACAAAAATAAATACAATTGTTTATAATTCCGTAACACTTTATATGATGTACAGATAGGTATACAAAGAGAGATAGAGCGGGGGGTTGAGGGGGGCGGCAGCTCCCCTCAGTTATGCATCTGGTTATGGTAACAAGTCGATCGAATCAATATATACTATTATATAATAAGGAATAAATAAAAATGATCAATTGAATAACGTCTGATTGAAATAGGACGTTGAGGCTCCTGATCTGCAGATCCACTAGTTTTTAAAAGTAATGACACACGTTTACTATACATAAAAAATCATTTTTATTTAAATGTGAATAATTTAAAAATTATAGCTAATACCAGAATTTAAATACCAGAATGCTCACATATTAATGTCAATGTATGTAGAGGGAACTTTCGTGCTGAATTTTACATATAGTTCAAGACACGTAACGGATCTCCGTTACGAAAGAAAGTTATAAGTATAAGATTTGTCGTGTGTGATCCGTTGGTACTGAATGGGCTATACTTGTTTCCGCCGAATGTAGATTTTTATAGTTTTTTCTCTTAAGAGCGGACAATACCTAATCTCGCCGGCAGCCTTCGCCCATGTTATTCTATGGGAAAATTTGTTCACATAATTACTCATTACCTAATGAATATTTTTCAATTCTGTTTTCACATTTAGAAAATTCATAAGCGTTAAATTAGTACTTCTTTTCCAAAAATTGATTTTTTAAAATTTTAGTATTTCATTTTGCGACTAGAAAATGAGAAAAATGCATTTTGTGAAAAATCGCATTTTTGAACTCAAAATTAAAATGTAAAAATAAAAAAAAATTAATTTTTCAAAAATGAGTACTCATTTAACGGTTATGAATTTTCTGACTGCGAAAACAGAATTCAAAAATATTCATTAGGTAATGTGTAATTGTCGCAACAAATTTTCCCATAGAATAACATGGGCGAAGGCTGCCGGCGAGATTAGGTATTGTCCCCTCTTAAAGAAAATGAATGGTGGCGAAATATCAAGTCATAGCATCCTAAACTAGATGCCTTCCGCGTGGCTCGGAAACTTGGCGGTAGACAGCGCCACCTGGTACAGATTGCGCGAATTTTTTATTCAACAGCCACCAAATTTTTTTTTTTAAGTGGGATTTGATATATATAAAAAGCGAATAGAATTGAAGGAATCACGTTTATATATATCATATGTCACTTCTTAAAAATATTGGGGACAGTTGAATAAGATGTCTACCGTTTGAACTGTGGCCATGTTTCTAGCAACGCAGAAGACATCTAGTTTAGGAGGCTATGATCAAATCTTACCTATGGATTATGCACCGAAAATTCCGGTAGTAGCTTTTTTGAAGATGTATATTTATAAATATTCCATCTATAATACATTTTGTGTAAGTTTTCCTTAGAAATATTGAAAAAGAATACAGTTTTATTTTTCAAATCAACAGTATATTAAAAATAAAATTTACTTTAGCATTAACTGAAACAGGATAAATTTAAATTCGGGAGCTCAAGAATGAAATTAATAGCATTCATTACTTTTTAGATTTCTGTTAAATTGGAATACCATTGTAAACCATTTTACTATTCGATGAGTTTTTATTCATCTGGAGTACTTGCTAAAAATCAAGATATTGGTACATCTATGTAGCACCCCACTAACAAAGGAAGTATGAATCTGTAAAATTGCTATTGAAACCAAACAAAGGTCAAAGACCATGGCCGGAAACATGGGGTAGAGTACAAATTTGCTGCAACAACGACCATGGGGGCGAGACATGACCCCGTAATTGTTTTAGTTATTTTTATAAAAACCAACAAAACACGCATCGTAATAACAATGGATGGTGCAGTGGTAGCGGGCTTGAGTTCTGATACGTTGGTCCTGAGATCGTGTCCCCACAAGGGCGTTTTGCAATTTGTTTATTTTTCATTTTTTCCCTTTACTTTTTTAATTAAATTAAATTATTAATTTAAGAAAAAATACTTATTACATTAAGATTTTTTTTTTTGAGTATTCCAATTAATAAAGTATTTACCATGAATTTAATATATATATATATATTTATTTTTTTATTTATAAAAAAGAAAATCGGCTACGAATAGAGCTGAAGCTACGAATACAGTTTCAAGCTACAGTTTAAAGCTACGAATACAGTTTCAAATTTATAACAATTATGATTAAAAGTAGAAAAATCATGAAATCATAAGTATTTTTCACAGTGAGAACAAGAATTATAAAAAGATTGATCACAAATATTTGAATTACAATTTTGTTCACCGTCAGTTATTGTTCATCACGAACATTTTATTAAACATTTGGCTTTTCGTCGATGTTACTAGATTTGTAAAATTCATATTTACCCAGATTTTGAATTTTTTCAGATGTAAACTAATTATAAATTAGTAAAATCATTTTGAGAAAATTTGCCATTCTGTTCAATATTATTATCAGTTCTTCCGACACCACCAAATTTGACAGTTGTTTAATGAAATATTTGAAATAAAAGTTAAATGCGACGTCGAAAAGTTAAGTAACATCTGTTGTTTATTTAGGATTTTTCATGCAAAAAATTGCATGAATAAACAATACAATTGAGAGCAGACAATTAACTCTTACTATTAATGTCGTCGTTAAAAAATAGTAATTAAAAATTTACATAAAAGATAATCATTAACAAAATTTTATCTGAGTATAATCATTAACAAAACATCATGTAAATGTAATATAAAAGTATTTTATGTTAAATTATTAATTTCTTTGAATTTAATAATTAAATAAATAAATAAATTGGTTAAAAATTAAAAAATTATTAAATTGTCCGCGCTGAAAAAAAAAAAAAATAATATAATTAATATTTTCTCTTAAAATAATGACTTAATTTAATTAAAAAGGTAAAAAATAAATATTTCAGTTGAAATAGAAAAATAAAATACAAAACGCCCTCGCAGGTACTTGATACCAGAACCTCCGTATCAGATGTCAAGCACGCTATCATTGCACCATCCATTCTCACTACGATGTGTGTTTTGTTGGCTTTTATAGAAATAACTAAAACTATTAGGGGATCATATATCGCCCCCACGGTGGTTGTTGCAGCAAATTTGTACTGTACCCAATGTTTTTGACCATGCTCTTTAATTTAAGATTTGTTTGGTTTGAATAGCAATTTTACTGATTTATACTTCCCTTGTAAGTCTTAATCCTCGTTTTGTAAAATTCTTATTCGAAGACCGTGACAAAGGATTGCAAAAATTGCTTATTGCGACTGTACCATTTAAAAATACTCGGATATGGTGGTAAGTATATAAAAGGATTAAACACCAAATACTTTTATCAACTAAGCTTTATAAATTTGCTTTTTACTTTCATAAATATTCAATAGAATAAAGTATTTGATATTTAAAAATTTTCGACTTCTCGTTTTCGATGGATTTATAAATTTTGAGAGGTTCGAAACACGATTTTAACATTTTTAAGAAATGTCTGTCAGTCTTATACAATAATATCTATTTTATTTAATCACGACACGTTGCTTTAAAAATACAGTAGATATTTCTTTATGAAAATAGTGGTAACAAATACATCTGAAATCTCTCTTTCCTGAAATTGTCCTCAAAAAAAGGACCTCGATCTCTGAAAATAGGATTACATTCGCTATGAATGAGTTGAGTTTTTTTTCTTAAATAATGACTGACTTTCACTAGTTTTTCACCGCTAAATTTTTGTTTCAACTTAGTTTCACTTCTTCTTCTTCTTCTTTTTTTTTTTTTTTTTATCTGAATTTTGTAGGGTTCATACACGTATAACTCAAGTTAAATGTAAAAATTTAGAATACGCTGTATTTAGGGGATTATTGTTTGAAGTAGATAGGTGGCTTTATTTTTATAGTTGAATTATATATATGACTTATAGCTTTTAATGGCGTGCTTTACTTTAACTTAAATAACTTTATAACTTTAATTTTCAAATGCAAACGTACTCATATACAGAAAGATATTAAAACTTCTTCACACACCATAAATTTTAAGTGAGTGCAACCGGTTTCGAAAGTACGTAGACTTTCTTCATCAGGTGCAAACACGTGCTATTACCTTGGAGGCAAAAGCAAGACTGGAGTCTTCTATTGACTGTACGCCAGTTTTCGAATTTAGTTTTTGGTACTCATATACATCACAATACAAATTGTTTCAAATCAAAAAGTAAATATCTTTATAAAATTTAAAAATTCAAACATTCAACCGAATATATATGCATAAATCCTCACATATGAATGTAAATAATGCTAACTCCTTACAGCCTATGGGAGGAATTTGTATGTACCGCGATAGCGGCCACAAAAATCACGCTATTGACTTGCAATTTGGTACACATTTTTATGAGCCCAACGGAATTAGCTGTATAGTTTTTTTTCGTGTACAGGGACACGCCAAAAATGTTCTATCATTACGGCCTATGGGAAGAATCTGCATGTACCGCGATAGCCACCGCAAAACTCAAGGTATTGACTTCCAATTTTTACCGAAACGTCAGTGGAGGCCCTCTGTTGAGACGCAAAAGAATTTTGGGTTTCGTCTGCTTGTCTGTCTGTCTGTCTGTCTGTCGTGCGATAGCGGCCGCAAAAATCACGCTATTGACTTGCGATTTTCTACACATGTTCATGCGTCCAACAGAATCAATTGTATAGATTTAGGTATGTATTCCATTTGTAATTCGTGTACAGGGACACGCCAAAGTTTTTCTTATCATTACGGCCTATGGGAAGAATTTATATGTACCGCGATAGCGGCGGCAAAAATCACGCTATTCACTTGCAATTTGGTACACATATTCATGAGACTAACGGAATTAGCCGTATAGTTTTAGGTGTGTATTCCATTTATAGTTCGTGTACAGGGACACGCCAAAAATGTTCTATCATTACGGCCTATGGGAAGAATCTGTATGTACCGCGATAGCCACCGCAAAACTCAAGCTATTGACTTCCAAGTTTTACCGAAACGTCAGTGGAGGCCCTCTGTTGAGACTCAAAACGATTTTGGGTTTCGTCTGTCCGTCTGTCTGTCTGTCATGCGATAGCGGCCGCAAAAATCACGCTATTGACTTGCAAATTTGTACACATGTTCATGCGTCCAACAGAATCAATTGTATAGTTTTAGGTATGTGTTCCATTTGTAATTCGTGTACAGGGACACGCCAAAGTTTTTCTTATCATTACGGCCTATGGGAAGAATTTGTATGTACCGCGATAGCGGCTGCAAAAATCACGCTGTTGACTTGCAATTTTGTACACATATTCATGAGACTAACGGAATTAGCTATAGTTCGTGTACAGGGATACGCCAAAGTTTTTCTATCATTACGGCCTTAGGGAAGAATTTGTAGGTACCGCGGTAGCCACCGCAAAAATCAAACTATTGACTTCCAATTTTTGCCGAAACGTCAGTGGAGTATATGTTGAGACTCAAAAGAATTTTGGGTTCCGTCTGTCCGTCTGTCTGTCGTGCGATAGCGGCCTCAAAAATGAAGCTATTGACTTGAAATTTGGTACACATGTTCATGATCCCCACGAAATTAGCTGTATAGTTTTGGGTGAGCAATCCATTTGTAGTTCGTGTACAGGGACACGCAAAGTTTTTTTTTTTTTTTATCATTACGGCCTATGGGAAGAATTTGTGTGTACCGCGAAAGCAACCCCAAAAATCACACTATTCACTGGAAATTTGGTACACATGTTCATGAGCCCAACAGAAATAACTGTATAGTGTTAGGTGCGTATTCCAACTGTCGTTCGTGTACAGGGACACGCCAAAGTGTTTCTTATCATTAAGGCCTATGGGAAGAATTTGTATGTACCGCAATAGCGACCGCAAAAATCATTCGATTGACTTGCAAATTGGCGCACAATTCCAGATTTGCATAAAAGTAGCTGTATGATTTTTATTGCTATGTTGTTTATAAACTGTGTACAGGGGCATGCCAAAATTCTTAACATTACGGCGTATGGGGTGAATTTCGTTTAAACGCTATTTAATATAATTACTTTGCAATGAAGAAAATGAAACTAGCGCACGTGAGTAAGATGCTTAAACTTATGTTGTCTGAAGAAAATATGTGCTCTTAAGCTTTCTAATTAATGTACAGGACCTTACAAAAGTGTTCTGACAATGTCACGTAGTCATCCAAACGATGTTAAATTCGGAACAATTATTAATTTTAAACGCAAAATAAGCTGAATAGTTTTTACTGGGGCATAAAATGTTTATGGTTCGTTTACAGAGACACACAAAAGAATTTCGTAACATTAGAGCCTATGGACGAATTTTTATTTAAGCGCGCACTTTAATGCGTTTATGCTGAATCGGACTTAGTAAAATTAACATACATTATAAAGATGCTTAAAATCAAATTTACTCTTAAAAAAGGGTATGTACAGACTAAATAATTTATGGGACCACATAAAATAATTCCGAGTATGTACTGTAATCATCCAAATGATGTCAAATTAGTTTGAAAAATTAATGAGTTATAATTAATTAGGTTTATTCTTATTATTGGCGTTTATAATGACTGTGGCTACTTTTCCGGGATACATAAAAGAATTTCGTACTATTACGGTCTATAGTTGGTATTTCTTTAATGTGTATTTTAACATGGTTACACTCCAACAAATATAATGAAATTTTCTAGAATTTTAAAAGCTTGTTTTCCTGTTAAAAATTGTGGGCATAGAACTGGTAATTATATTAAAGGTTACGCAAAATTTTTTCATTATAATATGTAATTTTTTTTTGTATGAAATTTGGTAGTTATGAAATTTGGTATTTACGAATTTCAGTTAAATAATACAAGACCGTCGTTTATTAAGAATTGTTGCGTAGTTCGGGGTTCGTAAGTTGTCCGATAATGAAAGGTGAAACGTGCAAAAATTTAGTGACTTATTCACCGAAAGTTCCAGAAAAATACAGGTATATAAACCAAGTATCAGCTTAAATTTACCCAGTAAACACAGCTTAAACAACAGCCGTTAACAGCAAAGCAACAGTACAAACTGTTTAGCAATAACACATAAAGCAAATCTCATTCAAAGAGGCTCAAAGCAAAACAAATATTTGACGAAACTGAAGCAGATCTGAGACTGACCGCCTTGGCGAAAACAATGCTCCTTTTATACTTTTCTATCGAACCAGACTGTTCTGGAAAATTCTCGTATCTCATCAGCCAATGAGATTAGAGCATCCATATTTGGTATATCCCTAATAAGGATTTTCTCGCCAAGGACGCCAAAAATATCGCCAAGAAGGTAAATAGTCACCAAATTTGGCACCAAATTCATTTCTTCCCTTATTGAAGATTTTAATGCGTTTTTATGGGAAAATTAATGTATTTTAATGCTAAAACGATAAGAAATGCACAAAATTAGCCTTTTATCAACTTACTAAACCTCATTGAAAGAACTTATACAAAAATAAATACAATTATTTATAATTCCGTAACACTTTATATGATGTACAGATAGGTATACAAAGAGAGATAGAGCGGGGGGTTGAGGGGGGCGGCAGCCCCCCTCAGTTATGCATCTGGTTATGGTAACAAGTCGATCGAATCAATATATACTATTATATAATAAGGAATAAATAAAAATGATCAATTGAATAACGTCTGATTCAAATAGGACGTTGAGGCTCCTGATCTGCAGATCCACTAGTTTTTAAAAGTAATGACACACGTTTACTATACATAAAAAATCATTTTTATTTAAATGTGAATAATTTAAAAATTATAGCTAATACCAGAATTTAAATACCAGAATGCTCACATATTAATGTCAATGTATGTAGAGGGAACTTTCGTGCTGAATTTTACATATAGTTCAAGACACGTAACGGATCTCCGTTACGAAAGAAAGTTATAAGTATAAGATTTGTCGTGTGTGATCCGTTGGTACTGAATGGGCTGTACTTGTTTCCGCCGAATGTAGATTTTTATAGTTTTTTCTCTTAAGAGCGGACAATACCTAATCTCGCCGGCAGCCTTCGCCCATGTTATTCTATGGGAAAATTTGTTCACATAATTACTCATTACCTAATGAATATTTTTCAATTCTGTTTTCACATTTAGAAAATTCATAAGCGTTAAATTAGTACTTCTTTTCCAAAAATTGATTTTTTAAAATTTTAGTATTTCATTTTGCGACTAGAAAATGAGAAAAATGCATTTTGTGAAAAATCGCATTTTTGAACTCAAAATTAAAATGTAAAAATAAAAAAAAATTAATTTTTCAAAAATGAGTACTCATTTAACGGTTATGAATTTTCTGACTGCGAAAACAGAATTCAAAAATATTCATTAGGTAATGTGTAATTGTCGCAACAAATTTTCCCATAGAATAACATGGGCGAAGGCTGCCGGCGAGATTAGGTATTGTCCCCTCTTAAAGAAAATGAATGGTGGCGAAATATCAAGTCATAGCATCCTAAACTAGATGCCTTCCGCGTGGCTCGGAAACTTGGCGGTAGACAGCGCCACCTGGTACAGATTGCGCGAATTTTTTATTCAACAGCCACCAAATTTTTTTTTTTAAGTGGGATTTGATATATATAAAAAGCGAATAGAATTGAAGGAATCACGTTTATATATATCATATGTCACTTCTTAAAAATATTGGGGACAGTTGAATAAGATGTCTACCGTTTGAACTGTGGCCATGTTTCTAGCAACGCAGAAGACATCTAGTTTAGGAGGCTATGATCAAATCTTACCTATGGATTATGCACCGAAAATTCCGGTAGTAGCTTTTTTGAAGATGTATATTTATAAATATTCCATCTATAATACATTTTGTGTAAGTTTTCCTTAGAAATATTGAAAAAGAATACAGTTTTATTTTTCAAATCAACAGTATATTAAAAATAAAATTTACTTTAGCATTAACTGAAACAGGATAAATTTAAATTCGGGAGCTCAAGAATGAAATTAATAGCATTCATTACTTTTTAGATTTCTGTTAAATTGGAATACCATTGTAAACCATTTTACTATTCGATGAGTTTTTATTCATCTGGAGTACTTGCTAAAAATCAAGATATTGGTACATCTATGTAGCACCCCACTAACAAAGGAAGTATGAATCTGTAAAATTGCTATTGAAACCAAACAAAGGTCAAAGACCATGGCCGGAAACATGGGGTAGAGTACAAATTTGCTGCAACAACGACCATGGGGGCGAGACATGACCCCGTAATTGTTTTAGTTATTTTTATAAAAACCAACAAAACACGCATCGTAATAACAATGGATGGTGCAGTGGTAGCGGGCTTGAGTTCTGATACGTTGGTCCTGAGATCGTGTCCCCACAAGGGCGTTTTGCAATTTGTTTATTTTTCATTTTTTCCCTTTACTTTTTTAATTAAATTAAATTATTAATTTAAGAAAAAATACTTATTACATTAAGATTTTTTTTTTTGAGTATTCCAATTAATAAAGTATTTACCATGAATTTAATATATATATATATATTTATTTTTTTATTTATAAAAAAGAAAATCGGCTACGAATAGAGCTGAAGCTACGAATACAGTTTCAAGCTACAGTTTAAAGCTACGAATACAGTTTCAAATTTATAACAATTATGATTAAAAGTAGAAAAATCATGAAATCATAAGTATTTTTCACAGTGAGAACAAGAATTATAAAAAGATTGATCACAAATATTTGAATTACAATTTTGTTCACCGTCAGTTATTGTTCATCACGAACATTTTATTAAACATTTGGCTTTTCGTCGATGTTACTAGATTTGTAAAATTCATATTTACCCAGATTTTGAATTTTTTCAGATGTAAACTAATTATAAATTAGTAAAATCATTTTGAGAAAATTTGCCATTCTGTTCAATATTATTATCAGTTCTTCCGACACCACCAAATTTGACAGTTGTTTAATGAAATATTTGAAATAAAAGTTAAATGCGACGTCGAAAAGTTAAGTAACATCTGTTGTTTATTTAGGATTTTTCATGCAAAAAATTGCATGAATAAACAATACAATTGAGAGCAGACAATTAACTCTTACTATTAATGTCGTCGTTAAAAAATAGTAATTAAAAATTTACATAAAAGATAATCATTAACAAAATTTTATCTGAGTATAATCATTAACAAAACATCATGTAAATGTAATATAAAAGTATTTTATGTTAAATTATTAATTTCTTTGAATTTAATAATTAAATAAATAAATAAATTGGTTAAAAATTAAAAAATTATTAAATTGTCCGCGCTGAAAAAAAAAAAAATATAATATAATTAATATTTTCTCTTAAAATAATGACTTAATTTAATTAAAAAGGTAAAAAATAAATATTTCAGTTGAAATAGAAAAATAAAATACAAAACGCCCTCGCAGGTACTTGATACCAGAACCTCCGTATCAGATGTCAAGCACGCTATCATTGCACCATCCATTCTCACTACGATGTGTGTTTTGTTGGCTTTTATAGAAATAACTAAAACTATTAGGGGATCATATATCGCCCCCACGGTGGTTGTTGCAGCAAATTTGTACTGTACCCAATGTTTTTGACCATGCTCTTTAATTTAAGATTTGTTTGGTTTGAATAGCAATTTTACTGATTTATACTTCCCTTGTAAGTCTTAATCCTCGTTTTGTAAAATTCTTATTCGAAGACCGTGACAAAGGATTGCAAAAATTGCTTATTGCGACTGTACCATTTAAAAATACTCGGATATGGTGGTAAGTATATAAAAGGATTAAACACCAAATACTTTTATCAACTAAGCTTTATAAATTTGCTTTTTACTTTCATAAATATTCAATAGAATAAAGTATTTGATATTTAAAAATTTTCGACTTCTCGTTTTCGATGGATTTATAAATTTTGAGAGGTTCGAAACACGATTTTAACATTTTTAAGAAATGTCTGTCAGTCTTATACAATAATATCTATTTTATTTAATCACGACACGTTGCTTTAAAAATACAGTAGATATTTCTTTATGAAAATAGTGGTAACAAATACATCTGAAATCTCTCTTTCCTGAAATTGTCCTCAAAAAAAGGAACTCGATCTCTGAAAAGAGGATTACATTCGCTATGAATGAGTTGAGTTTTTTTTCTTAAATAATGACTGACTTTCACTAGTTTTTCACCGCTAAATTTTTGTTTCAACTTAGTTTCACTTCTTCTTCTTCTTCTTTTTTTTTTTTTTTTATCTGAATTTTGTAGGGTTCATACACGTATAACTCAAGTTAAATGTAAAAATTTAGAATACGCTGTATTTAGGGGATTATTGTTTGAAGTAGATAGGTGGCTTTATTTTTATAGTTGAATTATATATATGACTTATAGCTTTTAATGGCGTGCTTTACTTTAACTTAAATAACTTTATAACTTTAATTTTCAAATGCAAACGTACTCATATACAGAAAGATATTAAAACTTCTTCACACACCATAAATTTTAAGTGAGTGCAACCGGTTTCGAAAGTACGTAGACTTTCTTCATCAGGTGCAAACACGTGCTATTACCTTGGAGGCAAAAGCAAGACTGGAGTCTTCTATTGACTGTACGCCAGTTTTCGAATTTAGTTTTTGGTACTCATATACATCACAATACAAATTGTTTCAAATCAAAAAGTAAATATCTTTATAAAATTTAAAAATTCAAACATTCAACCGAATATATATGCATAAATCCTCACATATGAATGTAAATAATGCTAACTCCTTACAGCCTATGGGAGGAATTTGTATGAACCGCGATAGCGGCCACAAAAATCACGCTATTGACTTGCAATTTGGTACACATTTTTATGAGCCCAACGGAATTAGCTGTATAGTTTTTTTTCGTGTACAGGGACACGCCAAAAATGTTCTATCATTACGGCCTATGGGAAGAATCTGCATGTACCGCGATAGCCACCGCAAAACTCAAGGTATTGACTTCCAATTTTTACCGAAACGTCAGTGGAGGCCCTCTGTTGAGACGCAAAAGAATTTTGGGTTTCGTCTGCTTGTCTGTCTGTCTGTCTGTCTGTCGTGCGATAGCGGCCGCAAAAATCACGCTATTGACTTGCAATTTTCTACACATGTTCATGCGTCCAACAGAATCAATTGTATAGATTTAGGTATGTATTCCATTTGTAATTCGTGTACAGGGACACGCCAAAGTTTTTCTTATCCTTACGGCCTATGGGAAGAATTTATATGTACCGCGATAGCGGCCGCAAAAATCACGCTATTCACTTGCAATTTGGTACACATATTCATGAGACTAACGGAATTAGCCGTATAGTTTTAGGTGTGTATTCCATTTATAGTTCGTGTACAGGGACACGCCAAAAATGTTCTATCATTACGGCCTATGGGAAGAATCTGTATGTACCGCGATAGCCACCGCAAAACTCAAGCTATTGACTTCCAAGTTTTACCGAAACGTCAGTGGAGGCCCTCTGTTGAGACTCAAAACGATTTTGGGTTTCGTCTGTCCGTCTGTCTGTCTGTCATGCGATAGCGGCCGCAAAAATCACGCTATTGACTTGCAAATTTGTACACATGTTCATGCGTCCAACAGAATCAATTGTATAGTTTTAGGTATGTGTTCCATTTGTAATTCGTGTACAGGGACACGCCAAAGTTTTTGTTATCATTACGGCCTATGGGAAGAATTTGTATGTACCGCGATAGCGGCTGCAAAAATCACGCTGTTGACTTGCAATTTTGTACACATATTCATGAGACTAACGGAATTAGCTATAGTTCGTGTACAGGGATACGCCAAAGTTTTTCTATCATTACGGCCTTAGGGAAGAATTTGTAGGTACCGCGGTAGCCACCGCAAAAATCAAACTATTGACTTTCAATTTTTGCCGAAACGTCAGTGGAGTATATGTTGAGACTCAAAAGAATTTTGGGTTCCGTCTGTCCGTCTGTCTGTCGTGCGATAGCGGCCTCAAAAATCAAGCTATTGACTTGAAATTTGGTACACATGTTCATGATCCCCACGAAATTAGCTGTATAGTTTTGGGTGAGCATTCCATTTGTAGTTCGTGTACAGGGACACGCAAAGTTTTTTTTTTTTTTATCATTACGGCCTATGGGAAGAATTTGTGTGTACCGCGAAAGTAACCCCAAAAATCACACTATTCACTGGAAATTTGGTACACATGTTCATGAGCCCAACAGAAATAACTGTATAGTGTTAGGTGCGTATTCCAACTGTCGTTCGTGTACAGGGACACGCCAAAGTGTTTCTTATCATTAAGGCCTATGGGAAGAATTTGTATGTACCGCAATAGCGACCGCAAAAATCATTCGATTGACTTGCAAATTGGCGCACAAGTTCCAGATTTGCATAAAAGTAGCTGTATGATTTTTATTGCTATGTTGTTTATAAACTGTGTACAGGGGCATGCCAAAATTCTTACCATTACGGCGTATGGGGTGAATTTCGTTTAAACGCTATTTAATATAATTACTTTGCAATGAAGAAAATGAAACTAGCGCACGTGAGTAAGATGCTTAAACTTATGTTGTCTGAAGAAAATATGTGCTCTTAAGCTTTCTAATTAATGTACAGGACCTTACAAAAGTGTTCTGACAATGTCACGTAGTCATCCAAACGATGTTAAATTTGGAACAATTATTAATTTTAAACGCAAAATAAGCTGAATAGTTTTTACTGGGGCATAAAATGTTTATGGTTCGTTTACAGAGACACACAAAAGAATTTCGTAACATTAGAGCCTATGGACGAATTTTTATTTAAGCGCGCACTTTAATGCGTTTATGCTGAATCGGACTTAGTAAAATTAACATACATTATAAAGATGCTTAAAATCAAATTTACTCTTAAAAAAGGGTATGTACAGACTAAATAATTTATGGGACCACATAAAATAATTCCGAGTATGTACTGTAATCATCCAAATGATGTCAAATTAGTTTGAAAAATTAATGAGTTATAATTAATTAGGTTTATTCTTATTATTGGCGTTTATAATGACTGTGGCTACTTTTCCGGGATACATAAAAGAATTTCGTACTATTACGGTCTATAGTTGGTATTTCTTTAATGTGTATTTTAACATGGTTACACTCCAACAAATATAATGAAATTTTCTAGAATTTTAAAAGCTTGTTTTCCTGTTAAAAATTGTGGGCATAGAACTGGTAATTATATTAAAGGTTACGCAAAATTTTTTCATTATAATATGTAATTTTTTTTTGTATGAAATTTGGTAGTTATGAAATTTGGTATT
Source organism: Salticus scenicus (assembly GCA_963930645.1). Taxonomy (NCBI): domain Eukaryota; kingdom Metazoa; phylum Arthropoda; class Arachnida; order Araneae; family Salticidae; genus Salticus; species Salticus scenicus. The sequence goes on from OZ005657.1 coordinate 55,682,585, forward strand.
TACGAATTTCAGTTAAATAATACAAGACCGTCGTTTATTAAGAATTGTTGCGTAGTTCGGGGTTCGTAAGTTGTCCGATAATGAAAGGTGAAACGTGCAAAAATTTAGTGACTTATTCACCGAAAGTTCCAGAAAAATACAGGTATATAAACCAAGTATCAGCTTAAATTTACCCAGTAAACACAGCTTAAACAACAGCCGTTAACAGCAAAGCAACAGTACAAACTGTTTAGCAATAACACATAAAGCAAATCTCATTCAAAGAGGCTCAAAGCAAAACAAATATTTGACGAAACTGAAGCAGATCTGAGACTGACCGCCTTGGCGAAAACAATGCTCCTTTTATACTTTTCTATCGAACCAGACTGTTCTGGAAAATTCTCGTATCTCATCAGCCAATGAGATTAGAGCATCCATATTTGGTATATCCCTAATAAGGATTTTCTCGCCAAGGACGCCAAAAATATCGCCAAGAAGGTAAATAGTCACCAAATTTGGCACCAAATTCATTTCTTCCCTTATTGAAGATTTTAATGCGTTTTTATGGGAAAATTAATGTATTTTAATGCTAAAACGATAAGAAATGCACAAAATTAGCCTTTTATCAACTTACTAAACCTCATTGAAAGAACTTATACAAAAATAAATACAATTATTTATAATTCCGTAACACTTTATATGATGTACAGATAGGTATACAAAGAGAGATAGAGCGGGGGGTTGAGGGGGGCGGCAGCCCCCCTCAGTTATGCATCTGGTTATGGTAACAAGTCGATCGAATCAATATATACTATTATATAATAAGGAATAAATAAAAATGATCAATTGAATAACGTCTGATTCAAATAGGACGTTGAGGCTCCTGATCTGCAGATCCACTAGTTTTTAAAAGTAATGACACACGTTTACTATACATAAAAAATCATTTTTATTTAAATGTGAATAATTTAAAAATTATAGCTAATACCAGAATTTAAATACCAGAATGCTCACATATTAATGTCAATGTATGTAGAGGGAACTTTCGTGCTGAATTTTACATATAGTTCAAGACACGTAACGGATCTCCGTTACGAAAGAAAGTTATAAGTATAAGATTTGTCGTGTGTGATCCGTTGGTACTGAATGGGCTATACTTGTTTCCGCCGAATGTAGATTTTTATAGTTTTTTCTCTTAAGAGCGGACAATACCTAATCTCGCCGGCAGCCTTCGCCCATGTTATTCTATGGGAAAATTTGTTCACATAATTACTCATTACCTAATGAATATTTTTCAATTCTGTTTTCACATTTAGAAAATTCATAAGCGTTAAATTAGTACTTCTTTTCCAAAAATTGATTTTTTAAAATTTTAGTATTTCATTTTGCGACTAGAAAATGAGAAAAATGCATTTTGTGAAAAATCGCATTTTTGAACTCAAAATTAAAATGTAAAAATAAAAAAAAATTAATTTTTCAAAAATGAGTACTCATTTAACGGTTATGAATTTTCTGACTGCGAAAACAGAATTCAAAAGTATTCATTAGGTAATGTGTAATTGTCGCAACAAATTTTCCCATAGAATAACATTGGCGAAGGCTGCCGGCGAGATTAGGTATTGTCCCCTCTTAAAGAAAATGAATGGTGGCGAAATATCAAGTCATAGCATCCTAAACTAGATGCCTTCCGCGTGGCTCGGAAACTTGGCGGTAGACAGCGCCACCTGGTACAGATTGCGCGAATTTTTTATTCAACAGCCACCAAATTTTTTTTTTTTAAGTGGGATTTGATATATATAAAAAGCGAATAGAATTGAAGGAATCACGTTTATATATATCATATGTCACTTCTTAAAAATATTGGGGACAGTTGAATAAGATGTCTACCGTTTGAACTGTGGCCATGTTTCTAGCAACGCAGAAGACATCTAGTTTAGGAGGCTATGATCAAATCTTACCTATGGATTATGCACCGAAAATTCCGGTAGTAGCTTTTTTGAAGATGTATATTTATAAATATTCCATCTATAATACATTTTGTGTAAGTTTTCCTTAGAAATATTGAAAAAGAATACAGTTTTATTTTTCAAATCAACAGTATATTAAAAATAAAATTTACTTTAGCATTAACTGAAACAGGATAAATTTAAATTCGGGAGCTCAAGAATGAAATTAATAGCATTCATTACTTTTTAGATTTCTGTTAAATTGGAATACCATTGTAAACCATTTTACTATTCGATGAGTTTTTATTCATCTGGAGTACTTGCTAAAAATCAAGATATTGGTACATCTATGTAGCACCCCACTAACAAAGGAAGTATGAATCTGTAAAATTGCTATTGAAACCAAACAAAGGTCAAAGACCATGGCCGGAAACATGGGGTAGAGTACAAATTTGCTGCAACAACGACCATGGGGGCGAGACATGACCCCGTAATTGTTTTAGTTATTTTTATAAAAACCAACAAAACACGCATCGTAGTAACAATGGATGGTGCAGTGGTAGCGGGCTTGAGTTCTGATACGTTGGTCCTGAGATCGTGTCCCCACAAGGGCGTTTTGCAATTTGTTTATTTTTCATTTTTTCCCTTTACTTTTTTAATTAAATTAAATTATTAATTTAAGAAAAAATACTTATTACATTAAGATTTTTTTTTTTGAGTATTCCAATTAATAAAGTATTTACCATGAATTTAATATATATATATATATTTATTTTTTTATTTATAAAAAAGAAAATCGGCTACGAATAGAGCTGAAGCTACGAATGCAGTTTCAAGCTACAGTTTAAAGCTACGAATACAGTTTCAAATTTATAACAATTATGATTAAAAGTAGAAAAATCATGAAATCATAAGTATTTTTCACAGTGAGAACAAGAATTATAAAAAGATTGATCACAAATATTTGAATTACAATTTTGTTCACCGTCAGTTATTGTTCATCACGAACATTTTATTAAACATTTGGCTTTTCGTCGATGTTACTAGATTTGTAAAATTCATATTTACCCAGATTTTGAATTTTTTCAGATGTAAACTAATTATAAATTAGTAAAATCATTTTGAGAAAATTTGCCATTCTGTTCAATATTATTATCAGTTCTTCCGACACCACCAAATTTGACAGTTGTTTAATGAAATATTTGAAATAAAAGTTAAATGCGACGTCGAAAAGTTAAGTAACATCTGTTGTTTATTTAGGATTTTTCATGCAAAAAATTGCATGAATAAACAATACAATTGAGAGCAGACAATTAACTCTTACTATTAATGTCGTCGTTAAAAAATAGTAATTAAAAATTTACATAAAAGATAATCATTAACAAAATTTTATCTGAGTATAATCATTAACAAAACATCATGTAAATGTAATATAAAAGTATTTTATGTTAAGTTATTAATTTCTTTGAATTTAATAATTAAATAAATAAATAAATTGGTTAAAAATTAAAAAATTATTAAATTGTCCGCGCTGAAAAAAAAAAATAATATAATTAATATTTTCTCTTAAAATAATGACTTAATTTAATTAAAAAGGTAAAAAATAAATATTTCAGTTGAAATAGAAAAATAAAATACAAAACGCCCTCGCAGGTACTTGATACCAGAACCTCCGTATCAGATGTCAAGCACGCTATCATTGCACCATCCATTCTCACTACGATGTGTGTTTTGTTGGCTTTTATAGAAATAACTAAAACTATTATGGGATCATATATCGCCCCCACGGTGGTTGTTGCAGCAAATTTGTACTGTACCCAATGTTTTTGACCATGCTCTTTAATTTAAGATTTGTTTGGTTTGAATAGCAATTTTACTGATTTATACTTCCCTTGTAAGTCTTAATCCTCGTTTTGTAAAATTCTTATTCGAAGACCGTGACAAAGGATTGCAAAAATTGCTTATTGCGACTGTACCATTTAAAAATACTCGGATATGGTGGTAAGTATATAAAAGGATTAAACACCATATACTTTTATCAACTAAGCTTTATAAATTTGCTTTTTACTTTCATAAATATTCAATAGAATAAAGTATTTGATATTTAAAAAATTTCGACTTCTCGTTTTCGATGGATTTATAAATTTTGAGAGGTTCGAAACACGATTTTAACATTTTTAAGAAATGTCTGTCAGTCTTATACAATAATATCTATTTTATTTAATCACGACACGTTGCTTTAAAAATACAGTAGATATTTCTTTATGAAAATAGTGGTAACAAATACATCTGAAATCTCTCTTTCCTGAAATTGTCCTCAAAAAAAGGACCTCGATCTCTGAAAATAGGATTACATTCGCTATGAATGAGTTGAGTTTTTTTTCTTAAATAATGACTGACTTTCACTAGTTTTTCACCGCTAAATTTTTGTTTCAACTTAGTTTCACTTCTTCTTCTTCTTCTTTTTTTTTTTTTTTTTAATCTGAATTTTGTAGGGTTCATACACGTATAACTCAAGTTAAATGTAAAAATTTAGAATACGCTGTATTTAGGGGATTATTGTTTGAAGTAGATAGGTGGCTTTATTTTTATAGTTGAATTATATATATGACTTATAGCTTTTAATGGCGTGCTTTACTTTAACTTAAATAACTTTATAACTTTAATTTTCAAATGCAAACGTACTCATATACAGAAAGATATTAAAACTTCTTCACACACCATAAATTTTAAGTGAGTGCAACCGGTTTCGAAAGTACGTAGACTTTCTTCATCAGGTGCAAACACGTGCTATTACCTTGGAGGCAAAAGCAAGACTGGAGTCTTCTATTGACTGTACGCCAGTTTTCGAATTTAGTTTTTGGTACTCATATACATCACAATACAAATTGTTTCAAATCAAAAAGTAAATATCTTTATAAAATTTAAAAATTCAAACATTCAACCGAATATATATGCATAAATCCTCACATATGAATGTAAATAATGCTAACTGCCTTGGTAAAAATAATTTTCAAAAGTCAAGTTTTCAGGATGCTTATTGATATAGCATCTCGAGAGCTAGTAAAAATTAGCAATGTCTTGTAGTTTGTAGCATAGTTGTCAACTTAGTACCTTCCTGCTACCGGATAATTTTACTAAACAATTTTATTTTATTTAATCAGTGAACACTGTTCCAGTTCAGTGATTAAATGAAATAAGTATTTCTGTTCAATTTCTCCGGTAGCCAAAAATTACTAAATGGGCAACAATGGTTTGAAAACAGGAATTAAAATATTTAAATTTGAGAACTCAAGAAAGAATTTAAACGCTCTAACTTACATTCCATATTTACGATTGAACTTTAAAACGCACAAGTAAAACCTTAATTGATAATTTGCGTTTTTTAAAAACAGTGCCATATATGTTATATAAATCTAATTCCAGCATAAACAATAATAATTTCTTAGAGGTATTTAAAAAGTAGATTATAATTAACCACGTCTCTCTTTTTACAAACCCATAATTTTATATTTGAATTTCCTGCGATTATTTCTGATTAATTATATTCGTGTTATTTAATTATACAAACTTATTAAAAATAGTTTCTTTTCTAAAGTACTGGAGCTTAAAAGTATAAACTGTGCCTGACGTTTATAGCTGCCAACTTTTACAAAAGTTGGTTACTTTTAGCTAAGAGGAATTGTTAGTATAAATCTTTTATGAATTTCTGTAATAGTTTTCACTGAATTAAAAAAATTCTAATGAATTAAAGTGGTATTAAATAAGATATAAACAACTACAATTCCTTTACCGTAATTTTCGGCGTATAATCTGGAGGTCTGATAAGTCAATTTTGCATCAAAAAATTTATTTGATAGATAAAATTATGTTTGTTCAAGCTGTTTCTTCGAAATGTGTGTATTTTTCTGTTAAGATGAATTTCTTTTGGAGAAATGATATATCTTACCTGAGGATTATTCACCGAAAATTACGATGATTCTACAACACTGTTTAGAGCATCAGAAACGGCAAAGGGTTAAAAGGTTTTTGTTAAATATGGTAGAGTTTTAGAGGAATGTCAATAGGCGGTGTTTACTGTTCAGTATTATAAAATATGCCTTCCTTAAAGGGTTAAACAGGAATGCCGCTGTAAGCTTTTTTACTATGCCTACAGTTTTACTCATCTAAAGTACTTGATAAAAAGAAAAAAAAGTTATTTGCTCATCTATGAAGCAACCTACTACATGTGGATCCCTGTTTTGTAAAATTCTCGTTCGCAGACTGGTACACGCATACTTAACACAACGAATGAGGCTTAGAATAGAAAGTGTAGGCGTGAAAAAAATATATATATTACTACACCCATATAACTTAAATTTTACCAACTGTAAAATTTGCTGTTAACAAAACAGTATAAATTTGCTGTTTTTTTTTTTTTTTTTTTTTTTAATTTTTCTCCAACTGAAAAGTATGTCAATAAATCACTATAGAAAAAATGGCCAAACAAGTGTAAAAGACCTAGAATTTTTTTCATTAAAGAAATGAAAAATATCTTTGTTTTACGCATAAGAAAACTTTTTATTATTTATTTATTTATTGATTTATTAATTTAATGTTAAAAAACAAATTTACGATGGACATATTCCGTAGAAGCTATGAAATCTGAAATAACGTCCTTTAAATTAAGACTCACGAATGGTATAGCTCAGTATACACTCTATAGTACATTTTCAGCACTTCTTTTCCATTTTTTAAAGGGTGTTTATAAAGTTCAGGATCCATTTTGATATTTAATAACTCATTAAATAATGAAGATATAAACAATCTTATGGCATTTATTGATGGAAGAACTCATATATTTTCATTTCAGGTTTGAATATCTTTACTTTTGTAAATATCGTCTGCGTGTTTGGTTAATTTCAAATAATTACATTTTCCAGTCTAAATATCTGTATTTTTCTAAATATCGTCTGCTTATTAATTGCATTTTTCTCTCTTCTGTTTTTGGCAACTATTGCAATGTTATGTTTACTTTTGATGTGTTTGTTCTATGTGGTACTTTTCTATGTGATGTTTTATTCGAGTGGATATTAAGGAGAATGCATACACCACAAGAGAAAGCACAGGTTTATGGTGGTACATAGAAACGAAATCGATAGTGCAAGCACAGAGAATTTGCAGAAGAATTTACCAAAAAGATCCTCCATCCAAAAGCAGCATCTTACTGTGCAAAAATAATCTTCTAGAAACTGGAAGTATCGCAGATAAGATACGTTCCGGACGTCCCTGCACAAGTGATTTTGATGTAGACCGTGTCAGAGAGACATTTTTACACAATCCTAGAAGATCTGTGAGATCAGCGGCAAGACAATTGGATATGCCAATTTCGACGGTGTACAAAGTTATTAAGAAAAAATTAAGACTGCATGCATACAAAGTTTAAATTGTTCAAGTTTTGGAACCGGACGATAGGCCTAGGAGGATGGCCTTTGCAACAGATATGATAAGGAGGATAGAAGATGATGCTGATTTTCTGAAGCGCATAATGTTCTCCGACGAAGCATCCTTTCATGTTTCTGGCATTGTTAATCGCCATAATGTGCGCATATGGTGATCTTAAAACCCCCATGAATACCGTGAGGCACAAAGGGATTCCCCAAAGTTTAATGTGTGGTGTGGACTAATGCACGATTGAGTCATTGGGCCTTTCTTTTTTATAGAAAAGACGGTCTCATCAGTCGTATACTTAGACATGTTGGAAAACTTCGTATTTCCACAACTGGAAGAGCTTCAGCCACATGTCTTTTTGCAACAAGATGGTGCACCACCTCATTGGGGTACCATCGTTTGTAGTTCTTTGAATGACCATTTTCCAGGAAGATGGATTGGGCGAGGAGGTCCAATTTCTTGGCCACCCAGATCACTTGATAAAACGCCGCTGGACTTTTTCCTTTGGGGATTTGTAAAGGACAATGTTTACAGGAGGAGAGTGTCGAACATTAATGACCTAAAAGTCCGAATTACAACCGCAATAGCCTCTGTGGATGCCGACATGCTTGCCGCTACCTGGCGTGAAATTGACTATCGACTTGATATTCTCCGTGCGACGAAGGGGGCACATGTGGAAGTTCATTGACAAGGGTCATGAAACTTTTTCAGTGTATCTAACCATTTATGCTATTAATTTTAATCTATCTTTATATTTTTATGAGTTATTAAACTTCAAAATGGGTTCTGGACTTTATAAACACCCTGTATATTCAGGATGATTCGCTACCAGACTGGCAAACTTGCTGGGGGCGTACGAGGTACAGAGAAGACTCGGTATCACATAGGAATGCAAGGTCAGAAATGCAATCCTTACGAGATAGGGGATTTTTTAGTCCCTTTAAATTATTTTAAAACACACCCAAACGATTCCAATTTTTATTGAATTGAAGACACTTGTGTTAAAATAAGCATATGAATGACAGGCATTTTTATACATTTTTATTCACCTGATATTTTTTAATACTTTTCAAATAGTATGATGTTGATTGATGCTTTCCAGTTCTCTAAATTATCAAGAGAACAAGAAAAGAGGGGCGTGGTCAAATCCCGTGAATTTTACATACTGAAGCACAAATATCATACAAATTATTGATAAAAATACACTGGTGTAAGTTTTCCGTGCTGAGACCGAAACTCATGGACTCCTACAGCAGCTGCTCACAAAATTGCTAGGAAGAAAACTATGAATACGTGGTGATCCTGAAATGGCATTTAAAGGTTAAAAGCTTAAAATAAGTTATGCGTTTCCTATTAATTGTACCCCTATCCCGTTAGGATTGCATTTCCGACCATGCATTCCTATGTGATTCCAAGTCGTCTGTGTACTTCCCACACCCCCTGCAAGTCTATCGATCTGGTAGCGAATCGCCCTGTATATATATATATATATATATATATATATATATATATATATATATGAATCGTAGCATTTTTAATACCCGCATTTTTTTTCGAACCAGTCTTTTTTTAGAGTAATTTTATTCTTATTTAATCGTAACTACATTTGAAAAAATTTACTCTAAAATTAAAGTGGTGTGGAAAAAGAGGCGCGTTATAAGAGGGCATGACATTTTGCAAAAATATATTCTTTGTAATATCCAGAGTTCTCACTAGTCATTGTTCTGAACACCAATTTTTTTTAGTAGTAATATTCATTAGTCATTTGTAGTACGAATATTTGATAGAATAATGCAAGGATTGCTTTACATAAAAATGGCATAAAAATAGTGATTGCTGAGTATGCTGTAATATACTTGTTTCATCGAAATTCTTAGAAGTTGTACACAAGCTTATTACATTGCTTCCTATAATAATATGATATCTAAGAATGTTTGAGTTATATTTATACGATATGGAAAATGAAAATTAAATGTTAAATTAAACAATGAATATTCAACATGCTGTTTCATAAATTTGATAAAAATATTTATGCTGTGGTTTGCAATGACCCTCATTTTGGTAATTAAAAATTCATAGGATCATTTTATGAAATAACTGTTATCATACTTGCCAACATTTGAATTAATATTCCGTAGTGTTGTTACTCCCGCCCTTTTTTTCACCCCAATAAATTCTTAGAGTAATATTCTCCAAATACAGTTACGGTTAAATAAGAAGAAAAATCCTCTTTAAAGATACTGGTGTGAAAAAGATGGCGGGGCTAACAATACTACGGAATATTAATTAGTATGTTGGCAAGTATGTGTTATTCTAAGTTATACAAGCCAGCCAACCTCTTGATTTATTCTGGACATTTATGGATTCGTTTCTTTCACACCATTTTGCTTTAGCGGTATTTTTCTTTAGATATATTATTTATTGCATACTACAGCAAATTTCACTAGCAGGGATGGAACACGGGAGCAGAATTCATACCGGAATCCGTTTAAGAAATTTCTCTACCTATAGTATCGTTGATTTAAGAAGTAGAAAATTTTCTTACATTGATAGTGGTATGAATTCTGCGCCCGTGTTCCATCCCTGCACTAGGAATAATGTAGTGTTAAGAAAAGTCTGATACTAAATGTGCCCCGGAATGTATTAAAATGTTGGCATTTCTGCTAAGTTGATGGTAGAAAAAATGGAAGCTGTGCGAACCCTCTACTTGCACTAAAACATGTCGATTTATTTTGTATGTGAAAACATGAAATTTGAAATTGTATTTAAACTTTTAATGCGTCAAAAAAAAAAAAAAAAAAACTTTTTCTTTTCTTCCATAATTTTTTTCTAAATTTGGGAATAAACCTTGAAGTATTTCTAATCACATCTCTTTTTTATTGAAATTAATAATACCCGTAAAATTATATTAATAATTTTTCTATTTAAACATAAAAAAGTGGCTCAGGTGGAACATATAAATTAATTAATAATAATAATAATAATAATAATAATAATAATAATAAAATAAAAAAAAAACATACCTTACTGATTTAATTTTTAAAAGTAATGGCACACGCCTACTTTACATTAAAGATTATTTTTATTTAAATGTCAATACTTTAAACATTATAGCTAATACCAGAATTTAAATACGAGAGTGCTCACATATTAATGTCAATGTATGCAGAGGGTACTAAATATCTCGCCCCTTCTTAAATAAGTTCAAGATACGTAACGGGTCTCTGTTACGAAAAATTGGAAGTATAAGATTAGTCGTGTGTGATTCGATAGTAATAAATGGGCTACAGTAATTTTCGCTGAATATATTAGGGCGATCGGAAAATAATGTCGTTTTGAATTAAAATACTGACATCGGAAATTTATCCTGGATAAAATTTAAAATATCCTTAGGTAACTTATAAGACGGTTATTTGTAAAGTACCATGTAAACACTGTTAAACAAAAATTTCCGGTTTCATTTTATTAATTCAAAACGACATTATTTTCCGGTCCCCCTAATAGATTTTTGAATTTTTTTCTCTTAAAGAAAATTTATGGCGGCGATATGTCAAATCATAGCCTCTTAAACCAGATGCCTTCCGCGTGGCTCGCGAACTTGGCGGTAGACAGCGCCGCCTGGTACAGATTGCGCGACTTTTTTATTCAACAGTCACCAAAAATTTATTAAAGTGGGATTTGATATACATAAAAGGCGAATAGATTCGAAGGAATCTCGATTATATATATCATATGTCACTTCTTTAAATAATTGGTGACAGTTGAATAAAATGTCGCGCAGTCTGTACCAGGAGGCGCTGTCTACAGTTTGAACTGTGGCCATTTTTCCGAGCAACGCGGAAGGAATCTAGTTTAGGAGGCTGTGATTAAATCTTACCTGTGGATTATGCACCAAAAATTCCGGTAGTAGCTTTTTTGAAGATGTATATTTATAAATATTCCATCTTTAATACATTTTGTGTAAGTGTTCCTTAGAAATATTGAAAAAGAATACAGTTTTATTTTTCAAATGAACAGTAATTTAAAAATAAAAATTACTTTAGCATTAACTGAAATAGGATAAATTTAAATTCGGTAGCTCAAGAATGAAATTAAAAGCATTCATTAATTTTTAGATTTCTGTTAAATGGGAACACCATTGTAAACTATTTTACTATTCGATGAGTTTTTATTCATCTGGAGTACTTGCTAAAAATCAAGATATTGGCACATCCATGTAGTACCCCACTAACAAGGGAAGTATGAATCAGTAAAATTGCTATCGAAACAAAGCAAAGCTTAAATTAAAGAGCATGGTCGAAAACAGAGGGTAAAGTACAAATTTGCTGCAACTACACCCATGGGGGCGAGATATGACCCCCTAATACTTTTAGTTATTTCTATAAAAATCACTAAAACACGCATTGTAGTAAGAACGTATGGTGCAGTGGCTTGAGTTCTCATACGATGGTCCTAAGATCGAGTCCCGCCAAGGCGTTTTGTAATTTGTTTATTCTTCATTTTTTTTTCTTTGCGTTTTTAATTAAATTAAATTATTAATTTAACCCTCAGTTGGAGGGGCGGGCGTATGGTACAATTTTAGAGGAGCGGCATATAAAGTACGCCAGGTCGTTTTTCGAGCCTCTGCATGATAGTTGAAACGTACATTACATTAGAAAAGTATTTTGTCATAGTAAAAATGATATAATAAAAATAATATCAGAAAAAAAATCACAGCCCAAAAAGTTGCATTGGTTTACTCTGTACGCCGGCGCCTCCATTCCAGGGTTATGAAAAAATATTTATTACATTAATATATATATATATATTGAATATTCCAATTAATAAAAAATGAATTTAAGAAATATATTTTTTATTTTTTTATTTTTAAAGAAGAAAATCATGTTTAAAGCTACGAATGCAGTTTACAATTTATAACAATTACGATTAAAAGTAGAAAAATCATGAAACCATAAGTGTTTTTCACAATGAGAACAAGAGAGTTATAAAAAGATTGATCACAATTATTTGAATTACAATTTTGTTCACCGTCAGTTACTGTTCATCACGAACATTTTGTTAAATATTTGGCTTTTCGTCGCGATTACTAAATTTGTAAGACTCACATTTATCCAGATTTTGAATTTTTGGAGATGTAAACTATTGGGTTGGCAACTAAGTTCCCGCCGTTTTAAAAATTTTAACTTTACACCGAAATCTGTGTTTTGTTTTTTGTTCTATTTAAAGACCTAAACTCCATGCTGTTGATTAGTTTTTAAAATAGAACAAAAATCTAAACACAGATTACGGTGTAAAGTTAAAATTTTAAAAACGGTGGGAACTTAGTTGCCAACCCAATAATTAGAAATTAGTAAAATCATTTTGAGAAAATTTGCCATTCTGTTCAATATTTTTATCAGTTCTTCCGACACCGCCAAATTTGACAGTTGTTTAATGAAATATTTGAAATAAAAGTTAAATGCGGCATCGAATAGTTAAGGAACAGCTGTTTTTCATTCAGGATTTTTCATGCAAAAAATTGCATGAATAAATAAAACAAATGAAAGCAGGCGATTAACTCTTGCTATTAATGTAGTCGTTAAAAAATTGTAATTAAAAATTTACATAAAACATAATCATTAACAAAATTTTATCTGAATGTAATCATTAACAAAATCTTATCTAAATGTAACATAAAAGCATTTCCCGTTAAATTATAAATTCCTTGAATTTAATAAGTAAGTAAATAAATTGGTTAAAAATTAAAAAAAAAATATATTAAATTATCCACGCTGAAAAAAAAAAAAAAAAAAAAAAAAAAAAACTTGTTTTAATATAATTAATATTTTCTCTTAAAATAATGATTTAATTTAATTAAAAATGTAAAAAAGAAATATTTCAGTTGAAATAAAAAATTAAAATACAAAACGCCCTTGCGGGTACTTTTCCCAGGACCTCCATATCAGAAGTCAAGCACGCTACCATTGCACCATTCATTCTCACTACGATGTGTGTTTTGTTGGCTTTTATAAAAATAAATAAAACTATTAGGGGGTCATATCTCGCCCCCATGGGGGTTGTTGCAGCAAATTTGTACTGTGCCCAATGTTTTCGACCATACCCTTTACTTTAAGCTTGGTTTGGTTTCAATAGCAATTTTACTAATTCATGCATCCCTTGTAAGTCTTAATCCTCGTTTTGTAAAATTCTCATTCGAAGACCGTGACAACGGATTGTAAAAATTGCTTATTACGACTATACCATTTAAAAATTCCCGGATATGGTAGTAAGTATATAAAATGATTAAACACCAAAATACCTTTATCAACTAAGCTTTATAAATTTGCTTTTTGCATTCATAAATATTGAATAGAATAAAGTATATGATATGTAAAAATTTTCGACTTCTCATTTTCGATGGATTTATAAATTTTGAGAGGTCCGAAACACGATTTTAATATTTTAAAGAAATGTCTGTCTGTCTTATACAACAATATCTATCTTATTTAATAACGGCACGTTGCTTTAGAAATATAGTAGATATTTCTGTATGAAAATAGTGGTAACAAATACATCTGAAATCTCTCTTTCCTGAAATTGTCCTCAAAAAAAAGGACCTCGAGCTCTGAAAATAGGATTACATTCGATATGAATGAGTTGAGTCTTTCTTCTTAAACATTGACTGATTTTCACTAGTTTTTCATTGCTAAATTTTTCTTTTAACTTTGGTTTTTTTTTCCTTCTTTCTTTTCTTTTCTTTTTCTTTTTTCTTTTTTCTTTTTCTTTCTTTTTTTTTCTTTTGGTATCTGAGTTATGTAGAGTTTGTACACATACACTAAAGTTAAATGTAAAGATTTAGAATGCGCTGTAAGGCGAGGATTATTGTTTGAAGTAGATAGGTGGCTTTATTTTTACTGTCGAATTATACATATGACCTAAAGATTTTGAAGATGTTCTTTACTTTAACTTAAATAACTTTATAACTTCAATTTTCAAATATAAACGTACTCATATACGTCACAATACAAATTGTTTCAAATGAAAAAAGTAAATAAGTAAGAGTAAGTTTGAATATTTATAAAATTTAAATATTCAGACATTCAACAGAATATAAATGCATAAATCCTCACATATGAATGTAAATAATGCTAACTGCCTTGGTAAAAATAATTTTCAAAAGTCAAGTTTTCAGGATGGGTATCGATATAGCGTCTCGAGAGCTAGTAAAAATTAGCAATGTCTTGTAGTTTGTAACATAGTTGTCAACTTAGTACCTTTCTGCTACCGGAAAATTTTACTAAACAATTTTATTTCATTTCATCAGTGAAAACTGTTCCAGTTTAGTTATTAAATGAAATAAATATTTCTGTTAAATTTTTCCAGTAACCAAAAATTACTAAATGGACAACTATGGTTTGAAAACAGGAATTAAAATATTTAAATTTGAGAACTCAAGAAAGAATTTAAACGCTTAAACCTACATTCCATATTTACGATTGAACTTTAAAACGCACAAATAAAACCTTAATTGATAATTTGCGTTTTTTAAAAACAGTGTCATATATGTTATATAAATGCTAATTCCAGCATAAACAATAATAATTTCTTAGAGGTATTGAAAAAAGTAGATTATCATTAACCACTTCTCTCTTTTTACAAACCCATAAATTTATATTTGAATTTTCTGAGATTATTTCTGATTAATTATATTCGTGTTATTTAATTATACAAACCTGTTAAAAATTTCTTTTCTAAAGTACTGGAGCTTAAAAGTATAAACTGTGCTTGACGTACATAGCTGCCAACTTTTACAAAAGTTGGTTACTTTTAGCTAAGAGGAATTTTTAGTAGAAACCTTTTATGAATTTCTGTAATAGTTTTCACTGAATTTAAAAAAATTCTAATCAATTAAAGTTGTATTAAATAAGATATAAACAACTACAATTCCTTTACCGTAATTTTCGGTGTATAATCTGGAGGTCTGATAAGTCAATTTTGCATCAAAAACTTTATTTGATAGATATAATTATATTTGTTCAAGCTGTTTCTTCGAAAAAGCGTACATTTTTCTGTTAAGATAAATTTCTCATGGAGAAATGATATATCTTACCTGAGGATTATTCACCGAAAATTACGATGATTCTACAACACTGTTTAGAGCATCAGAAACGGCAAAGGGTTAAAAAGTTTTTGTTAAATATGGTAGCGTTTTAGATGAATGTCAACAGGCGGTGCTTACTGTTCAGTATTATAAAATATGCCGCCCTTAAAAGGATAAACAGGAATGCCACTGTAAGCTTTTTTACTATGCCTACAGTTTGTATTCATCTAAAGTACTTGATAAAAAGAAAAAAGAAGTTATTTGCTCATTTATGAAGTAACCTACTGCATGTGGATCCCTATTTTTTTAAATTCTCGTTCGCAAACTGGTAGACACATAAGTTATATTTATCAGAATCTTCAATTTTAGATAGCTCAAAATATTCCTCGAGGTCACTAAAGAATTCATTTACATTATTTGAACAAGTGAAATATACTCGAGCGGGGGGGGGGGGGGGTCGAACAAATTAGGGCGCCACTGTGAGGTTGCGTAGATGCAAACTCCATCTGAAGTAACTAATTAATTAATCAAATGTAAATTAGAGCACGAGACTTGATTAAAATAAAATAAGGTTTTTATTTAAACTGAAATAATACGGAGGTAAATCTGGCCCTCGAACTCAATCAGTAGAAAGTTTACTAACATAGAAACAATAACTTAGAAAAATAACTGTAGGAAATAACTAAGTGAAATATAAATTAACTCTCACCCAAAGAAGATAACAGACGAAGGTTGAAGACTGCTCTCTTTGATCACTAAACAATATGAACACAAACTGCCGACTGGATTCCCACGGCACGACAAATTCTGCACACAACTTTTCAATATTCTATAACTCCACAATATTCCTCAGATTAGCAAACCCCACTAGCTTATAACTTCACCACACTAACATAAGAATCTAAATTCATTTACTCCACAAACTTTAGCTTAGGCTAACATAATAACTATCCCATCTATACCCCACACTCTACGAAAATACCGTCCTATTTATC
The DNA here is from genome assembly GCA_963930645.1 of Salticus scenicus. Classification (NCBI taxonomy): domain Eukaryota; kingdom Metazoa; phylum Arthropoda; class Arachnida; order Araneae; family Salticidae; genus Salticus; species Salticus scenicus. The sequence goes on from OZ005657.1 coordinate 55,699,015, forward strand.
TTTCATTCAATCAACTCCAATCTCTTCACTTTATCAAAACTTTAAAGCCATTTCCTATTCGCTTACACTCCGTAACTTACTTCCTCCGTTGCCGCTCTATGCTGACGCAAAACCATTCCAACCTAATCTGAAATTTCGCCGACTGCTGGCGTCGAAGCATTCTACTCTCCCATCTATTGCGTCACCGGAAGTCGCTGGATCCAGTTCAATTTGAAAAAACTGCGGTGACCTACCATTGTTTCAACCTTACATGGTTTGTATTAGAAAGGTTTACAGATTACACGTAGGTAAGTTCAGGATCAGTTTCAGATGACCTGGGTATTCAGCGTAAAAACGTGTGGAATGTTCTGCGTACTGATAAGATATATCCCTTCCAAGTGCAAAAGGTACAACTCCTAGTCGATACTGATTACCTACGGTAAAATTCTGCTCTGCATATTTTAAGCCCTGTGTTTCAGCTAGTGTTTTATTCACAGATGAAACCTAATTTACTAGAAAAGGCATGAGCAACACGCGTATATGGTCATCCGAAAATCCTCACTGCACTGTCTCGTTAAAAATGCTACAGATTTTTCGTAATAACCTCTGGGCAGGGATTCTTGGAGATCATTTATTGTGACTGTACCTTCTGTCGGAACTCAGTGTCAATGACGCAAATACCTCTTCTCCCTACAGTAGGCTGACCACATGTCCTCGAATCTCGAGGACAGTCCCCGAAAACAACCTTCGTCGCCAAATATATTACAAGATATTTGGGGACTCCGGTTATAAAGCTAATTTTTTTTTATTATTATAATTTATTTTATGTATAATAAATAAGCTGAAATAAGTTCTTTTAGGTGCTTTATACATAAAAATTACTAAAATTTTACAATTTAAGGTGATTTAATAGTTTATTTATTTTTTGTCCACGAAATTCGAGGATGCCGCCGTATTTCTCCTCGAATTGAATAAAATAAATATGGTCACTCTACCCTACAGCAAGTCCTTTTCGAATTGTGCAGGGAATACCAAAAATACTGTTCGCCAGAACACGTTGCTCATGCCTGATGGTACACCAGCACATTTTTCATTTGTAGTGTACAGCCACCTCTAAGTGGCGATATTCTAGGATGTGAATTGGACATGGAAGACCTATCATTTGGACAATGCGCTTTCCAGACCTCAGTTCCTTGGATTTCTTCATTTAGGGTCATCTAAAACCATTCGTTTATCAGATACATGTGCCGATGAATATAATGCATGATCTTACAGCACTGACTGTCGTCGCTTCAACAGACATCGAATACATGTTTGAACATGTCCGGCACTTTTCTGTTCTTCGTTGTCGTTTGTGAAATTAATTTCGCGACCGCAACGTCCAATAATTCCTGTAAAATTTCTTGCAATCTTTTTTGTAACGTTGAACTGTGATGCATTATCTGCTTTGTAATCTTGATTTCCGTCAAACAATTGTTTTTCTGTTTATTAATGACCTTTTCTTTTCCACTCAATGTCATACCCTTCAAAACTACTTTTGTAAGTTTCTTCCGCTAAAGAAGGTCTGTGACCCTATGTTCTATGGTAATTTTTAATCGTTCTGATTACTATCACTCTTGTTTAATTGTTGGACGAATTCGGCATCACCATATATAAATGCCGTAACGTCTCAAAATTTTACTGTTTGTATAATGTTTCAAACAGTGACCAATTGTCATGATAAATTGCGAATTATTGAAAAAATAATTACTATTTAAAATTTAACTGTGTTTTTTATCAAAATAATGGAATTCGAGTAATAAATGTAATTTAAACTGAATTATTTATGAAAATTAACTTCAGCGCAAATTCATAAAAATCGTTGCTAGTTTATTTGTCAAAGGAATAATTTCTAAATCCTCCAAATTTATTACTTTTTTTTTTCTCAACATGAATCTGATAACAAGAAAGTACCGTATTTTTTTCGGTTTGATATATATATATATATACTATATATATGTGTATATTAATTATTATTTATATTATTTTTTATTTTATTAAATTATTTATTATAATCAATTTAACTATATTTGCGTTTTCCTCTAATTTAGCTATTTGTTTTGACCATAATTTGGCAGTTTATAGTGGTGACTGAGAATGAAAACTGGCAACTCGTGGTCGTTACATAGACTTATATATATTTTTTAAATTAGCTTTTATACTTAATTTATTTGTTTCGAGCCTCGAGTAATTTTACTTCTCAATACATTGTTGCAGTTGTGATGTCATTTTCCCCTGCTAAATTATTCTTCATCCATTATTTTATTTATCCCTCCAAACCAAGGATAAAAAAATTTCTTTGTTTCAATACATTTTTGTATCTATCCCCATGAAACTTGGCTTATGTTATTAAGAAGACATCATTGAAACAATCATCCATTATACTGTGTATATTTTAGTGAACAGGACATGTGCCCGAACTGTTCGTGTGATAATCATGCTCTAGCGTAGTCACTTTACTATACCTAGACACCATGTTTAAGAAAAGAATCCAATATTAAAAAAAAAAAAAAAATATTATTATTATACCTTATAAAATACAGTCACAACATGCCAGTTTAAGAAGTGTTGATAAAAATATATAGTCCAAAATAGCAATAATAATAAAAATAAATAAATAAATAAATAAAACTACGTTAATAAAATTAAACATAATTTATACATCTCATTAATATATTAAAACCAATTTAACATTTCAAATGAGATAATGAATACAAAAATTTTAAGACTTTAAAAATACATTTTAATTAAAAACATTAAAATACACGACAGACGTTTCGGCTAGAACACTAGCCCTCCTAAGTGTCAAACATACAAGCGCAACATTTACAAAAAAAAAAAAAAAAAAAACTACGTTAGTTTATGTAAAATTATTTCTTAGTACTAGTACTTTTATATATGTCATAAAAATACTTTAAACATATACTGTTTTGAAACCTAAGACAACAAAATCCTAAATCTTTGCATAAACTGTATCACTTACTTCCACCAAGAATTTTTAATTGAACAATTCTTAAAAAATCAACAATTTTTTTTTTTTTTTTTTTGATGCAAACAAAAGAAATTTTAATATCATTTAAAATAATGCATTATATATTTGTTTATTAGTCACATTTTGTTGTAAAGTTTTATAATTTTGTTTGATAACAGACCTACACTACTATTTTTAAGGACGTTTTTTAAAACTTCCTCAAAAGTATTTACTACTAATTAAAAATTACATTTCCATCTGAAATATTTTTCTGATATTTACTTAGTGTTTATTTTTTGTATTTTACAAAATATAATGTGTAAAATTCACTTAATATTTAACGCAGAGAAACTATTAAAAAAAAATCTAGAAACCAATAAATAATTATGGAAAATATTTTTTTCATGATATATAATTATGTAAATTACATAATCAAGGTAATTTTTTTAACAATAAGTTTTTTATCCCTTCGACTCAAAATCTTTATTTAAATTGAAATACACATAAATTCTTTAAATAAAATAAATTGTCTTTAAAAATATATCTAAATATACATATTATTAGAAATGTAAATTCCGTATTTAAAGTTCATTTTTGCTCTTCTTTAACATGAGGTATTGAGATATTCTCCTATTTTTGTAATTTTGAATGAGATGATATGAATTTTTAAGTAAAAAAGCAAAAAAAAAAAAAAAAAAAAAAAAAAAAAAAGTTAATTAAGTGAACAAAAGCTCCTTGAAATCGATTGTCTATATTTGTGGGCTTCATTTGTAATATAATTTATCTTGCTGTATTGATCATCGATGAATACTTTGCATGCCATTTTAAAAAACTTGCCCTCCGTTATACAATATTAAATGAAATTCAAATAAAGTTTTATTTTTCAATTTATACATAAATATCATTACTGTACATATAAATATTTTTAAAAGGTATATATTTTACAGATTTTGCTCAAAAATGTCATTCGTATGTGTATTTGATTTTCATTGAGATTTTTCATTAAAACTACAAAATAATTGAAAACAAATTACTGAAATCTAAATATAATATTATTTACAGCACAAATTTTATAAAACAAAAGTTAAAGTGAATTTTCGAAAGACAATTTTTTTAAAATTTTAATTTCTGAAAAGTGAAAAAACAATTTGGCATACAAGTAAATAAATAAATAAAATATTCATTTAAATTACTCGGCAAGGCATTGATGTGTATAAAATATGTGGAAATATTTATGTAATTATGGATTAGTTGACACAAAATCCTCGGAACTATAAGCTGGAAAATAAATCAATGATGAATTGTTAATGGCTTAATTACTTATAATCTTCAAATCTTTTCATCATATTGTTGTACATTTTAAGTCAATTTCTATATCTTGTAATAAATTACACGTTTTGAGCCTTTTTTTCATGTATTTAAGCGCTAACTTGAGTTTTGCTTCACTATTTGTTGAGAGAGAATTTGAGTGTATAGAAGCTGACTGTAATCCCATCAATTCCATGCAGAATATTGACAGTTTAGCTTCTGGTTTTAAAATCTTGATTTTTATTTTTTTTAAGTATGTTTTTTATTTCTAATAGTATTGATTTGCTTTATGTTCTTTAGTTATACGAGGAAAGTGGATCATTTTCGGTTTTATTGAAACTTTTTTCCACGTTTTTGTTTTTAATTGTAATTTAATAAAGTGAAAATATACTAATAATAATATATGTATATATACAAATACGTTTTAGGGTGTCCCTTAAATGAGGAGGAATTTTTTATTTATTTTTCTTTTTTTACCCTCTAATTTCTTTCTATTTGACCCTAAACACTTTTTAGCAAAATATCTGCCCTTTGGGATAATGTTAACTCTTGCCGAACTGACGAGAAAATATTAATATAGATATTAGGATTTTTCCATCAATTCAGTACGTTTTAACATTATCCTAGAGAGCTTGATACTTTGCTAAAAAGTGTTTAGGGTCAAAGAGAAATATTTAGAGGGTATGGGTATTGGATTTCAAAAAATAAAAACAAAATTTCCCCCTCATTTAAGGGACGTCTTTGTTCAAAAATCTACATGTAGGTCTGGAATATGTTAACAAGCAAAAATCATATTGGTATATACGGTCGCAAACGCAATCCAAACTCGCTACATTCCACAAAGCCAGAAAATGAAACTTGCAAGACAGGTCACAAATAACAATAATTATATATATACCGAACTGTATACTTAAATGTAGTCCTATGTTAATAACACGCAGCACAATAAGAAATGCTTTTTCATCAATTTTCAAATACAGTACCGTTATATTGCAGTCTTTTAAGTAACTTTAATCGAATGATGGATGATTTTCATACCACGTTCTACACGAAACATGCTTTTATGCATATAAAATATATTTCCATTTCATTTGGCTTAATCCAGTCTATACATGATAAACTATACTTATACCTGCTGTTTCGCCTATAGATGTGATGTACCATTGAACCGGTGTCCTATTAGTCTATAGGCATGTTAAAAATTCATAAAAATTGAAGGAATGGGTAGAATTGAACGCAGTTTCCGATAAAGTTATTCTCGTGAAGGGTATATATTTTTTTTTAGTAAAGAAAAAAATCGTCGACAGAGGGCGCTACACAGACGCGTAACGAGAAATATGCAAATCAGAGTCATATAAATTGTTCTGTTTTACGATTAACCCAGCTTATTTCTTATTTTGCCACCTACTTGTATATACATGAAGTTTATCTTGCAGTGCTGACTTGATGGATGAATTAGTGAAGATGTTTCTTCTCAGGTAAGAACCGCCGAGTAAAGCTGCAGTTATCGGTGTTGTAATTCATTTGAAAACTGTAATTTGTGGTGATGGCAGACACATAGAATAACATTTATATGCATGTAAACCTTTGCATGCAAACGAATATAATTTTTCACGGAAATGTGTGATTTGTGTCCTCTATCGACGAAAATTTTAACTATTATTTTTTCTTTATTAAAAAAAAATCCGCCTTTACGTGAATAACTTTTTCACAAACTGCGCTCAATTCTATCAATTCCTTCAACTTTTACGAATTTTTAAAATGTCTACAGACTTACGGGACACCCGGTATTTGTATTCTCCTGGATGTCCCTGTACACGAATCATTTTCTTGATATCAACGAAAGGTTAAGTGTAGCACCCACACCTATATGATGCAGATTTAGAATAAGAAGTTTGGACTTCCTGCTGCCACATTTTTTCTTTTCTTCTTCTTCTTTTTTTTTTTTTTTGATATGCTGATAACAGACACACAAATAGACTAATAAGAAAGCACTACAGAACTGGCGTTTTAAAGTAATAAGTACAAAACTTTAAATAAACACCATAAAACGCAAAACTTTGAGTAAACACCATAAAATGAAATAAACTCGCAACAATTGTTTCGGGTCAAAAGAAAACACGACCCTTCGTCAGGTGAACAAAGTAGACACAAGTGATGCAATCACGTAGCACAAAACATGCGTTGTTTCTTTGATTTTAGCACTCGAGCCTACTTTGTTCGCCCGATGAAGGGTCATGTTTCCTTCCTACCCGAAACAATTGTTGCGAGTTTATTCCTTTTTATGGTGTTTATTCAAATTTTGTACTTATTACACAGATAGACTCTCCGCTAAAAGCATGTGTTTCAGATTCATGAAACCTCAAAACATATAAATATTAAAAAAGCCCAATTTAAATAATTTGACTCAAAACAATATTTTCTCTACCATATATACGGATAAGGGAATCTAAAATAATAATAATAATAATAATCAATTTCTTACAGTTCGTATTTTTCAGTACTATAATTTTGTATAATAATATTTACTTTAGTCTATTGAATAAAAATATTACAAAAATTTCCTATTTAGAGATAATGGTAGATATAATTGATATAATTGAGGGCCACTGCAATCCTAAAAAAGCACTTTTTTAAATGTTGCAAGAAATGGATACATTTAAAATAATTAAGTGAATTATGAATCAAATTTAACTTTTGAATTTTTCTATGATTATATAATTATAAAATATTTTAAGTAATTATAAAAAATTACTTTTCAGTTTACACAGGAAATGATACAAAATTTTTCGAGGCATTGTAAATTATTTATTTCTTGAAATTTTTGAAATGTTGCCGATAGTTGGACTTTTTGCATGTAGTGTCCACATTCATAATTACATAGCAAAATGATAAGTATGTATAAATTTTTGGTTAAATGCTTCATTTTCTATTTTAATGATACTTATGTTTGTTTTTAGCTGTTTAATGTTAATTAATAAAAACGCTATATTTTCACATTAATCAACGTGTTTCTGAAATATAATCATTTTATTCTAAAAATTTTATGTTTATTGAAATTCCACTTTTTTAGGATTTTATATTTCTGTAATTTGTGATTAATCTAAGTTAAATTAAAGTCAATGATATTTAGATAGGGATTTCAAGATACCTTGGTTTCCCAATTCAGATATAATAGTATTTGATAATAATGTATTTCGCAGAACGAGATGACTAGTCTATTCATTTCATATGTGGTTTCACATGATATCTGCGAAATGCTTACGCCAGTGTATATGTGCATTATTATCCATTATTATCAGGTCATAACTATTAGTAATAGACATATAGTGATAGGAACAGCCGTAACCGGTAATTTGTAAGATTTGAGATTGGTAGTTATTCAGTAGAATAACAGAGAAATAAACACTACAAAATCGCGAATGCATTTTCGATTTAAATGTGCTTTAATACCTATAAATAATAATAATATAGTTTTAAAAAATTAAAAGACACGTTTTCATACAAATGTGAACTAAAAAGCACAAAATATCTATCTTAGTATTAAAATGCAGGGTAAGAGAAAATCTTGCGAGTGACACACCATAATATTTACATACATTTAAATCTTTAATTAAAATAATTTAGAATTAAACAAAAACCATTTTTAAAAAATCTCTCCTGACTGGGCTCGACCGCTGGACCTTTAGGTTCGTAGCGCGGAGCTATAACTCTCAGCCACATTGCTCACGTAGGAAAAGTCTTTTTTACAATATAGATTTTTTTCTTTGCTCCCAGAGCGGTTACAAACATACATACAAACACACATACAAACGTACATACAGGTGAAGCTAATAAAAGCGTGTTAAAAAGTACATTGCTACATTTTTTCTTCTAACTTTAAATAATATAACATCTGTTATGAGTGATAATATGTTTATTATTGGTAATAAGACTTCTGTTATTGGTAATAATAATTTCATCACAAAATTTGATATTCTTTATTTGGATTTTGAAATCTGTAAAAAACATTTCTTTTTTATAAATGACATTGTAATAATTTAGGAGTAGGTAAAATGATGTGCAAAATCAAACAAATATACTTCAATATGATATTTCTCTGATAAATTTTCTTCTATGTTCTCTGATATCAAAGGAAATTTGTCATTTTTAGAATTCAGTGTCTTTTGTTATCTACAATTTATCCCATCGATATTTTATCTTATAAAAAAATCTTATAGAATTGAGTCAATACACATCTTTAAAAGGCATTTCAGAATGATCTATGAGGTGAACTATGTCTAAGATAAATTAAATGTTTAAAATGATAAAAGAACAAGGGCAAATAATACATTATGTGAAAGCACAGGAGGAAAAATGTTTTTGAGAGGAATAGTTCATAAAAAAAAGATAAAACTATTATCGATAACAAAATAAAACTGTCGATGGCATTTAGCATTCAAATATTTCTTGTAGTATTGTTTAGGATATTTGTAATTTTGTTACCTCTCGCACAATGTTTTTTTTTTTTTATGTTTAGCATTACCGCAAATTAAATTTATTAATCGGTTTTATTCTTACAGATGTTCATGTTAACAGTTATACATATTTTTTCTCTTTTCAGTTTATATGAAAAAAAATTAGCAGCTTTGCTCGCTTTGCTGGAATGAGCTGTCAAAATCCCAGATCGTTATTAATAACCTCATTTAAAGTTTCCATTGTGCTCGGTAGAGGTTTTTTCCGCTCTTCAACATGAGGAGTCCGGGCCCGCTGCCTTCAGCATCAACTTACCCGCTTCTTAATTCCCCTTCCCCAGCGTTTAAGTTCGAAGTATTGCAAGATACCCCCAAAGTACATAATGAGTACAGTGAGAAAAAAATATATACCACCTTCCTCTAGAATGAAGAAGTGGCCATTTTCTAAATCCCTTAACTAAAAATATAGATTTCCGAGCTATGTGTGTAAAGCACGCCAATAAACTGAATAGTCGAAATTATCGAGAATTTCTAGCGTACACATTTCTAGATGGTGAAACAATATTCTGAATACTTTAAATATTTTGAATCATTTGTATTGCGAGAAATTCTCGCTTGATTTTCTAGAATTTGGTAATAAACCAAGATTATAGTTGCTGAAACCCGCCTCTTGTAGTCTCATTTATACGCAGAGATTTTTAAAAAACTTTGCCCTCGAGAATATAGGCAAACGCTCTAGAATTCTAATAGGGTCTTCTAGAACTCACTTTCCAAGGGGACTAGAATTTATATGGCTGACATGGAACTATTTTTTCTTGAGATACAACTTAGATTCTAGATGTCAATTACAGAATTTTTTCTCAGTGTACACATAATGAACATCCACTACACACCAAAATTCGCAATTCTAAGATAATTTAAAGCGAATTCAAACGGGAAAACAGGTTTTTGCACGTGTTTATTGCCCCCCCCTCCCGACCCCAGAGTTGGGTAAGGGGGTGGATTTCATAAAATCCCTTTACAATAAGTGTCGGATACATATAAACAATTTACGAACGAAATTTCGTAACCGCAGGTCCCATAGATTTCACGAAAGAAATTTAGTGCTAAAAGATGGGTCTCAGATTTACTTCATAATAGGGACCTTAACAGAGAGACTGGATATTGAACAAATATGGCGGACGTTCATTCAAAAACCACCCGATCACCGTAGAACGTAACTTAATTTTACCAGTGTCTGACACTTTTCTTTTAATTAAAATCCTGATAAAACATTTTTATTTATCTTTAAAAAGCATAGCAGATCGTCATTTAAATATTTGTAGACTGTAATGATATCGCATTTAACAGCTTAAACAAACATGTCGGATCGGCTGGTGGGTCAGTGTCCAGCCTCTTATCATGTAGGGTTTCTACTTCATAACACCCCCCTCCCTTTCCCCTCTCCCCCCCCCCAAAAAAAAAAAAAAACGAAAATGTGTTTTTGGAACTATCCTAAAGAAGACACACGGCTTTTTTTAATACCTTTCTATCATTTTTAGTAGAGCTCTACTCAAAAATCTGGAATTTATAAAAATTCCCTCTGAAAAACGATTTTACCCCTCCCTATTTTAATAATAATCAAGAATTCTAGATCGTACATAATGTTTTATTTATAATCAAGTTTAGTCTCCTCATGTGCAATTTCTTAACCGTAATAAGTACTTTGGGGTCGTGTTATGCTTAAAAACTTTTTTTTGCTTAGTTTCTTCATAAATGGCGGTAAATAATTGGTCTAGTTACAGTTATATGTCCATGAATTACACCCTTATGTTGAGGACATTCACTATAACAGTAAACACTAATGGTGACGTAATTTATCTGTATAAGTCCACCTCCATCTATATAAGATTTATGCCCTCCTCTCATATTGTCGCGATCAGTTGCCAAGTCCATTTGACCTGGATGACGAAGGGGAGGCTGGCTATACTAAAATTGCGTTGTAGGAACAATAAAGTTATAGCAGTAAATACGTGGAATTTGAAATTTGTAAATTTAGAATGTGTTGATATTTAGTTACTTCTTCTTTATAAATGACTTAGGTACATGTTTACTCAAAAATAGATTATTTAATATTTCTTGATTAAATATCGTTATCCAATTCATGTAATTATTTCCCGAATCACATGTAAATTTATATCGCTATACAATAATTCGTCAATTGTCACAGACAGTTATTTTAAATATCGATTGTACGTTTAAAAAATATTACTTGCAACCAGTGGCACATCTTTTGAAAATCTACTTCAGCATAGTCAGAAGTGTAACATAGCATAAATAGAAGTGTGAGCAATTAGAAGTAGATAAATATCCATTAACAGATTGCCTATTTAAGTGTAAGCAATAAGAAATAGCTAATAGAAACTGATTCGTAACAATTAACAGGATTCCTCTTTGAGTGATCTAAGAATATATTTATTGCAATTATTTCGTTATTTAAATTTTATTGAAAGATTATACATTTATTGAAACCCACGTGGAATGAAAAAATACAGAAAAAAAAAAAAAAACAGAAATGTTATTAAATAACACAAAAATAGATGTGCAAAAATATATTTTATTATCATATTAATAATGTAGGTTTTATATATATATATATATGTAATAAGCTTACTGGATAAATCATCTTGATATACGTATAATATTATACTACGCTTTAAAGTTTCTGTAAATAATTTTAAAGCATTCCATAAAATTTCGTTCGCAATCATAAATAATCTAAAAAATAAATAAATAAAACGCATTTGGCAAAATTTCAGATAAAAAAGTTTACAGAAATTTATTCTTAGTGTTTTTTTATAGTTTAAAATTTTTAGAAAAACATGTTTAGAATACATAAACAGATGGTATTTCTTAAAAAACAATACATTTAAAGGAAAATATAACGGAGAGAAAAAAATTATGTTTTTTCCTTGTAAATTGTATATAAAGATTTCTTTCATATTAAGCTGCAAGGAACGTTATTGCCAGGTAGAAATATATATAAGTTTTTAACAAAAAATCTCATTTGTAATACTACAATTTGAAGGAAAATTTGAAAAATAATTTATTTAATTAATTAATAAAAATTACGTAAATATGTTTTCCCTATTAGTATTATTGTTATTTTGCAGATTTTAATTATAATGTTATGGTAATTTTAAACTGTATAGATAGGCTGTTCGCACATTTTTTAGACGATTTTATTTCGCAGTAAGAAAAAATCGTTTGTATGGAGAATTTTATTTTCACAACAGTTATATTTTTGGAAGTTTTATTTATCTTCTGATATTTACAATTTTTGTTTAGATGCAAAAATGCGCTTTTAAAATGGCAGTGGATGGAAGGATAGGTTTCTACTCTTTCCAAAGATAGTTTTTAGGGAAATCTTTATGAAAAGCATTTATCAGGAGAAAAATGGAAAAATATTGCAACAACAGATGAATCTTGGTTCTATTTAAGTGGTTGCAATAAAAAAAGGTCAATTTATTATCACAAAAGTGGAGAAAAAAATTGCTACATGGCTCAAAGCATCAAAAGAGAGTTTTTCTAAAGGATTTATGATTGCCACAGGTTTTTCATACAAGCGCAAGATAAAAGCAAAAAAAAAAAAAAAAAAAAAAAAGTGACAAAAATGTCAAAATCAGCTCTAAATACTATCAAGAACATATTTTAATTCCAATTTTTAAAAATGTGCGAACAGCCTCTGTATTATCACTAAATGCTGGTAATAAATTAGATGTAGACCTGCTAACTATGCTAGTTTATCCGTAATGGTATTAAGCCCTGCCTTTTTTTCACACCAGAATACTTGTAGAGCAACAGTCTTCTTATTTAATCATGAGAACATATTGCTGAATATTACTCTACAACTATTCTGGTGTGAAAAAAAGGCGGGGCCTAATACCATTACGGAGAAACTAGCATAGTTAGTAGGTCTATAGATGAAACAAAAGTTCTAGTGGTAATAATTTATTTAGTTCATGCATTTAATTTTCAGAGTTTGACGGATGAAAATTCAATAAAATTTTTGACTAACGCCATAAAAAACTTTGAATTAAAATTTAGAATTTACGTAAGTTTTAACCTAAAAGAAATAAAGCTTTTCATATTTTCATGCACATTTATTTTGCTTATTATATAGATACGTAAACAACGTCAGTAAAAATGAAAATTTTATTAATTTATTCATTTACGTAAAGGATAATAGTTTTCATCTGAGCTAAAGCATAGTATTATTATTATATGCAATTTTTTCTCACAAATATAGATCCTGATAAACATCAATGTAAATTACTAATCATTATTTTTAACAGTAAATTTTTGTTAGAACATAATTTTTCAAGACCAAAAAGACATCACAATTTTTGGAGAATAGTGGTTTCCTTATTCAAAAGCATAATTTCTCTCACAAATGAAACAGCCTCACCAGTGGCTTAGACTCTTTGCTCTCATAGCTGGTAGGCGTAAGGCGCCGGGCTCGATCCATGGTCGCGATCGTCAGCTTAGCCTTTTCGATTTTTTTGTGGGTTTCTCTGAAACTTGCGTAAATATGAACTGAGACCCGTTAAAACGACTTCCACGGAGGGCACTAACCTCAGGCCTAAGACACTGGCCCCGTTAATTGGCCTTAACCGTGTACCAACATCAACACAAATGAAACAAGAGATACTTTTAATCAATTGTAATGGCACTGTGCTCAAACTTTAAAAAGGTTTAAATACCAGGAGTGACGTACTGACCCAGTTTTGCTACCAGCATTTACGCGTAATATATATATATATATATTTTTTACATTTAATTGCAGAAAATCTTATAAAGATTACTATATAAAAATAAAGATGCTAAACCTGCGAAAATGTAAAACATCTAAAAGTCCTATATTGCTTTTCATTTTTTAACATTGTAATGTTTTAGTTATCACTGAAGCATTTCCATACTATTATACGTGTATTATTTGAACTTACAAAATTTTAAAGAATAGAAAATATTTGCCAACTTGTGTTAGAATTGTAATCTAATATATCGAACACATGCACCAGTAATAAGGTTTCAGACAAATTTTGTAAATTTATAACTAATCATATTTACTGTAAAGTTTTGTAATAAAATTTAAGCAAAAAAAAAAAAAAAAAAAAAAAAAACTTGCAAACTTTTGGGAATTAAGAATTCTGTGATCTACTTAAAAATATAAATTTATCATTTAATTAAAAATCATTGAAAATTTTTTTTCATTTAAATATTAATTTTTTTTTAAATAAGGTAAAATGCTTCACAAATTCAAAATAAATGTAAAATTACCGTACAATTCTAGTAATGCTAATGTCATGATTAAGTACAAAAAAATAAATAAATAAATAAATAAATAAAAAATAAATAAATAAATAAATAAATAAATAAATAAAACAAGTTTAGTTACTAGCCACTTTCGGTAACCACTTGGTTGGACACCTGTAAAAATTCTTACATGAAAAATTACGCCATAGGAAGCGGAAAAAAACGGACTTCCCAATTCCGAAAAGATTTTTGATTATCTTTTCCTATAGTGAGGAAGAGGCGATTTTTTTAATGCTCCTTTTTAATAGCATAGGTATTTTCTGCTTCATTGGCGTTTGCCCCCCTTTTTGTCAAACAGTAAAGAGCACTTGGAATAAATTGACTTCAAATTAACATTTAATTAAAAAATAAAACAAAATAAATTTTTTTAACCTTGTATTTTTTTTTTAAGTTTTCACCCACTAGCATCCTGCACTACTTACTGAGCACCTAGTAATGAAGACATAGGCCTGGGCGGAGTGTTTTATGCGAGGTTCTTTCTAAGGGGTCATAATCCGTATTTACGCGAGTTTCTGAGAAAACCATAGAAAGCTCTGAATGGATAGGTCGACGAGCGTGACCTGGGATCAAACACAGAACTTTACGTCTAACAGCTGCGTGAGCACAACTCCTCGGTCACTGCTGGGGCAGACACACAAATAAATTAGTATAATCATACCACAGTTATCAGATGGCAAAATAGAAAAGTGGTACAGGGGATACAATGTGCCAAAATCGGTTGGTTTGATAAACTTAATACTGAATTGTTTGAATACTAATTTAAAAAAATTGCATTTAAAAGATGCAAAAAATATGCGATGAAGCATCGAAATGTTCAGAATTGCTCTTATTTCAACATATATATTTTCCAAAATGCCGATTGTTTTTAAGGTTTAAACTCTTTAGACCGCTTAATTACAATCCTAATTTTTAGGTCTTTGCATAAATTCATGCGGTTTTTTATTGCTTCATTTCATAAAAATACATCAAACCAAATGACAATTTTTAATCAAAATATTGTTCATTACTTTCTACAACCTTTGCCCATTTTTCGGGTAACAAATGTATACCACGGCGATAGAAGCTCACGTCTTTGGAGGCAATAAAATGATCTGCGTACGCACGAACTTTTGCAACGACCTAATACAATTGACTATCAACAACTATAATCATTTCTCTAATTCAATACAACAGTGACTATTTCTATCTTTATTATATATATATACATCCATAACTATTAGATAGTATTTTGTAGTAATAACATATTGAATAGAAACATGATAATTACGGAGATAGCTTTTTTTAAATATACCAAATATTAAACAATCTATCCAACTGTTCAATCCAAACAGCGCTACCCTGCCTCTTTAATCAAACATCTGCCTATCCATCGTTCATTTTGCTTTGTTTTATTATATATAGCTAATATATCTATATATCTATATCTATATCTATCTATCTATCTATCTATATATATATATATATATAATTTTATTAAATTTCGATTTACTTTATTTTACTTATCCAATAATCCAATATGAGTATCTAAATTGAAATAAAAATATTTTTAAAAGCGAAATATACATTTTTATAATTTTAATTTACTTTTTTTTTGTAGGAGTCATTATTACAAGGACATTTTTATGATAGTATTTTGCATTTTGCCTTACGAATCAAAAATAAGGTTTTTATCAGATCTAAATAAATTAACATTTTAATGATATTTAGTTAGACGGTCATTTTAACTAAAGATAGAAAAGAGAACCTTTATTAAAATATGTTCATAAACGAGTCATTTTAAGTCGATCAGTAAAATAATAAAATACGTTAGACTTTTAAAACTTCGAAACTTTAACATTCGGAAAACTTTCCGAAATCCCCCGACAGTACACAATTTATTCTTTCGACTAAAGCTATTTTAAAGTTTATTTTAACAATCGATTTATTATGTTCATAACATAGGTACTGAAGCATAACGTGTTTAAAACATGAGATTAAAAGATTGTGTGTTTTAATTGATGTTTTCTTACTACGTAAATAAATATCTATGTTACATATTGATATATTATTAAATTTCGCGCTGAAAATTCTTTGGTAGATTTCTCGAGGAATAATTTTTAATTAATTACATATGATAATGCTCTTCTTTATAGTTTATAATTTTGATATTTAAATAAAAATTAAAGGTTCCTTATTAAACAATATCAATATTTTCTAATATGTTATAAGCACACTTGTTTTTTACGAAGGAAAAAAAAAACAGAGTAAGGAAAGATCATTTCTTTATTAATAAATCATCAAATGTGCTAAATCCGATATCAGAAGCTACAGTGCACGGGCAAACAAAAGCTAAAAACTTATAACCCCCCACTTTTTAGCCAAAATTAAAAAAAAAATTTAAACATCAAGTATGTTTAATAGTAATATATGTTTTTAGTATACATTTACAGAAAATTAAATATGCACCAGGTTTCTATGGACCCCTCATTTTGTAAGATTTTTTTTTTCCACTACTTTTCTCGAGCAATAAATTTCTTTTTAAATTTATAAGCTTATTTCTTTCCAAAAAATGTCGTATAAAATTAGTGCTAGTAAAAATGTAGAGCATGAAATTTCTGCATTAATTTACTTTTTTAATGATACTTTCTTAAAAATAAATTCTCATCAAAATAAACTTATCTTTGAAATAAAACTTTTGAAATGAATTTCACATATTAATTCAAATTAATGCATATTTCATCAAGCTTTCATTGAATAAATTTGAGAAATTTTAATAATTTAAAATGAAAATATTAATAAAGTGTTAGGAAAAATACCACACAATTTGATATTTACATTTTATAAAAGATAGAGTATCGATCAAACATTATTTTATTTAAAAGTAAGATTTTGAGGATGTAATTGTTTAAGGATTTTTTTTTTTTTTACTTTAATGGTACTTTATTTAATTTGGAGCAACTAAAATTTGTTTTTACTTATTGTTTGTGTTATAAAATGTTGAATAAAGGAAAATTGATTTAATCCACTTATGTATTTTCTTAATATAAAATATTATATTTCAAAATTAGCAAAAAGAAGATTTGTATATATATATATATATATATATATATATATATTGTGTAATGCAGAATTAAAATATAGGCAAAATTCTGCATTCCATAATAAATATTAATATTTAATTTTCTCTCTTGTTAAATAAATAAATAAACAAATGTAATAATAATATAAATGTATCATCTAATTCTAATTCGTTATTATATTAAATTTAACCCATTGTCTGTAATCAAAAATAATTTAATCCTCTATTCAGTAAAAAAAAAAAAAAAAAAAAGAAGAAAATATATTTATTTCATTTTAGTGTTTTTTTATTTTTATTACCAACGGTCATTCCTACGTAGATGATGCAATCAAACAACTCTTTTTATAAAACAACCCTTAATATTTTGAAATACTTTCTTTGTTAATAAATAGTTTCGTCAACCTTCAATAAAAATAAAGCAAAGTTTCCAATTACAATATTATTTTCAAATCGCCAATATGGGCGATTTCCGGCCTATTATGTAACCCTTGGCACGAGAAAGACATTCTAACAGATTTTCGAATTATTAATCAGATGTATAAGAAAGTAACTGTTGAATATTTTTTCTGTGATTCGAGATGAGAAAAGTTTTGTTTTATGATTATTTCCATATACGTGGAATTACTTAGTATTTAATGAATATTCATAGTTTTTGTTGTAAATCATGAAAGTTTGTCAGAGTGAATTTTTGAATATTGTCTTTAAGCTATTCTCATGATGTCATTATCCAATGTTCATTATCCAAGGAACAAAATAAAAACTTGTGGATTCTTCAGTGAATATATATAAATGTTTTCATCTATTTTATAAGCCATCCTCTATAATGAATAAGTGATGAGAGTCAAGGTCGATGGAAATATTTGGGGGACTCTTTGCGCCCTGACACATGCTGATCTGCCTTATAGCAACAAAGTGTCTTAACATATTGTATTCATAAAATAAACGTATAAATTGTACACATTTGTATCTGTGTATGCATGTGTTTAAAACATAAGAGAAAAGAAATTTTTATTTTTGGTTTAAAATCAATATTTAATAAATCTTATTTACATAAAATGGTTAAAAATTTAAGGACAAATTTAAATGTTTTCGTTATGTGTCTGACCTTATCAAAACATTTGAGTATATTTTTGATCGAAAAACCCTTTCGACTTTTATTTGCTCAAGTTAGTGTCGACAACAATTATTGAAATTTCGGTGATGCAATATCAATATTTATTTTTATAAGAAGGAATACTGCTACTGTACATTGAAATCATCATGATAAAAGAACATGTAATTCTATATGGGAATAACAAAAAATTCTGCATTGGGATTGTCAAAAAATTTTGGCCCAAAGTTACTTAAATAATACTGAGTATTGCATGTCAATTATAATGTTTCTGAAGACAATTTGGTGAGTTTCTCTAGCCAGACTGCCGCCAACTCCCTGCTTAAGAATTTGGGAATTCTGAATTAAAACCACTCTGTGAATTATCGAAAGGCATAGATTCACTCATAAAACTCGTACATTTCTAGTTTAACTATTTTCGAGTAGCCTTAGTGTTTACCATGCTCTCTAAATTTCTAAAAAGTGAAATATAACTCGAAAAGTGTAGCATGTAAGTCTTTGACCATGCCAAAACAAGGCCTCCCTCTGAAGAATGAAAAGGCTATGGTTTTAGTGTAGTAACTAAAGCCAAATTTTTACATGTAGGACCTAAACCTGGGTGGAAGCACTCCCTGAAGGGCTTTCTAACTCTCCTAATTTGCATTTGCGAGAGTTTAGAAGAAAACCATTTGAAGAGTGAGATAATTGATTCTCTAATAAGAATGATGTAAATCGAAGTCATTTTTTCGTTTTTGCTTTATCTCCCCCTTCCCTCCCCCCCAAAAAAATGATAGGGTGACGTAAGATAATGTTAATTGTCTACGAGAAAATTCTATAAATTACGAATTCACATTATAGATCTTTCGACGATCGATCTGGGCTCCGTGTAACAGGAGATAACGCGCCACTAAACACATCAGAATCGCTATTGTCTGGCTTTTCGCCCTGACTTTTAAACCAGAGTTTTTATAGGTTTATCTTCAGTAGGCGACATTTTTCCATAATTATTTACGGTAAGATATCTGTATGAATATTCTAGTGGAACAAACAGCGAGGAAAGGCGAGTTGATAATGTCATGCATAATACGAAAACTCTATTTAGCAATTCCCAGTAATTCAAAGGCAAGAGGAATAATATTAGTTCCGAATTTTTGATTAAATTATTCGTAAATTGAAAATATGGACTTTTATTGATTTGCGTTTAAATATCAATGTAAAATTACATTTAGAAAATATACTTGAAAACAGATTCTTTATGAGGAACGGCTCTTTTAAAAGTAACTTTGAAATGGCTATTACACAAGTGAAAACGTTCAGAAAAATTGTTAAATCTCTGAATGCGAAGCTCCACTTGAAAATCTATTATAATGGTGTTTGGGTTCCGGTTTTTTTATTTTATTTCCCAGCAGTAATTATGAATTGAATTTTTGGTTGTATTTAATTGATAAACTTTAATAGGAAACTATCAATAATATCACTATTAAAAAAAACTGGTAGCAATTTCCGGGGACACAAACACCCCTACTATTATATCCCAAAAGCAGTACGTGGCCGTGGTTCTTCGGTCTACGTAGGATTTTAATTATTAGTAAAAATTATAACTAAATGTTTGAAACTCGTGCATATTTCAGGTTTTAACGAATATAATTAACTTATAGGAGTAATTAAATTTAATTCTTTATATATTAAATAGACGGATAATTCGTTTTTGTTATATTCTGCATATATCTGAAATATAAAGTAGTAATAAGCTTTCTGTTAGGCTTTTCGTTAATTTTTACTTGTACTTTAAAATCTATCACATACAAAATGTTATATATAAGACACAAGCTTAACGAAATCCTACATTCGTGCTCGATGGTAAAAAGGGTCTGCTCTGATGATTTTTTTTTAACCTTTCTGAGATTCTCCTACTCAAATCTTGTCTAAAATAGTGTATTAATTGTTTATATTCTCATTGTTTGTCTGTATCTTTTGTTTCTGGATCAATTTGTTCAACTATTTAACAACAGTCTTCTAAGGTAATTTTAATTTGACGAAAATGTATTCTTAATGGTCTATGTGGTTTCAGTGATCTTATATCTGTTGCTCAGCCTTCGCTATGTTTTAAAACATTATTAATATACAGGGGAGATCCGTGTAATATGGACCCCCTAAGCAAGAATGCTCATAAAACTAAAGTTATTAAAAAATAATAATAATAATTTGTTGGCTTCGCATTACAATTGTATAGTTGCATGGTTCAAGCTTGGTAAAGCACTCTGGGAACTATTAATGATTGTAGGAAATAATTATTTTATTTATGTATCGGTGGTCCATATTACATATACGTTCGTGTAATATTGACCAAGTGGTCCATAGTGGTCCTTCCCGAAAAATTGACACACTTGGAATTGTGAAACGAACTGTCCAGCGTGTTCCCTCATACACTTGTCCATCTCTTTTGAATAGTAGAAATGGACGAAATAAAAATAGTTAATGGACGAAAAAAAAGGGAGGTCCAAAGTTTATATCCAATGGGTAGTATGCGAAGGAAATGATAGCTTGATAATTCCTGCTTCTCTGGCCTATTCTATAGCTTCAAGATTTTGTGTGTGCGATATATGTACGCCGAGCATTAACAAAACCTCTCTGTCTTTACCATGGACCACTGGTCCAAATTACACAACAGAGCATGGTTCATATTACGCGCATAAACAGAGAAACGTTGTTTCCAATCACATATTGCTATGAAAATTGGCTCCCATGAAACACATGTCTAAATTGTTTAGACAATAAGTATATTAACTACTATTAACGCCAAAATTACAATTACCTAGCAGCAAAAAGTAATACTTTCATTTTAACATACTTGTTACATCAATGATCATATAAACCGAAAACTCAATTTCATAATCGTCCAAATATAGGTGCGCATGTACAAGTCACTTCCTGCTTTGTATAACAATAATACTTACTAAAGGCGATGAAATGGTTTCCCCATCTAGTGTTGAACATATAAATTTCCTCATGATCCTTATTACACGATGGTCCATATTAGACGGTTTTCCCCTATATATATATGTATATATCAAAATATTCTTTTAAAATGAATACTTTAATTTTCTAGTCACCAAAAGCTTTCCCATGATTCTATTTAACATATACATGAAGACATGTGGTTGAATATCATAAAATTATACTGCATGCAGTATTCGAGATATTGTCATTAGGTGTCGCCAAAAGCAAACTCGTGTCAAAATGATATATGCACGCTCCTGAGAAAAGTTTGATGTTATAATTTAAATGCGATGGATGGATTTAAATAATTTTTAAAGTAATTTCTTTAAATTATACATGTGATATATAGTACATATAAAATTAATTCAAACTTAGTGCGAAACGTAATTTTTAAATATAAAAAATTTACTGTTATCTTCAGTTACATTGTTTTCTATAATTACAAAGAAAAAATTTACTAGCAAAACAACAATTGTGATTAAAATTATTCTGGAAAAAGCAATTAAAAAATGAGTAATTATGCTAATATAAGCACATTTATTAGCATAATAACTCCTTAAGCAATTTATTATTATTATTATTATTTTGACAGATTTCGTGGTATTGTTAATAAAGAGACTTTCTATTTTTCTGGAATGTATACATCATAAAAAGTAGTGCCATCAATACAGGAAAAGTTATTTTTTTCACAGAATTATTTTATATTCGGCAGTCTTAGAATTTTAAACTATTTTGCATTGTATACTCTATAACAAAAAAAAGTAACGCACCAAGAAGGAGTAATGCAGACTGGACACAAATTGACATACATACAGGTTTTGACGGAATCAAGCACCAATTCATCATTACCGTCGATCCTACGTCAAACTGATACTTCAGTGACTTCAAATAACCTTAATAGGCGGCTCAGTGGGGTTAAGTTCAGTTCCCGGATCTCTCTTCCACTGAGGACGTTTGGAGCATCATAAAAAGGGTCCTACAACCAGCTCGGAATTTTGCCAATATAACGCAACAATTGGACAGAATTTGGCACGATACTTCACAGGAGCACATCTGGCAACTCTACCAATTAATACCAAGCCGAATAACTGCGTACATAAGGGCGAGAAGTGTACCAACGCGTGATTGACTTGTTTACTTTGTGAAGCCCTTTCTCTTGATTAAATCATTCAAATTTTCTGAAACTGTAATCAATTGTTTTTCTCTACATGTACATCACATTTACCATTCGGACCATCCATTCCACCCCATCTACCAATTTTTGTCCCCACTTCTTCTTGGTGCGTCGTTTTTTTTCTGTTTCTTTTTTTTTTTCTTTTTTTTTTTTTTTTTTTTTTGTTATAGAGTGCATATAAAAGAAAGAAAACTAAAATGAAAAAAAAAAAAAAAAGTAGCTATTTTTTATGTTTTATTGGACGATAAAAGGGGAAAAAAAAACATTCGTTTAAAACATGACATATTTAAAAGAATTTGATTCCAACAAATTCTTTTTTAATAATAGGTATAAAGAAGCAATTCAAATTAAATATGCTATATGAATTTATAATATGTCTAATGGTATGAAAGATTCGCATTCATAACATGCTGCAAAATCTTTTATTGACTGATGAAAGTTTCCTTTTTGTTCATACTCATGCTCAAAAGATGTAAAAATAATCTGGTGTGGCACTCGTACGACTTTCTCCTACCTTGAAATTCAATACTATGAAGGCATATTGGTCATTAAGGGATAAGATAACGAATACTGTTAGATAAACCTTCGTTAAAAACAATTTAAAATACGCTTCGGAAAAGCTTCATTCGAAAAATAATTCTATATAAGGGGAGGGGGGGGGGCAACCGCCCCCTCAAAAACACGATTTAATATTTTATTTACATTTAAAGAGAATTCAAAAGCTGTTATTAAATTTAAATGTGTATTTCAAACTATTTAGACAATTTTCACCATTCCTTGAAAATTATGAATTTTGATAAATGTTTGAAGTAACAATCATATATTAACTTCAAAATACAACATTTAATTTACCTGACATTATTTGTTTTTAAATTTGTCTTATAAAAGACGTAGATAAAGATTAAAATTTAAAAACAGGACTTCAATACATACAGTGTCAATATACAAAATATAAACGCTAAATATTTCGTTTTAAAAATACTTTATTTACACATGGGTGTCAGGAATTAATTTTAATTTTTGAACATAGCTTTCTAAAAATTGCAAAATATTATAGTAAAGAACTTCCACTAATTAAATTTAATGTTCTCGCTTAACTCTTGGCAGCCCTATACATCTTCTAAAAATTATGTAGCAACAACATTGTTCACTTAAATATAAACCTATATTAATAACATATAGTGCAGCCTGAAATACACTTCCATGAATTTCCAAGTATATTTTAGTTTTTTGTGTAACCCTGTAATTGAACGGTGAAGGATTTTCATATCATACTCTACACAAAACATATTTTATGCCTATGAAAAATATATATTTATTTCATTTGGTTTAATGAATACTATAGATGTTAAACTCGACGTACTTGCAATTTCCCCCACAAACGTAATGTATTAGAATTCTCTTGGAAATCCCTGTACACAAACCATTTGCTTCATATCAACGAAAAGTTTAGTATAGCATATATATGTATATATATATATATATATATATATATATGTATATATATATATATATATATATATATATATAATACAGATTTAGAATACCGAGTTTGGACTTTCTACTTCTATTTGTTCTTGAAATATGCTAATAATATGCACACAGGCAGACACACACAAACACACAAAGACCAACCGCTAAAAACCTGTTTTTCGTCTCAAGGGACCTTAAAACGCATAAATATAACAAAGACTCTATTTCGAAAATTTGACTCAAAAACAATACTTTTTCTACGATATATATGGGTAAGAGAAAGTAAAAAGAGATTTCTTTTTAGTTGAGTTGAAAACATGTCAAATAAGATTTGTTTCATGTTTTCTAAAATATTTTTGAAAATAAAATGCAATAGTTTGAGACGAATGCATTTTAAATCGTGTAAAAATACTTCATGAAAAACAAAAATGTTTTCAAATTTCAAATGTGATTTTTTTTTGTATTCGGAGTAAACGGAAATCATAGATGGCAACGGGCACGGTTTTTAATGCCATTTTTTTCCGAGTGAAAAATGTCACTCGGCCTCACAGAAAAATGCATTTAAAGGATTTCTTTTAAAAATTATTGGCAGAAAAAAAGTTCAAGATGATAATCATAGAAGTTTTTTTTTTTTTTTTTTTACATTCGGCTTTGAAAAACTTATTACAATTTTTAGCCTTTTAACATTTTCTTTTCTTTTTTTATTCTAAATACTATAATCCATACTACTATTTCTGTATGATAATATTCATGTTACAGATACGTCAGCATTTCAATTTATTCTGGAGCTATGTCAGTATCCGCGTTTTATTTGTCCCCACTAGTGGCCGATAGGATATACTCTCAAAGTTGATAGAGGTAAGGTGCCAGGTTAGTTCCCAGGTCACGCTCCTCGGTCTAGCTAATCCAAATTTATTGTGGTTATCTTCAAAACTTCCTTAAATATGGGTCCGTACCCCTTAAAAAGACACTCGAAGAAGATATGTGGTGTCAATCACCTATCATAATTTTTTTTATTTCTGATGTCTGGGATTCAGTATTATCCATCATGTTTTCGCTATCTCTGTGGGACTATTTGCCATAGTTATGTACGGAGTCAATTGGAATAGCTATGGCATTCCTTGGCATTACTTAATGGTGCACTAAAGGCTTAAGAACTCAGTGGTAAGAATATTTTATTCTCATCCTCCAGCCAAGATGATGGTTAGTAATTTCATTCGACAATTTCTGCTTATCCCGGAGAATCTCAAAATGATGTTAACAGGCTACATCGAATAAGACCAACAACAAATATCTCGTAATATCAGTGATGTACTGATCTCCCTGGATACAAAGTAATTGACATCGATTTGGTAAAATTCCAACGCGTCGTACCTTGGGAAGACTTATAAAACTGATGCCCATCTTACTTCCAGGGCAAAACATATCGCTGCTGTTTACATCCATGAAATATTTCTGGAGATATTCGACAAAGTGGCTAAAGTCGAAAGTGTTACAGATTATCACACCAACGTACATTCGGGCAAAGAGGTTATAAAAATTTTATGAAAGATTTATATGATTTCTGGTGGTATATTGCATTTTTGGTAATGTACTATATTAGATGGAAATGATTTTATGAGGACCCCCGCCAGCAAATGATTTGTATTCTACTATTTGTAAATACTAATTTTTACAAAATTTAAACTTAAAAATTCATTAATGAAGATTATTATTTTTTTAAATATTTGTATTTAAAAAAGTTGCCCGTGGCTATTCTACTTCCAGATAGCAAGCACATCTGCAGCAAGCTTCATTTATCTTGATATTATCTTGCCATGACAAATTTTACGCGACAAATTTGCTGTGAAATTGCCGCAAAGTAGACGGACATAAATCCATCTTTCGTTTTAATTAATATTTGTTTTGTTTTTTCATTTCACACAGTTCATGCTATAAACTAAAATTACTATGTAAGTATTTACAAATTACCAATAGTGTCTGACGATTGATATCGAAGCGGTTCCGCAACATTATCTTCCTCGCGTTGTTTATTGGAAGAAAAAACTTGGGTATTTCACAATATTCGAAGTTCTGTATTGACAAGGCTTCTGTGAGATATGTGATGTGTTTGCATATTTCTATGCGTATTTGCAGACAGTGTGACGTGACAAGAACCTCAGTTTGCAATGCCTCAGCAGTCGATGTGACAAGACAAGCTTGCTTGTTGCAGGGAATTTGTAGTAATCTTGATACGATTACGCTAACTTTTCTACTAGATTGCAACGAATTTGCAGCAAATTTGATACAGTAAGGGTACAACTTGCACGACAAGTTTTTTGATTTTGCGTATGGTGACTTCGGAGTTTGCGTTATTTTGCTTCAGTCTTGTTATGAACTTACAAGCTTGTCACAATGAATGTGCTGCAAGTTTGTTGGCTTACAAAGCAAGATTGCTGTAGTTTTGCTGCAAACTAAAATTGTTATGTGGGTTGGTGTACCCTGGATTTAAAGCAAAAAAATATTCTGTATCCACATCTTTTAATTAAAAGTATAAGGATAATTTATGTGATAAAATATGAGATAAAAATGTTTTTGTTTTTTTCAGCAGTCCATGCAGTAAAGGCCACGTAAACAAACGATGATGGAAAGTTTTTTTCTGTATAACTCCAGAATTTTAAAATCAGTCTAATGTCCATTTTAGAATTCTTGACAAAACACATTAGACGCAATCTACAGCAGTAGAACTATAAAACTAGCAAATATTTAATAAACTATGACCTTTTTTACTAAATACTTTTTTTATTGAGCATGCGCATAGTTTAACAACAATTTCTTAACATAAATTGCTAGTTAGTTGTAAGTTGAAAGATGATAAATATAACAATATGTCATATGATAGCAGTTCACAACACATTTTTGCCGCTACGTGATCCCGTAATCTATTTTAACCCTTTCAGTCGCAGTGTTCCCGCTGATGGAACACCTAATTTTAATTCTGAAGTGCAAAAACTCATCCCGGAAATTCTTTGGGAAAAATTTACATTTATAATCCTTTTTTTTTTTTTAAACTGAAAATTTAAAATTTCTTTTATTTTAATTTTGTTCGTAAATTCCGGTGGCAGTGTAATTTAAATGCTCCGTATTACCCTGCGCCGCAAAGGGTTAACATCATTGAAATCACAAATTCACTTCATCATAATTATGTTTATTCTTGTATATGAGATAACCTTTATTTATAATAGATTTAAGGGGCATTATAAGGGTGTTATAAACTTTTTAAAACATCATTAAAGTCATTCATTAATGCTCACTTAAATACTTTGAATACCATAATCTTGTAAAGTTACTCTAAAAATCCAGAGGAAATTTAGTAAAATTAACAAAGACATCGTCTAGAGAATTACTTGAATTTCAACCAGTGCGAAATAAAAGAAAAATTGTAAGGGAATCCCCCATATTTTTATTTCGAACAAATTCACGACAGTGTAGTATAAGTTGATTGAAAATATGGATAAAATAACTCATGATTTTCTTTCTCTTTTAGAGTACATGAAATTCAACTAATTATGCTGACGATATTTTCATTAATTTTCAAGTTATTTATTTAGTTGTATTTTCAGGGTAGTTTTATACATTTTGCTAATATGTTCTGCAAAGGAAACTTTGTTAATTCTTACGTGCGTGCAGTTAAGAATAATTTTTTGAAAAGTTCACACGATATTAGATATTCATTATTTTTCCGTTCTAATTGCAGTTCTTTCTAATTGCAGTATGCACTTTTTAAAATTTCCAATTTTGTTTAAAAATAAATAAATAAATAAATAAATAATAGGATTTTTGTATCTCCTAGAATATATTAGCTATTGTTAGGTTTAGAAATTTAAAATATTAGTATGTTCTTGACACTCAATGTTTTATTCAGTTTCACTCCCTCTTTAGTTTAACTATTTTTCCTTTTTTATTAAAACCGATGGTTATTAAAATCTAAGTAATTTATTTTCTATTTACTTTTATAATTTTAAGTTAATAAATATTTAAAAACTTATAGTTGATTTAAAATTCATTTTAGCATAAAATATTAATACGATAGCCGAAGCTATCCGTATGCAAATGACATGAGTCTACGTCATCTGCTTGAATGGAATAAGTAGCGTAGCAGAAAAGCAATCGTGTGGCTTTTTCCGTGTTGATGCCGATGTGAATCCCGGTAATAAAGAAGCTGGCATGAAACGTAGTTTGTATATTTCAGTTTAAATTTTTCCTTGATAACCTCGACAATATTAGCTTGTGTAGAAAGCTGTTGTTTTTCAGATGAGGTTTAAGTAAATATTTTTAGATTAATTCGAGGATGATAGTTATTTTAAAACTGCAAACTTTTAAGCTTCTTTCAGTAATAGTATAGGCTTCAGTAACTACTCTGTACTATTATATCTGCCCTGAAGAATATTAAACGAATCGTCTAAATGTATTATAATTTTTATTTTCGTTTGCCATATTTTTATTTCACTAGATAAATCAATCTAGTTTTTAAATAAATGATTTTATCTAAAAGAAAAACTTGTCATATTTCTTTTTACCTGCTCAATACAGTTTCCACTGGGCTCTATTATTTCAACTCTGCTTAACTTTGAAGCTTTAAGATAATCATGTCAGGGTTATAAACCTGACATATTTGGTTATGGGCGATTGCTCAGTATTGAGCAGTTTAAGTGAAAGTTTTAAACTGACAAAGTTTATTGAAGTAAAGTTTTCTTCCGGCGTATTGGTCCCAAAGTTTTATAAGAATCTTTAAGAAGGTGGGGCCAATACAGTTAACGAAAATGGCAATGATACAGCATAGTATAGAAAAACTCAATGCTACGAATTATTGTAACTGGGCAGTTGATGTGAAGTTTTTATTGCTTGAAAAGAACGCCTGGGATATCGTAATCGGAACTGAGGAAAAGCTGAAACCATCAGCTGATCCGAAAGAATTAAAAGATTACAATACGAGGTCAAAACTTGCTTTATCGATTTTATACCTCAATACTGAGAAGGACTTTCGTCGGATTATTGAGAAATTAACGGATCCGTCTGAAATATGGAAAAAAACTTAAACAACATTTTTACCCTGATAACCGAGCACGCCACATGCAGTTGTGCAGCGAACTGTTTTCATGTAAAATAAAAAGTGGCGAGAAAATTGATATGTATGCTGCTAGACTCATGAGAATAGCTGAACTTTTAGAAGCAATTGATCAGCCAATGAAGGAAGTTTATCTATCATTCCAGTTGCTTCGTTATCTCCCAGAGAAATTCGATAGTATAGTTCAGAGCATACTTAGGTGGCCTGATGATAAATTCGTATATAAAGACATTTTAGTTGAATTAATTAGTGAAGAATCAAGGATAGAACTTCGTGATCAAGATAAGTGTGATGAACTTTTCATTGAGAGTTACAGCACACAGTATTCAAGATCAAATGTGACTTGTTTCCGCTGTGGAGTTCCGGGACATATCAGTCGTTTTTGTCAAAATTCAAGGAAAAACTTCGAACCAAGATCAACTTCGAAAGTGTATCAACGCCGAAAGTCTCCATTTTTCCAGAGGCAAAGTGCTCAATCCCCTCACAGACCATGGAGAGCTAAATCTCAAGAGGCAACTGTATCCACTACCAGTGATTCCAGTCCTGAGAGATCTAACCAGAAAGAACCTGACCATTCCCAGAGAAGAGGCCGTTCCAGACTCCCGAGACGAACCAGAAAGGACTCTAACCAGGTTTTTTTTACTTTTGTTAATTTAAGTAAAAATGTGTGTGACAAAAGCAATTGGCTTTTTGATTCGGCTGCGAGTAATCACTTTTGTGGTGATAAAAATTTGTTTTTTAATTTTAAACCATTGTATAATGAAAGATTAGCTGTTGCAATAGATAATATTGATTTTCCTATTGAAGGAACTGGTGATGTTAAATTACGATTTGGTCAACAAAATATAACATTTACTAATGTAATGTATTGCTCTAAATTGAGAAAAAATTTAATATCTGCTCCAAAGATGGATATTGCAGGAGCTAAATTTAAGGGGGGGAATGGTAAAATTAAAGTAACTAACAAATATGATCAATTTTTATTTACTGCTAAATTGCATGATGGTATTTATTATTTATTTCCAAAAATTCCATCCAAAGAAATGAAAAATGTTAAATTTGAAGTTTCTAAAACTTCAAGTAAAAGAAACTCTCATGATACAAAAACTAAAGTTTTACATACTCAAAAGGACAGTTTTAATAAGTGGCACAGACGTTTTGCTCATGCTAGTCCTAAACTAATTGACAGAACTTGTAAATATGATAGTGTGAGGGGGCTTCCTAAATTAAAAGTCAATGAAGCTTCTTGTGAAACTTGTAAACTTAATAAACAAAGACGAATTTCTTTTAAACCGCATGGTCAAATAAGGTCTAGACATCCTCTTGAGTTATTACATATGGATGTATGGGGACCATGCAAAATAACTGGCCGAAACGGTCAAAGGTATTTCTTATCAATTATCGATGATTTTTCTCGTAAAGTAACAATATTTCCTATGAAAGCAAAAACTGAGGTATTTAAAAACTTCAGAAATTATGTAACAAGAGCGGAGAGATTTTTAAACTGTCAGGTAAAAGCTATTAGATCAGATAACGGGAGAGAGTTTCAAAATAATAATTTTAAATCTTTTTGTGAGCTGAAAGGCATAAAACATGAATTTACTAACATTTATTCACCGGAACAAAATTCTGTTGCAGAAAGATTTAACCAAACTATTGTTGACGGTATGAGGACAGTTTTAGACGAAAGTGGATTAAATAAAAGTTTTTGGCCAGACGCAGCTTTATACTTTGCGTATACCTGGAACAGAATTTGTCATACTGATTTAGAGAAAACACCGTTTGAGTTGTATGGTGGTTATAAACCTTCAGTAAAGCACTTAAAATCTTTTGGCTCAACAGCATACGTAGGTGTACCCAAACAACTTAGAAACAAACTCGACCGTAAAGCGAAAAAAGGAATTATGATAGGTTACGCCCTTAGTACAAAAGGTTACAGGATATGGCTCCCAGATGAAAATAAAATAATAGAAACAATTAATGTTAAAATTGAAGAACCGATAAATATTGGGGAGCACAGTGGAGCAGTGATGGGCCGTGAAAATGAAAGTTGGTTATGTTCAGATGAGGGGTCAGATTCAGAAGGCGTGAATAATGCTCATTCAGATGCTATTAATATATATCAGACTTACCCTGATCATTCTGAATCTTCCTCTGACGAGGAAATTAAATCAAGTCGAGATATAATTAAACGAGTCCCCCTCAGAGAGGCTGTATGGTTTAGAACTCTAGTACCCCGTAAAACTAGTGACAGAATCGACGTTTATTATTGTGAATTTGGAAAAACTGAACGTTTAAAATGTCATAAAGATGTTAAAAAATATTGTAAGAAAAATTGTATAATTTATGAACCAAACCTTTTTAATTTCAGTCCTAGAGAAAAATATGTAGGTAAAATTAATGAAAAATCTTGTTCTAGTGCAGAACAAACTTTAAATTCTGATGAAATTAATTCCGATAGTGAACTTGATTCAGATAATGAACTTAATTTTACTGAACCTGATTTAACTAAGAAAAACGATTGACTAGACGTAGATCAAATCCCAACGAGTTTTAAACAGGTCTTAAAATCTCCTTATAAAAATCAGTGGTTGCAGGCTATGAAAGAAGAAATGGATGTTATTCGGGAACGTAATGTATGGCACCTTACTAAATCACCTCCAAATACTAATATTTTAGGATGTAGATGGGTCTTCACTCTTAAACGTAATGAAAGGGGGGAAATAGCTCGTTTTAAAGCTAGACTGGTGGCGCAGGGATATAAACAGATAAAAGGAGAAAGTTATGACGATACTTTTGGCCCTGTCGTTAACTTTGGAGTAATACGCTTCTTCTTTTCATTGCTAGTTTCATGTAAAGGATGGACTCATTTACAACTGGATATTAAAGGTGCATATCTTTACGCACCACTCGATGAACATATTTATATGTCTCAACCACCGGGTTTCATCGAGATTGGAAAAGAAAAATTCGTTTGTAAATTAAATCGCGCTTTATACGGCCTTCACCAAAGTAGTAGAGCCTGGTTTTTCGAAATGAATAGAATTTTGATCAATATAGGTTTTAACAAATTTTCATGGTGTAACTGTGTTTATATTTTTAACAAGAAAGTAATTTTATTATTGTATGTCGATGACATTGTATTGTTTGCAAAATTTAAAAATCATATATAATCATATAAAATCATATAGTGGACTTATTGAGTAAAAATTTTGATTTAAAAATCTTAGGAAAAACCCGTAAACTATTGGGTGTAGAATTCGAGGAAAATAATGGAAATTTAACTATTCATCAACATTCATATATTAGTGAAATATGTAACAGATTTTAAAATTTCAATTTTCCTATATCATCTCTCCCCATTAGTAAAGGGATAATTTACTCAAAATCTCAGTGTCCTCAAACTAACGCTGAAACAATAGAAATGTCAAAATATCCTTATAGAAGCATTTTAGGTTGCTTATCGTTTCTCTCTAATAGAACTAGACCTGACATATCGTACGCGGTTAATATTTTTGCCCAATTCCAAAGTAATCCTGGCATAATGCATTGGAATGGCCTGTTAAAACTCTTAGGTTATGTTTGTTATACCAAAAATTTAAAGTTAAAACTTGAGTGCAGGAAACCACATATTACTGTTTATTCAGACGCTGATTTTGCGGCCAACAGAGACGATAGGACTTCAATGGGGGACAGCTGATTTTACTCGATAATTCACCCGTAGCTTGGAGAACGTTTAAGGAAAAATGTATCAGTTTAAGTACTATGGAATCGGAATTCGTAGCCATGACCGAAGCTACAAAATAACTATTATGGTTCGATAGAATTTTAGAAGAATGCTTTAATAAAAAAACTAATACAGGGTACTAAAGAAAAATCTTTACTTTTAGTCGATAACATGGCTGCTATAGATTTCGTGAAGTCTCCCATTGAAAACTATCATACCAAACACATTGACGTAAAGTTATTTTTTATAAGGGATTTGATTTATAAAAACATATTTAATATTAAACATGTTAAAAGTGCAAATAATTGGTCAGACATTTTCACTAAACCGTTAACAAAATACGGGTTATCTCTTTTCATAAGTAGCCTATTTTCATCTACTGAGTAACATGGATATTTTAAGGAGTAAATTTTGAAGAGAAAAGAATTGAGGAAATAAGTTTCTATTTTTTTTAAGTTATTTATTTCTAAAGAGAACAGAATGTTTTTCTCTTTAATATGAAAATGCAAATGTATTTCTGAAAGTGTTTATTATATTGCGAAATGTATATACTTGTTTTATATCATATTGGTTAATTTATGTACATGCCAATGCTTAATTATTTATATTATATCTTCATAGCAAGAAGAATTTTCTGTATAAGTTCGAAATGAAGCATTGCAAAAATTGGACTATATTGCTTTGCTCTTGAAATATACTAAAGAAAGACGATTAGTAGCAAGTCGTTGTTGAATCTGTCAAAATATGTTTTTTTACATACAAGTTTTTTTTTTTGTTACTCAAATAATATGATGTGAACTTGTAAATTCAGGGCAGATATATTTATATTTTTTTTTCATTGTCTCGGTTGAGTGTCAAGAGGGGGGGCTTATTGTTAGGTTTAGAAATTTAAAATATTAGTATGTTCTTGACACTCAATGTTTTATTCAGTTTCACTCCCTCTTTAGTTTAACTATTTTTCCTTTTTTATTAAAACCGATGGTTATTAAAATCTAAGTAATTTATTTTCTATTTACTTTTATAATTTTAAGTTAATAAATATTTAAAAACTTATAGTTGATTTAAAATTCATTTTAGCATAAAATATTAATACGATAGCCGAAGCTATCCGTATGCAAATGACATGAGTCTACGTCATCTGCTTGAATTGAATAAGTAGCGTAGCAGAAAAGCAATCGTGTGGCTTTTTCCGTGTTGATGCCGATGTGAATCCCGGTAATAAAGAAGCTGGCATGAAACGTAGTTTGTATATTTCAGTTTAAATTTTTCCTTGATAACCTCGACAATATTAGCTTGTGTAGAAAGCTGTTGTTTTTCAGATGAGGTTTAAGTAAATATTTTTAGATTAATTCGAGGATGATAGTTATTTTAAAACTGCAAACTTTTAAGCTTCTTTCAGTAATAGTATAGGCTTCAGTAACTACTCTGTACTATTATATCTGCCCTGAAGAATATTAAACGAATCGTCTAAATGTATTATAATTTTTATTTTCGTTTGCCATATTTTTATTTCACTAGATAAATCAATCTAGTTTTTAAATAAATGATTTTATCTAAAAGAAAAACTTGTCATATTTCTTTTTACCTGCTCAATACAGTTTCCACTGGGCTCTATTATTTCAACTCTGCTTAACTTTGAAGCTTTAAGATAATCATGTCAGGGTTATAAACCTGACAGCTATTGGCATGTAAAGGAATACAAGCAATTAAAAAAAGCCTCTAAATCCTATAGTAACCCATTAAAAGTGCTATTCTTTACAGGGTACTCCTTAACACTTTTTTTTTTTTTTTTGCTCGCAGGACATAACGTTTGCCTAAAATATATGTGGTGTAACATGTTACTTAACCTTTTGCGGCGCAAGGTAATTTGGATAAATTAAATTACGCTGCCACAGGAATACACGAACAAAATTAAAATAAAAGAAATTGACGAGTTTTTCTGCTATGTTATAAAAGTAAAATTTTGCTAAAAACTTTCTGGGATGAGTTTTTGCAGTTGAAAATTAAAATTAGGTGATGCCGTGGTGGCATCACCGCCCCTGAAAGGGTTAAATTTCATAATGCTCCATAAACT
This sequence comes from Salticus scenicus, assembly GCA_963930645.1. Lineage (NCBI taxonomy): Eukaryota > Metazoa > Arthropoda > Arachnida > Araneae > Salticidae > Salticus > Salticus scenicus. The sequence goes on from OZ005657.1 coordinate 55,733,824, forward strand.
ATCACCAGAAAGTAAACAAAGCACGTCTAAATACAAAAGCGTTGCGTCAATTTACAACCCGTGTATAACGACTATTAAAATCAATTCATGTGCAACTATTCCATATGGAACAGTATATCTTCACACAATACCGTGCAATCCCACGAAATTAACAGACGACGCGGTTTTAAAATTACATTATGTCAAATGTAAACGTGATTTCTGATGGTTTCTTGAATTTTTTATGTTATAATAAAGTAGAAAAAATAGATTTGACCAGGTTATATGCGGCAAGTTACTCAGATATCATTTTTTGTAAACAGTAGTTTTTGACAGATTTCATCGTAGAAATTTATTAGTCGGAATTATTGTGGTAACATGGTCGTATGTAAAAAGTTGTCTGTAAGGCAGCTCTCCTTAAAGTGGGAGTAAAACATGGGAGTAAAACATGGATTTTTAGAATGCAGTAAACATAAAGCATATAATGATAGTCGACCGACGTTTAGAGCATCACTGAGATACGAAGTTGAGTCATACTGATAAATCAGCGTTTCTGTCGCAGCGAACGTTTAAAATGAAGTTTGAAAAGATAAATTGTTTAAATTTGAGCACTGTCTTAACACACTAGGGTTGGAGAGTTTTCCTCTTAATAATAATAAACTCCTCATAAACTCCGCCTTTTTGCGTGTGTCTAAAACATTACATTATTTAACAAAATGCTTTTACATGTTTGTGATTAGATGAACTAAATTTCCTCCTCAGCAATAAACGCGGTTAATCCTTTGCCCAGGGGTGGAAAATTGGTGCAGAACTCATACCAATATTTGTTGAAAAATTTTCTCTACTGGTAAAATCGTTGGTTTAAGAAGAAGAATTTTTTTTTTTTCATAAATACCAGTATGAGTTCTGCGCCAAATTTCCTCCTCTACTTTGAAGCTCCTTTTTAATTTCACTCCTCTGGACAGTGTTGCCAAATTTATGGATTTTTTATTCAATATCCACCATTCACGGTAATTTTCAGTGTTGCCAGATCTGGCGGATTTTTTATTCAATAATCACCAATAATTTTTAATTTTAACGTTTGCCTGACCACTTCAAAGATTGATAATCTATTATGTATATCAAATATCATTTCTTAAAATTATTGGTGATTGTTGAATAAAAAATCTGGCAACACTGGTTTTAGAGTATCGCGCGCTAAGCGGAAGACCCGGGTAAGAATTTTAAAGGTTGTTAAACATTTTCTAAATTGAAATTTCGTTGCCTATTGAAGTTGTGCCATATTTAAATTTGTCATTTGATATAGCTGCTCTAATGCAGACTCGGTGACCTTGCCAACGTATATCATGTGAGAAGTTCCGAGCTGGTTAACAGCCAGGGTATCTCAGTGGTTTAGAGCATCCGCACGTTAAACGGAAAGCCCGGTTTCGATTCTCTGCTCTGGTATTTCACATAGTTGCTGAAAAATTAGCCTTCTACTCCATTATATCAAAAATGAATTTGCAAGGTTGTTAAAAAATTTCTAAATTGGAACACTGGTAACGTTTGCTTAATCACTTCGAAGGTTTGTCCATTGTGTACATACAATATCACTCCCCAAAATTATTGGTCGTAGTTGAATAACAGATGATAACACTATTTAAAGTGTCAGGGCCTGCAAAGGGTTAACGAAATTGGCGAATATATATGTCATCGGCAGAGCCTGATTAAGGGGGAAGCACACATTATCTCCGCTCTCACTGGAATATTTTTACAATTATTTTTTACTTCATGTCATAGAAATTCCACGCTTTGACGAGGAAATATTTTTTATAAAAAAATAAACGGTGTAAAACAATCCAATTTACTCACCGTTATTAGACATCATAATTCATTTAAAATAATTTTTAATGAGAAATTTCTGTTTATTATAGCAGGAAAGTATTTGTTAAAGAATAACGGTGTAAGTATAAATAATGTGTGGTTCCCCCTTAATCAGGCTCTGGTCATCGGCACATAAAGTCTTTAACACGAACACGCAAAATACTTTTTAATGTAATTAATTGCGCTAGAGGAACTCCTAAGAGCGGGTCTTGTTTTTCTCTATAAAAAAACATACTTTTACGTAGTAACTCGCAAGCAATGTGTTGATTTTTCTTCTTCTGTAGAAAATTCGTTTAAAATAATATAAATGAATCCAAAGAAGCTATGTTTTATCAGTTATTTTATTTATCAGAATAAGTGATTAAAGAGAAATCTTAGCAGAAATTTTAAAATTCGCATTTCATAACAACTTAAAAAGTAATGCTGCAGACAAGCTAACATTTCAATTTATTCTGGAGCATTGTTATCACCAGTTCTTTTATCACACCACATTTTTTGAAAGGTATTTTTCTTTATATGCATTCGTAATTACATTTTGGGGAAAAAAGTATGTAGTTATTATTATATGAGAATGAAAATATCCTTCAAGAACTGTTGTGAGAAAGAAAAAAAAAAGCAGGTACTAATAATGCGCCTGAATTATTAAAATGTTGGCATGTCTGATTTTGCGTTTAATAGTTTGTGACTTGGCTTTATATATAACTTGTACCAGTTAAAAATTTGTTTTAAGATTTGTATATGTCTAAGGACTTGATAATATTTAATCTTATTCCAATCCTAATACTTAATATTATATTTGGATCGTAAAGTTGGCTTCGTGTAACACATAGTATCACCTTAATTTTGTAAAATTAGTATGATGACATAAATAATTTGACAGAAAAAGTTTTATTGTATTTTTAATCTTTATTTCACATTTACAATTTTTTACATAACGTTCTTAATGTGATTTTAAGTATGCAAAAGTACCTTTAAAGAAATATGTGAATTTCATTATTTCATATAAAGCTTAGTAGTATCTAATAGTATATAAATAATATTGCGTTTTTATCGCTTAGAATAGATATTTTAATCACACTATTATTAAATATGAGACGTGACTGACTAAAATTTCCTTGACACATAATTTGTAACACATTTTGTCAGTACATGTTTAGTGTGATGAGTTGTTAAATAAATTGTGTTTTAAATAAATACTCTCTGCCTATACTTTCCTAAGTATAATCATTAAAGTATACTGCAGTCAATTCAGAGATTATGGCATCGTTGACGGCAAATTATATTAACGAAGGAAAATTGACATGTTGCTTTTGGGCAATTTATCAGTTTGATCAAGATTTTTACAGTTATGTGTTGCGTAAAAGTAACTATTGAATTAAAGACGTATTAAAAAGCTTATAAACACTTTTTAAAATACAAATCTTTAATTGTTGAGAAAATGTTAAGTTTTACCCCGAAAGTAAAAGCAGTACCAATAAAGAATTAAAACGTTGCGCGCCCTGTCAGCCATCGGTGTCTGTCAGTGTCAAATATAATATAAAGCCGCTTCCACGGCAGCCAACATTTTTAACTTTTAAGTCAGAATTAACAATAACAGAATTAAAGATTTTAAATCAGAATTAACAATAGAATTTTAAATAGAATATGTTATATATACTTTCGACGATTAATATTACCGTAAACAGCTATAAAAATTTTCCGGTTCGAAGTCTCCCTTGAAAAACAGGAGACTTGGCACCTATTCGCGTCAACCATCGGTGGCGGATATAAAATAGGATGTAAACAAAAAAAAAAAAAAGTACTTTTAATGATTAAAAATTTATTAAAATTTTGCTTAATTTTTATTTATTACAGGAGGAATCACTATGGAAGTTTAATGGATTTTAAGAATTTGCGTGGAGTTCAACGTGTTAAAGCGACTTTTTGAGCGTTGAGGCCGACGAAAGGTGAATCTGTAGAATGCTTAAGGGGGCGATTTTCTACACTCCTTCTCATATTTATAAGGACACTTTATGTTTTTAAATAACTACTGTAAAAATAATTGTGAACAAGATTATACTAAGTGCACTTAATATATCTAGTATTCTAGAAACCAAAACTGCTATAATTTTTAATATGAAACAAAATTATTAAAAAATAATGCAAAATACTTTTTTCTCCACGTTTTTAGATGTTCATAACTATAGGGACACTCAAGATTTTTTCGTTTTATTTAACTTACTAGCGGATAAATTACAGTTGACATGCTTATTCGTTAACTACAGGGCTAGATTAATTCATATATAAGCCTTCAATTTTTTTTGGATGGACATTACTGATAATACCTCGAAAAAAAGAACGTTTATGTAGTGAAGTAAGATAAATGTGTTTTTTAAGTGGAAGGATAATTTCAATCCGCCGAATTTCTAATGAAATTCGAAGATCTAAAATTGCTGAAGGAAATGTGATCAAACATTGAACTGCTGGTTCGATAGGAGAGAGATCTGATCCAAAATCAGAGTGTTTTTACAGAGATCGAAGACTCATAATTCCTCTTACTGTTTCACTCGTAATGACTGCTGCTGAATTTGCTCGTAATTTTTAACGAAAGGTTGGGGTCCACATATATGTACGTTTAAAATAATTAATAGTATGTTAAAATGAATAAAAAACCTGTAATAATAATAGGGGGAAAGAACGTCTGTGTTAAAATTGAATAAAGACAATATTAAATGGAAAATGTTGCATTTTCAGATGAAAAACATTTTATTCTCGATTAACCAAATGGTTTTAACAGTTACTGGCATGATCTGAAGATAGCGAAAGACAGAGCAGATTTTTTAAAGGCAGATATGAGTCGGGCATTTTAAAGGTGGATCTATGGTGCTCTGAGGAGCTGTTTCTACTGAAGGCACAACGAATTTAGTAATTGTTTCTGTTATTATGAACATCAAGAGAATATCCGCAAATTTTAAACGTGGAATTCTCAGATTTTTGTTAGATTTTGGGGGGTAGTAATATTTTTTTCAACAAGACTTACATTTTGGCTCTACTTCTATATCAATAGGAAATAGTTTGAAGAAAGAAACTTTTGTTTTATTGCCTTTCCAGTAGCCTGAAAGTTGCAAAAACCTTTACTTATCATATTAGAAAAGTGCATGCAAGTGGAAAGCAATTTTAAATAGTTTAATGTATTCAGAATATCATCTATGCTGTATGAAATGGTATTGAAACGGAATATTAAAAAAATGTATATATATATGTATGTATACCAAAAGAGAATGTCTGACCGTTTCACCCTAAAAAGAGACCCCATAAAATATTAATTTAAAGAAGAACTGAAAAAAAAAATCCTGAGATTCGAGCTGTCCTTATAATTGTGAACACCTGAAAAATCCTTTTTTTGACCGTATTTAAAGTTTTTTAAGTTAAAAAACGACGAAACTTTTTAAATATCGTCTATTAATGAAATTCAAATTAATAAAAATTATATTTGTTTAAATAATAGTGTTCAGTGTTTAGTTAATATTGAAAAACGGGTGTCCTTACAATTATGAGAACCAGGGTATATTGGTCCAATATATTCCTGATGCCTAAGAATGTACACTATAAATCATATTCTATAATATATCTGAACAGGATATATGTATGTTGTTATTTTTCCAACATGTTCAGGTGTTGGACAAAATATTGGAAACACTTTCGCTTTTTTACGTTTTGTCGAATATCTTGAAAAATTTAAACGTGCTGCTCTTGAGTTTTGGGAAGATAATTAAATTTTAAAAAGAGTTTAAAAATAAATAAATAAATAAATAAAAATTAAATAAATAAATAAATGAAATTTTTCTTTTTGAGCATGTAATATATTTTTTTATTCAGCTTTTTTTTACTTAATATAAACGATTTCTTGTACAAATAAATTTTTTGTACATTCTTTAACGTTTGGCCGGATAACAATAAATTATTACTTTCCTTAAAAGTTTTTATACTGCTTCTTTATTTTGTATATATTTTAGCATAAATGTTTGCATCAAAGTTCCTTTGTAATTTTATTTAATGGAAATTTCCATTCATTCAATTTTAAATTGTGCTTTTTTATCTATTTTATTATAAGAAGTTTAAAAATCTTTCGCGATGAAAGCATTGTGGTATTTATAAGGAAAGTTATTCAGAAATATGCATGTTATTGACTGTTAGGTAAAATATTTTCCATTTTAAAAGAAGGAGAGAATTCAAGAAGTAAATTTGGTTTTTCACATAAAAATTAATAGACTGATATCATTTGACATTTTAAGCTTTTGACTTTTTTATCAACACAATTGTTGTATATTGGGATTAATAATTTCTTCATGCCTGTTCTGATAAATTTATTTTTTAAATAAAATATTGATTTATATTTGATTGTTTGTTTATGTTATGCCATACACGGTAAATATTATGATTATACGTTTCTGTTATATTGTTATCTGTGCTAACAAAATAAAAATATTTAAAAATGTACACACAGAAAGAACAGATTTCTGAAACTTTTTCTACCACTATTACCATACAGAAACATTCATCGTGTTTTTAAGGCAAACTTTTTGTAAATAAAAGGGATAGTATTTTTAGAAACTTTTGGAGGATTTGAAGTATCTCTGTGTGTGACAGATATTACATTTACCATTAATTTACCCGCCTAATAAGTTTAATTTTTGACATAAAACTGATTTGTGGGATCTGTGGAATATATACCTGAAATTATGACAACTAATGAATAAGATGAATCCAGAGTAGGTGTTCGAGCCCAAAGCAATGTTAGAATTTCAATGAAATTTTTTTTTAATTAAACAGTTTTATGCTCATATGAATGTAGAATCCATAAGAGAAGCCATGGATGCGAGATGTACTCCTGATTCACATAAATTTAATCCTTTCCCTGTCCTATTTAGTGTAACTCCTCTGGCCGCAGTGTTGTCAAATCTAGGGACTTTATATTCAAAATCTAACATTAAAGTTTAACTGAATGTTTAATGTTATCATGCCTAATCACTTTGAAGGCTAATCGTCCTTTATATATATATTAAATATTGCTCCTCAAACTTATTGCTGTTAGTTGAATAAATGGGTCCTAAAATTGGCAACACTTTATAACTACTTCAAGCGTGGTGTCAGCGCTAGGATGAGACTTATTACTAAGCTTCAACTGCGATAACAGATCCCGGAAACTATTTAGCGAAATTTAACTTTTATAACACAGCGAATAAAGGTCGCCTTTTTTTTTTCTTTCTTTCTTTTTTTTTTTTTTTTTTTTTCTTTAAATTATAATTTTGTTCGTAAACTCCGGTGGCAGTGCAATTTAAGTAAGAACAATTTCCTTGCGCCGCTAGAGGTTAAGGTGTTGAGCGCCATGTCAGACATTCTAGATTTTAGACATTTTGTCAAAGTATTGAAGGAATCATCTTGAAACTTTAGGAGTGTGCAGAACATGTTATACTTCAAACATTTCAGGGAAAGTTTTATCACGAAAGTAAAAGCAGTACCAATAAAAAATTAAAACGTTGCGCGCCCTGTCAGCCATCGGTGGCTGACAGTGTTAAATATAATATAAAGCCGCGTCAACCATCGGTGGCGGATACAAAATAGGATATAACCCCCCCCCCCCCCTCAAATAGTATTTCATTAATAGTATTTTATTAATTGTATTTTATTAAAAAATGCAAAATTTCCCCGCAAGTTTTTGCTTTATTACTCTAAAAGTTTTTCTTCAAATTTCATGAAACTTTCGGAAAACATGACAACATATACCTAAATCATTATACTATAGTTTAAAACAAATTAATTTAATATTCTAAGAGATAAGGGCAGTTGTAGTAAATAATTTATTACTGCGCATACGCGGACTGTAACAAAAAAAAAAAAAAAAAAAAAAAAAAAACTTCGACACACTTTAATTCTCAGCTTAGAGGACCTTATAGAAAAATCAAGTTGGATATCACAAAAATTCATAGAGATATCGGTGATTAAATGAGTTGTTTTTCAGCTCTTTCCTAAAAATGCCTTTACGATATTTTGTTATAATAATATTTTGTAATATTTAGCGACGATTAACTGTATTCGTAAATTCTGACAGAGTATCGTGATGGAAATTTTTAGAAAAGAACAGGCAATTTAGCATTTATGCCCTTTTAAATTGAAATATCGACATATGTTCAGAATTGTATAATTGTCAAGATGTGTTGGTGAAATCACAAAAAAAAGTGTTGTGACAATTTGACAGTAGGTATTCAAATGTTCTGAAAAAAAAAAAAAAAAAACCTTCAATGTACTTAAAAATAAATGTACCTAGTAATATAATTTGTATTTAGATGATGTATTTATATATTGGCAATATGGCCCTGGAAAAAATTATAAGGTCGATTAAAAAACCAGTTAAACTAGAATTTATGCAAATTTTTCGGATGAGAAAGCAACAAAAATACAAAGGATGCGAATGATTTGTTAATTATAATATACTGTAATTAAAATCTAATTTAAATTAAATGAACTAATTACCATGTTAGATACTTATTTCCTTATGGAAAAAATTATAAGGTCGTCGAATTTTTTGGAGGGACATGCAAATTTTCTGCGATCTGAGAATGCAAGTAATAGAAAAGGTAACTTAACAATGCAATTAGGGCTACTTTCGTCTTTCTCTGTGCTAATGGCAACGATGCCGAGGCAGAAACAATTGTCCGATGCAGAACGCCGTAAAATCCTTGGAATGGAAGCGAATGGAATGAGTGATGCAGCTATTTCCAGGTCTATCGGTTAGTCTAAATCGGCTGTCAATAATTGTTTCAAAAATCTTTCAAATTATGATAAATGCAAGCACTCAAGAAGATCAAATGCACTTTCAAAGCGCCAAAAATGGACCGTTTTTCGATGGACGTGCGATTAAAAAAAGTCTTTTTTTGAAATAGAGTTCATGGTTTAAGTCTACCATGTACTTGCCGAACTGTGTGGAGTGTTTTAAGTTCCAATCCGAGGGTACAGTTCGTAAAATTACAACCTTGACAACACTTGACAAGGAAGCATAAAATAGCTCGCTTGGAATTTTCTAAAAAATATGTTTCGTTTGGAGATAAGTGGAAAGATTTACTTTTTTTGGATGCGAAAATTTTATTTTTAAGGGCCAGACGGCTTTAAAAAATAATGGTATGATGTTAAATAAAATAAAACCCTACTTTTCCAATCGATGATAAGGATGGGGATTAGTAAATGTATGGGGAGCGTTTGTTAGTAGTGATATGTTACCATTTGTGGTAATTTATACCTAAATGAATGAAAAAGGTATGAAGATATGCTGGGTGATAATTTGCTTCCCAATGCTACTCTAGTTATATCAGGAGATTGGATATTTCAGCCAGGATAATGGCAGTATACATGCTATTTCTTCATCAAAAGCTTCATTTGAAGCAAATGATGTGCGTCTGCTTGATTGGCCATCCTGCATTCCGCATTTAAAACCATTGGAAAATTTTTGGAGCATACTTGCGCAGTCTGTTTATAAGGACATATGACACCATCGAGGGAAAGGTAAACTCATCAATGCGATCAGATATACAAGGGATAATATCTAAAAAGAAGCTTAATCTCGACCTGAATCAACAGTGACTGATCGACTGATAAATGTCATTGAAAAAAAAAGGTCAATTTGTAGTATGTTGATTTTATATGTTCATTCACAACTCCTCGACCTTATAATTATTTCTAAGATGAAATGCCATCAGATTTCTAAATTGTCATTTAATGCTTTGATTATATATTACACACGTTCTTAACGTATGTTTTTGTTTTTAATTTCATTTCTAAAAAAGGGTGATATTAAATTTTTCGAATTTTACTATGTTTTATACTTTTTTTTTGTTGTTGTTGTTAATACATTTTGCGACCTTATACTTTTTTCCAGGGCCTTCGTAAAAATGAAATACTGCTCAATGCATTAGAAACCTTAGATTGCTATTTTATTCGAACGCCTTTTGCACATTGGACCTCTTTTTACAAGGATTACAGACCGTATTCAGGAGGACACCGATTTGACAATTTTCTGGAGTGCATTTACGCACATAGAGTACCACACATTTGTTATACAAACTTTAAGATCTGTAAACTGGATTAAAGAGAAGATTGCTGTCAGATGCACCTTTCTGACATGTCCCAAATATATCCCATTCGATTGCCATTCGGACTGTGCGGCATCCAGGAATGTTGTTGGAAGTAAGATTGAACAAATCTTGAATGATTGTGGCAAGATGGCAGTTCCATTACCTTCATGAAGCACAGCTGCTAATATCCTAATTAATAATCCGGAGCATTGCTTTTTTTTCCCCACTAGTCTTTTTTCAGAGTAATTTTCTTCTTATATCATCGTAAATACATTCATACTTGCCAACATCCTAATTATGAAGCGGAAGATTTTTAGTACACGTCCCTTTTTCCACACCACTTTATTCTTAGGGTAATTGTCTCAAAATGTAGTTACGATTAAATAAATATAATATCACTCTAAAAAGTGACTGGTGTGAAAAAAGAAGTCGAGTACTAAAAATCTTCCATTTATTAATGAGATAGTTTGTAAGTATGTACAGTTGGGAGAAAAAAACCGCAACACTAGATGTAACTTCGTTGCTTATCGATGCACAAAAATGTAATAGGTATCATTTGACTGGGAATTATTAGTACTTTTTGAAACTGAAGTAAAATTTTGAATTGGGTGTCATCTACATATTAAAAAGTGCATCAACTCTGATTTTTTTCTGAAATAATATCCTAAATTTATTTTATATTCGAGTTTTTTATATTCGATGCGAAAAAGTATATTGGTTGTATATTTTACTTATTTTTCAATAGAATCATAAGAGTTTAAAGTTTGAATGTGCTACTGTTAAATTCATATTTCAAACTTTTATTAATATCTTCACGAAAATTAATTTGATCGATTTTTTTTTCATATACAGAATACAGTGAAGAAACCCAAACGTAATCCATTATCACTTTTGACTCTGAAAAAATATTTTTAATTATCAAAAATATTAATAAATTCCTATTTAAAAAAATATGAGTTGTGAAATATGTTAATTTTTACATAAAGTGAATCCTAATGCTGAAAAATATGGTTCTGCAAATTTGCAGTTCATAGTTTTCGAGATATAAATAAATTTTTTTTTGGAGAGACTTAGGGGACCATCTCCTATAAAGTTTTGCATGAGATAACGAAGAAAATCTTAAAAAATAACAGAGAAAATTAAATAAAATATTTTTAATTTTTATTTACGGGTCAAATTGTGTAACAACAACGTCAAACAGGAAGAACTGAAACAAAAAAGATGATTTTTAGACATTAATGTTAACAAATGAATTCGTGCTTCCTAAAGAAAACAATTTCATTGTTCTTCTAAACAGCCTTTCATTGTTCTTCTAAAACAAAAATATATAGAAAGGAAAAACAAAAGTGACTATGCATATTCGTATTAAACTCCTTATTTTTCGTTGTCAAAAATATACACAAGTAGCATTTGCTTCTTTGATTACTGGTGATAAATTCTGAATCCTTTAAACGAACACTAGAAGGAAAAAAAATAATTAAATAGGCGGGGCTTACTGTTTAAAATAGCGAAATAGGAGGAAAATGGTATTGGAATGCAATGCAGACTTGTTAAATCGCTTCTTAAGTACCGTCATTGTCAAAAGGTTAATCATTTCGTTCATATATAGGGGTGTTTGCGTTCCGGATTTTTTATTTTATTTTCCACCAGTAATTACGAATTGTATTTTTGAATATATTTAATTGCTAAACATTACTAGAAAGCTACTAATAACATCATTATTAAAAAATTAGTGGTTGGAAATAAAATAAAAAATCCAGAACGCAAACACCCCTGCATATATTGCTTTATTTTCTTTCTTCTTCTTCTTCTTCTTTTTTTTTCTTTTTTTTTTTTTTTTGTGTGTGTGTGTGTGTGTGTGTGTTTGGGGGGAAGGGGGATTATTATTTTAAGGATACTTTAGATTTTAAAAATTACTTTTATAAATTTGTTTTAATTAAGAAACTGTATTTTCATAGAAATTATAAAATAAATCATACAGTTTCGAAGAGTTAAACCGACCAAAACTGGTAAGTACGGTTAAAATTGTTTAATGTTTACCTCATGATATTTACAACAATTTAGCGGAAAAGACTTAGTTTATCCATCGTTATGTGTATATATATGTACATAAATTATTTTAGTTTGTATATTATGTCGCACCTACAGAATAAAGTAAAGGAAAATTTAAGTTTTATTGTTGATCAGTTTAGTCACGATGACACTTTTGAATTGAAAAATATCCCACATTTTTCAAAAAACGCTGCCTGTATATGCGTATTTAAAAAACCGAAATCAAGGATAGCCAAGACGCTGCAAAAATTATAACGTTTTGTTATTATTAATTTTTATAATATATTTTTTCCTAAAAACATTTCGTGTGTGAAACAATAATATTTTGTCTAATTTTTGTGGGATCTTAATTTTATTTTTCTAGATTTACAGTATTTTCCGGCGTATATCGCACAGGTCAAATAAATGAGTTACACACCAGAAAATTTTATTTACAAATAAAGCTATTTTTGTAAGAAACAAAAGCTTGTTATGAAATAGCATTTGCTGTAATTTTAATTTTCCGGTTTATAACAGAATTAACAAACCTGCGCGTTATACGACGGAAAATACGGTAAACCTCTAACACATATTTTGTTATAGCTCTATGAATATTAAAGTAAAGTATACAAACTGTATACACGTCCGCGCTGCCAGACTCTCAGAAATTCAATTATGAAGTCAAAATTAGGTTTTGCCATTGAAATATATATATATATATATATATATATATATATATATATATATATATATATATATATCAAAGTTGGCGTTTATTTCAATATTTAGTTGACCCCTAATTCAAAATCTGACTTCATTAAAAAAAATGTATTTAATTTCCTGTTGAATGGTGTCTATTAGATTTTTCTGCATCAGTTAATAACGGAATTACAGCGAGTGTTGCGTCCCCCCCCCCACGACTGTACATTTAAGACAATTTCTCTAAAATTTAAGTAGTTGGGGAAAATAGGCGAGTATTAACAGTACTCGGATTACCTTGGCTGCTATAATGAAGTATCCATGACTTTCAGAGTGAAAAATATAACATTGTAAATTGCACTTTATTTACCAATATGTCTGGATATTGCATAACATTTCTTATCCCCAAGTAACACCAGAGTACCATTTGTACACCAGCAGAACATTCCCCACACCATATGTATGTATTATTTTACTTTTTTCCTCCATTTCAAACTTTGCTGGATGTTTTCTTTCCGATTTATAACAGTGTCTGTGTTATCCGAGGTACCATTGGTCTACATTACCTTAGATAAGCGAGGTTCTACTGTAACTGGATTTATATATTTGGGTCAATAGCGAACATTTGTAGAAACTCTCACGCGTTTCTAATCCATTGGCTAGTGTGTGTATTTGGAAAATATAAGTTAATTAAACATATACAGAGCTGCCAACCTAATCCGGCAAATTGTTAGTACCGTCCCTTTTTCTACACCACTTAATTTTTAGAGTATTTTTCTACTTAATTCATCATAGATACATTTGAAGAAAATTGCTCTAAAAATTAAGTGGTGTAGAAAAAGGGACGTTTTTCAGTAGGCGTTAACAATTTGCCGGATTAGGTTGACAGCTCTCCATATACAATAACTATTTTTCGAATTACAGTGATGACAAAAATTTGTAATAACAAATGTTTTGTCCCTTTTTTAAAAATATAACTTATATCTAAATCATTAATAATGTCAGTTAACATTATATTTGAAAAAAAGAAAATTGTAAAATTGCGTTTAAATCCTGACATTCCAGTCATTTTCCCCGGTTGAAAATTAGATATTATTTATTATAAAAATATTCTACTTTGCGTTATTTTTTGAATTTCCTTAAAAAAATACTGCCTCATTATACATGTCTTAGTATTTACTATTAAAAAAATGCAATTAAAATTATTTTATTCTCTCAAAATAAATTTAAATAATTTTCAAGACATTTTTAAAGAAATCTCTAAATATTTTCTTAATAGAAAATTATATTCTTTCAAAAAATAATTTTCAGTGGTAAATATGTATCCATATATACTTAAAAAAAATATTCCGATCACAATTAAGCGCTTTTCTCTTAGTCTTATTTTAATTTTTTAACTAAGCCACAAAAGTTAATTAAAACATGAAATAAAAATATATTTTCTTTTGCAGAGTGAAAAGCTAATCTAAGGTTTTATTTAAAACCAATATTATTATTTTTAATTACCGTACGTTTCTGACAAATTACTTATTAGTCTCTTTTATAAAACAGCGTTTTTGTGCTTGTCTAAAAAATCTGTTGAAATAATTATCTAACGTAAAACAATGGAAATTTACAAAGGATTATTTATTAGCTGTAAGAAGTATTTCCGTGCATTTTCCCCCATGTGGATTTTAAGTGTAGTTAATGTATTTCATCCATTGGATGATGAAATATTAGGAATTAATAAAAGTAAAAAATAAATACCTTTGATATATGCATTCTGTTTAAGACAACTCAATTAAAGTTAAAACAAAACATCTTCAAAGTACACTTATTTTAATTAACTTAAATTAAATTAAAACATCCGAATATAGCTCGTCATTTCAAAATTTTATTTTAAATGAAATATTTTTTTTTAAGTTGATGATATTGATATTAATGTAATATTCTTCATGTATATATATATATATATATATATATATATATATATATATATATATATATATATATACATAGATATATATATATCACTTCAAATTTTCTAATGAGATTTAAATAATTTTAAAAAATATGTTGGCAATTTTATTTCTAAATTTGAATCGAATTTTAACGAAAAATATAACGAAAAATCTTTCAGAAATAAGATATATAAAAAGGAAACTGATAAACAATTAATGGCAATATTTAATCAATCACTTTTTACTAAATAAATTTTATCAGGGGGCGCAAGCGACCCCGCCTTTTTCCAAGGAGGTTCATTTAACCATAGCCTCCTAAACTAGATGCCTTCCGCTTGGTCGGAAGCTTGACAACAGTTCAAACGGCAGACAGTGCCACCTGGTACAGACTGCGCGACTTTTTCATTCCGCTGTCACTAATAATTTTAAGAAGTGATATATGATATAAATAATCGACGTTTCTTCGATTCTATTTGCCTTTTATGTATATCAAATCCTACTTTTAAACATTTTTGGTGGCTGTTGAATAAAAAAGTCGCGCAGCCTGTACCAGGTGGCGCTGTCTACCCCCAAGTTCTCGAGCCACGCGGAAGGCATTTAATTTAGGAGGCTATGATTTTACACTTTCACGACCGCATGTTTTCGTATTTTTGACAGTAAGGTCCTCCTGCGGGCGTTATTCTTCCAAGTTACAATATTTCAGAACAAAATTTTCTATATTCAAATTCATATTACAAATGGATATGCATTATAATTACACTTTTTCTAATCAAATTATTTATATCCATAGTATGTTGTTTGTACAAATATGAATATTGTGTATATTTTTAAGAAATAAATGACATACAAATTCTAGAAGAAACGCCCACTTCCGGAGTTACAGATTTTCAAATGACGTAAAACTACATCAGCGATCATGAAAGTGTTAAGAGGCAATTCATTTTTAAATATTACTAGTTGAAGACTCCTTGGTAAAAGGCAGGGCTGTGCACACCCTGTATAATAAAATATTTACTGAGGTAGTTATTTATTAGATTTAATGTAATAAAATTATATTAACTGTTAAGATTTAGGTAATTAAAAAACGAATAATTACTAAATATATCTATTTCGAAAATGTTCCCCTGTAATATTTTCTATATGCAGATTTTTTATTCTTTTGACATCTAAATATTTAAATAGAAGTACTATAAGTGGAAAGATATGTTTAGTAATCCGGAATTCAATGTATTATGTCACGTGCAAAAAGAAAGCGTGGAGACAATGAAAACACAAAGATTAAACAAATATAACAAAACATACATATTGTGTAAGATAGCAATAAGGAGGAAAAGACGAAAATTTTTTATCAATTCTCGTTGCACAAAGAAATCTTTCACCAAATCTTACACTAAATAATAATAATGTTTATTTATTTATTTATTTATGTATTATTCAAATGCTAAAATGTCAAATAAATAAATATATTACGAAAACATTTATCGCAGATTAAGTAACTTTTGTACCTGTCTCGTAAAACAAGAAATCTCGTTTTCAAACGATAATATCTTTTTATTAAATGAAAATTCTCGTTTCACAAAGCAAATGTATTAAGCACTGTTTTTAAATACAAATTTTCTTTCGTTATATAGTAATGTATGGTTCTAGATTTATAAAAATTATCTTCTGAATGATATATTTTCTTTGACGAGAAGGTTAATTACAAATTGCGTACATTAAAAAAAAGCGTAAATTATTTTTTGAAACTTGATATTCATTTGAACATACTTTGCTTGATATCGAAAATACCTTATATTATATAACATTATGATAAAATAATTAAATTCTATGATTGTTTATTCTCTAAACAATAATAAAAATTCTATAACTATTTCTTCTTTATAAAATAATTAAAATTCTATAACTGTTTCTTCTCTTGCATTAATTCCTTGTTTCGATTTTTTACGAAGATATTTGGATTCCAATCTCTCATTTAATAGTATTTTCTTATTTTAATCCTTTAAAATGAATTCTTGTATTGAATATTCAAATAGCTATCATGAATTATGAATAATCTTTTTTTATTAACATACCAAGGAAAACATTTTTTTTTTTTTTTTTTTTTTAATCCGATAAATTAGGAACGCAAAGTGTCATAAGCAGATAAAAATCAAAATACAATCTTTTTTTAGTTAATATTTTTTTTTTAGCAAAACAAACTACCACGCAATTCAATTTCAATGTTTTATTTTATTTTATTTTATTTTTCTCTTAATTTGTTTTATGCTTATTTGCAACGATTTTATTTTTTATTAATTTTACATTCTTGTAAAAAACAAATCAGGGCATGGGATTATCTTGCTTTCAATTAGTTAAAATTAAAATGTCTTTTAAGCTTACACTATTTAATAAGACGTGAAAAATAAGTTTATTTAATTGCAGTGGTATTAAGGATTACTTTTTTGTTAGATTTTTGGGATTGTTCTTATTTACATTTTATATACTTTCAAGACATTTTTTTTTTTTTTTTTTTTTTTTTTTGTAAAAGTAGAGAAGTCATTATTTAAAAAAGAATTAATCCCATTTGAAACAATTTTTAAATTGAATATTAATTCGTATTAGATTAAAACATTTTTTTTATATTGCTTCCAGAATCATTTCACTTTTATTTTCTTTAATACTTTAAATAGAACTAATAATTAGTGCTTAAAAGTTTTAAATAAAAAGAATTAAATATATTTCAACATATTAAATAATTTCAACATATTTTTAAAATGTTGTATTAATATATTACCGTCAGGATACTTTCTTATTTTGAACAATAACTACTTCTTTTAGACGTTTCTCTAAAACGTTATATTATTTAACAAAAGGGTTTTACATATTCGTGTTTAACCGCTTAACGTACACTCTCGAGTCAGATCGAACAGTGGCCATGATCCCTGTGTATTTTTTCTTTAATATTCTACAGTACAAGAAAGCACATGCCAGTACCAAATTACATATAACGTACATGGAAATATGTACTGAATAAATATATATATTACCCATATATTTATTTTTAATATGTTTTATTTAATTAAACAAAAATGTGGATACTATGGGCGTGTCGTTGAAAAATACGCGACCGTTAAGGGGTTAAATCATTTAAATTTCATCCTCAGCAATTGATAATATAAATGTTACTGGCATATATACATATGCTGACAGCATTTAAAGGGTTAAATTCAAATACGCAGCAAATTCATTTAGTTAAAAAATATAACGGTTATAGGAACTTTTAAGGGCAAATTTTTATATTAAACGAGAATTCTCGCTTTCTTATGCGAATGTGTTAAATTCAGAACTGAAAGATTTATTCGTATGCAATTTTCTTCTTTCTTTCTTTTTTTTTTCTTTAAAAAACAGTAAATTAATAAAAAATAAATTAATAAAAGAAAATAAATACATAAATAAAAGAAAAAGGAAAAGGAAAAGGAAAATGATTGGATAAGAATAACTTACTTTTATATTTATTTAATTCTCAATTAGGATAATATCATAATATTTATTCTTGCTTAAAATGAAAAAAAAAAAAAATAATAATAAAATAACAGGTAGCTGAATAAAACTGTCTACTACAAAATATAATGTTACTAAGCTAAACTAACAGGGATGGAACACGGGCGCAGAATTCATACCACTATCAATGTAAGAAATTTTTCTACTTCTTAAATCAACGATACTATAGGTAGAGAAATTTCTTAAACAGATTCCGGTATGAATTCTGCGCCCGTGTTCCATCCCTGAACTAAACTAAAATGAAATAAATAAAATGGGTGAAAATACATTTTAATGTGTGGTAAGTAACAGTTTTAGCTCTGAATTACCAAGATCAATGGAGATTTCCTATAATTTTTCGGTGCTTATTACTAATTTTAGCTCAAATATCACCACTTTTAACTTTACGACATAGTACTTACAGTCATAGATGCCTACAATTTAATTTATTCCGGAGTTCTTTTAGCCCCGTCTTCTCTTCCCACTACTTACTTTTTAAGGATAATCTTTTCTTACTTTATCAATATTATGTATTGGAGAAATTTTTTCTCTAAATAAAGTGGAACGAAATAATGGCGGGGCTAATAATACTCCGGAATGAATTAAAATATTACCCTGTATGTTATAGTTTATGAATTTATTTAAAAAATATACAGGTGCATTGGTGAATAGAAAAAAAAAATGTGAAATTTAAAAATTATTTTCTTAAATATGATACATTTTTGAATACTAATGACATAATATAACATTTTTCATAGCATCGGTATTTTTAACGAACAGCTGAAAGAAAGGAGGAAATAAAAAATGGATGATTTTTTAGTAAGATGCCTACAGATTACAAAATAGTAAAATAATACACATAAGTCTCAATACCCTATATTTTGATTACCAATATTTTTCATAAAAACCTTTGCTGAATGAATTATCATTAACTAAACAACAAATTATTATTAAAAAAAAAGTGTTCCTCTAAATAGAAATTGGTATGAACATGAATGCATCTAATCAATGAGTAAATTCTTTGAAAGTTAAATGAATGTTTCAAAAATTTGTATTTACTACCAATTAAAACCAGCACTGACAATCAAACCGCTAGACAAACGAGCTAAATATTGCTTCTTCAAATTACACTAATTCAGGGATGGGAACATGGCGCAGAACGCGTACCGGTATTTACGAAACAATATCTTCTTTTTCTTAAACCATTGATTTTATAAGTAGAAATTTTGTTCTTAACAAATACTGATATGAGTTCCACAAAAAAAAAAAAAAAAAAAAAAAAAAGCGCAGTTTCAATTTGGGAAAATCTGAAAAACCTATATGAAAAGCTAGTTTATCAGGTATGTTACCAGATATGTATTATTCTAGCAATTAACAACACATTTATTCAGTAAGGAGAACAAACCAAAAAGTTTTAAGAAAACGCCATTAAAGTTTTAGTAATTTCAAGAAAATATCAACGTTTCGGTGAATTATTTGGTAGCGTGCGCAGTTTGAAGATTCCAAAGAGAGATTACACTCAAAAAAAAAAAAAAAAAAAAAAGAAAAAGAAAAAAAAGAAAAAGAAAAGACGCATCAAGGAGTAATACAAACTGGACACAAATTGCCATGCATACAGGTTTCGATGAAGAAGGCAAAATTTTAAAGTATGGCTGCCATCGAATGAGCATGCGACGCTGCACAGCATCTTAACTGCGCAATTGGCAGAACATTAAAAATGAGAAATTTTTATTCCAGGTCATAAATTCTTCGAGAATTTTATTTCGTCTACTCCGAAAGACAGTAACATTGCCACGATACAGGTGCGCAAACAATATGTGCATTTGAATGAGTTGTGTAGTTGGGCTCCAAGAAGCCGGTTGGTCCAATCTGCGAACTGTTTGACAATTGGGTAGAAGCGATGCCAATATTAGATGATATTGACAGGAATTGGTAAACCATGGCCGAACACAGCGTCAAGGAAAAAGCGGTCGGCCTAGAAAGAGAACAGAACGTGAGAACCAATCAATCGTCAGAGAGGTACACAAAGCTCCAATTCCTCATTATCATTGATCCTATATGCAACTGGTATTTCAGTGACTTCAAAGACCATTAATAGGCTTCTCAGAGAAATGGGGTTGAGCTCACGGAGCCCCTTAAATGGATTACTATTTAACTTCGTGTACAGGCAAGCACGTTTGCAGTGATATTAGGATCGTCCGAACTGGAATGTCACTGAATGGAGTAGAATTGTCTTCAGTGATGCGTCCCATTCCGATTTGTGCTATAATGACCAACGAAGACGCGTCTGGAAACGCCCTGAAAAAAGGAGGGATTCTAACCTGACTGTCGCCAGCTATACGGCCCGATAGCCAGGAGTTATGGTCTCGAATGCCATTTCATTTCGGAGCAGGACCCTTTTAGTTGTCATCCGTGGCATCTTTAGAGCACAGCGGTACGTCGAAGACATTCTAATTCGCGTTATGTTTTTCTTAATATCACGCAACCTTATCGTATATTTCAGCATGATAATGCCCGCCCGCAAAATAAACAAACAAAAGAATTAAAATAATTGAAATAGAACAAAGTGTAAGAGGGATAGTTAATAGGTTGCTATTCAGTTCTTAATTTCAGCTTTCTATTTTGTTTTCAATATGTTGCAAAAACAGATATTAATTTTTTATATTGCAAATATTTTACTAACTTTTATAAATATTGCTTAAATTATAGAATTTAACTTTATAATTCCCTTAAATCAGAACAAAGTTTTCCGTATTAATACATTTAATTTTGATTGATTTATGTTACTTATAGTATCACAAACGTTATTCCAATTAATTCCTCTTAGTTTTTTATTGTCATGTTTAAAATGTCCTATTTTATTTTCTGCATTTACACATAGAGCAATAAATATAAACTGAAGTAAAAGTTTAGTTAAAACAATAACTTACATACCCTTTTGATCTTTTAAAATAAATTCTTAAAACGTATTTTTTTTTAATAAATAATGCTGTAAAATATTTGCTTTGGCTCAGAGTCAAAAATGTTTATGGTTTTGTTTATGATATGAAGATTCTTTATTCATTTAATAACAGAAACATTTGAAGTAATGTGTTTTAAAATTTGAATATCGATTGCTAAAACATTAAACATGCTTAGTCATTTTTCAAGAAAATTAAACTTGATAATTCTGATATCTTTGAATACATCGTTGCTTTTAATATTTTATTTATCGATTAGGAATACACATTTGCATCTTTAAAAGAATTTATTTTACATTTCTGAAGAGATTAAATGTTAAAAATACAACTTCTGAGGAATAAACAAGATCAAAATCTTTTAAGATTGGTTGTAAATAAGATAGAACTTATACACATAACAAAATTTCTAGTTTAATAAATTTGGCCATATATACTAGAAATCAAATAATACTTAAAACCAAAAATTCTTGTTTAGAATCATCCAGATATGGGTAATCTCTGCTTACGTCAATATTATCTATAAATGTGATACTGACAAAATTATGCATAATTTCGTTTGTTAGAGACATAGTTGTCAATTTTAGTCTTTTTTGACTACGGAAAAGTTTAATGAAAATTTTATTTTTCATATATTTCTGGAACAATTTTCACTGATTAAAATTTTTATTAAAGTGTTCCGGTTCCTATGATTAAAAATCATCGTGACTAGTATTTAAACTGAACGAATTAAATAAAAAATAAAATATGATTGTTTTTCTTGAAGAATATAACATTTCAATATATTTTCTGAAATAATCGTACCATAATTATCAGCGTATAATCCGCAGGCCAGATAAGCCCATTTTTCACCAGAAATTTTAATTACAAATAAAGTTATATTTTTACGAGGGGTGTTTCTTATAAAAAGTATAGATGTTTTCTGTTAAAAAAAAAAAAAAAAAAAAAATCTGGTGGAGGGATGACATATCTCAACTGCGGATTATATGGCGAAAATTACGGTGTCCATTAAACTATTGGAAGAAAATTTTATTATAAATACGTAATTATTTCTACTTGAAATAATGAAATTTTTTTTTTTCTTTTTCTTTTTTTTTAATAATTTCGAAATTTAACTCCATAAAAGCTTACTTGAATGCATTTACATTTCGTTTTATTGGCTAAATTTAATTTGGAGTTCCTATTAAATTTTTCAATATTATAGCGTTATTGTAATTTTATTAAGTGCATTTAGAGATATTTTGAACAAGGAATTAATTGAATGCAAAGCATTAATGAACAATTTCTTTTTGTATGTTACATTGCCATTATTTAATAAATTTTGAGGTAAAATGTATGCCATTTAAACATTTAATTTTTCAACAATTTTGTTATAATGTAAAATGCAATTGTTGCTTTATCGCCTTAAATCGCTCTAAACAATACATGCATGTACATGTACGTACACGTGTGTCAAAATATTTTTCTACGCTCGATATCTTAAAATTATAAATACCTTAAAAAAGGATTGCAGCACATCAAACAAATTTTGCACCCTTTGGCTACTGAAAATGTCTAATAGATACCTTTTGTAGATTCCTGTAATACTTTTTACTATTTAAATAAAATAAAATTTTGTATACCATTAAATCTGCACTTAAAAAAGCGCAAAAGTTGGCATTTGTGTTATTTTTTCACTGTCCATTTTTGATAGATACTTTATGAAACAACGCATATAATACATAAAACTTAAAAATTTATAACCTAAGCTTTGATCGCTTAAAAAGAAACTGTTAATTATTTAAAAGAAAAAAAAAAAAAAAAAAAAAGAAAAAGAAAAAGAAAGAAATAAAAGAAAAAAGATATGATATCGTCTTGCATTTTCAAAATTACTTTTCACAAGCTTAATTTAGTGTAAAATGTTCTTGAAAAATAATTCAGCATAAAAGTATAAGCAGGGCAAGCATGTTAAATATAAAGGTTAAAAGAATAATTTATTATGGATTATAGATTAGTGCTTCTGCTCTATTCAGGGTTTACATGAAGTTTGAAAAACATTACAGATTAATTTTGTTTAAACCCTTTGTTATAATTTTGTGAATAAGAAGCATTTAAAAATGTATTTAAAAATAATTAATATAAAATAAATTTGTAAAAATTTAAAATAGTGAAATACGTTTTCTTTTGAGTAAAAAGTTATTGTAGGGCAGGGATGGAACACGGGCGCAGAATTCATACCGGAATCCGCTTAAGAAATTTCTCTACGTATAATATCGTTGATTTAAGAAGTAGAAAATTTTCTTACATTGATAGTAGCATGAATTCTGCGCCCGTGTTCCATCCCTGGTAGGGTTATAAAAAAGTAACATCATGGGAATCTTGTAACAAGCAATGTTGTTTTGACAAAACACTCTAATTTAAATTTGTAACATAGAATATTTTACTTGTTTCTTCTCTAAAAACGTTTCTTAATTTTTTTTTTTTTTTTTTTTTTTTACTTTTATTAGTACTATGTATTGTTTCCAAGGAATATGATTTATATTTTTTCTACCGCTATTTACATACAGAAAACTTTATCACATTTGTAATCTATAATAATACAGGAAGATGTCTGTTTCTCTGTCAGTGTGTGCATCTGTGTACGTTCAGCCGCTACTGGACATAGAAGTATAAAATTTAACATACGGGTGCTCCTAAGCCCTCCAGAAGGGATAGTAAAAACAGAATTTAAAAATTTTAATTAGTTGCGGAGGTATTAATTAAAATGTCGACCCATGTCGATCGAAAAATGACCGAGAATGTACGGCTAATTGCTTAAAAAGAAACATTCTATCAGTAGACAATTTTCTCCGCTGTCTGGAACGGAAACAAAACACCTGGAAATCATTAATGTCACCTGTTATTGAACTGGGATTAAAAAATTAAAAATTAAAAATTCTTCAAATTTTCTTTGTCGCACACAAAACTTACTATACAAAGTTGCCGTCCAGATTTTATTGATTTCCGTCAATAATTAAATTTTACATTTTAATTGCAAATTAAATTTACGCGTAATAGTATATCTCTGGAAAGAGGATTCCAGTTTCTATAGCAAGGAATACACTTCAGGTAAAAATATTTCTTTTTCTTTTTACTTCACTTATATTAACCGACTACATTAGGTAACGGAATTCGAGATTTCACCTGATTTACATGCTTTTCCTGATTAGGTTTTCTTTTGTATCTCAGCTACTAATTAAAATAATTTCATGAGTAAATCAATTTCATAAGTTCATCAACCTGCAAATTAATTTTCAGGTTGATAAATTAAATTTCTGAATTAAAATTTCGTGGCGGTTTGGAGTTATGCCATATTGAAATTTGTCACTTGATATAGCTGCTATAATGCAGACTCGGTGACCTTGCCAACGTAAATTATGTCAGAAGTGCTGAGCTGGTTATCAGCCAGGGTAGCTCAGTGGTTAGAGAATCTGCGCGTTAAGCGGAAGGCCCGGGGTTCGATTCCGGGCTCTGGTATTTTTCACATAGTTGGTAAAAATCAGCCTTCTACTCCATTCTATCGGAAATTAAACTATTCACCTCCATCCCGTTCTAAATAAGGATTGAATATCTCAAACGTTATATTGCAACTTTAAAAATTTTAATTTAATAATTCATCAACCATGAAAATTAAATTTAGATAAAGCGGAGTATAAGGCTGATTTTTCTACTTACTATGTAAAAAATTATGTGGAATGCCAAGCTGGTTATCAGCCAGAGTAGCTCAGTGGTAGAGCAACCGCACTTTAAGCGGAGGGCCCAGGTTCGATTCCCAGCTCTGGCATTTTTCACATACTTGGTAGAAAATTCAACGTCTCAGTCCGCTTTATCTAAATTGAAGTTATATTGTAAATTCTCCGTGGTGCTATATACTATGCTTTTTGAACATTAGGGAATTTAAAAAACTTTTTTTTGATAGTCCTTTATTTTTAATCCCTATATTTTAGAGCGCATTATAATTAGTTCCTAAGATACAAATCAATAGGTAAAGCACTATACTTTAATGTGAACAGTAAAAGTAAATATATTTGTTGTATTATTTCAACACCATTTTTATGAAATCCTGATATCATGTTCAATTACTTTGGTACACATTATTATAAAATAAATAAATAAATAAATACAACTAATTATTTCTATAGAATATTTCATTGAAGTTTAAAAATTGAAGAATTCTTCTTTAAGTGATTTTAAATCTTCTATTTCATACTTATGCTTCATTGTAATTAGAACACAAAGTAAGCGGTTAAGAAATCCGAAGAAAAAGTTACTAAATGGTATTATAAATTTGAACTCTCTCAAAGGAAAATTTTAAGTTAAGATAAAAAGAGAATAACTCTGAAATGAAACATGAGAAAGAACATAAATGAAATTCAGTTGAAGAAATTCTAAAAAAAGTAAACATGCAAGCATTATTATCATCATATTATTCTTTGTGGAAAGTAATATCATTTAAAAAGCGGCTATTATCCTAATTGTTTACTTACTTGTCTAGAGAGTTTTGTATTACCTGCTTGTTATCATTTAATTAGCTGAACTCTTTTATTCTAACAGATGCATTTTAAAACTTAACAAGTATTTGATTTGCACTTAAGTAAAATAATTTAAGTAGATTAAACTTAAAAAATACATAAATGAGAACAAAAATCTAAGATAAATTTATTGCCTGATTAAAATGGAAAATAGAAGAGTTATCTTTAAAATGTTAATTTATATATTTTAATAAGCATAAACTTCTGCATTAAAAGGCATTTCAAGTTTGAAGTAATGCACTGGAAAATTGAATTACCTTCTTTCAATTATATTATTATTAAAATAATAATAATAATAGCAATAAATAAATAAATAAATAAATATATATATATATATATATATTCTTTCTTTTATTTATTTTTATTTATTTATTTATTTATTTATTTATTTTTTTTTTTTTGGGGGGGGGGAATAAAATACTTTGATTACTAGGGTTGGGTAGCGTACAAGAAGGGACAACACATAAACTTTAAGTATTGTTTGAAATAAATATACATATATCGTCAATTAATAAATCATTTTAAATTACTTTAAACATAAAATACTTTACTGGGTATAGAATGAATAAATTAACTCTCTTATAATAGTGTTCTTCCGTTATTATTCGATTATTCTTATTTCAATATGCTAAGAAAGCAATTAATGAAACAGTTTTCCTTTAATTACTTATTAATTTTGCATACCTGATAATATTTATATTTATTCCACAGAACTGCAAGCCCCGCCCTTTTGCTGCACCAGTAGGTTTTTAAAACAGTTTTCTATTTTGTTTTTCATCGTAATTACATATCAGAACAAAAACCCTTAACGGGTTAAAATTTTGTGACGCAGCATTTTATTTCGATATGAATTGGAATCATGGGTCTTAAAAGTAAGGATATCAAATTTTGAGTGACACTTTGCTATTAATTGAAATATACTACATAGATTTTCTTATTTCATCATTTGGTTTTTTCTTCTATTTACATCACAGTGTATATATAATATTTTCAACTTCAGCTCGAAAAAATATATAGAATTTAGTCTCTGATGTTTTTTCATCCGCACATCATGAATTCAAAATATGAGTTTTAAAAGAAATTATATAATTTCAGTGACGCCTCAGTGTTACTTTAAAAGATTTGTTTTTAGATTTCACTAAAATTACTTTTGTTTTTTGATTAAAGTTTATATAAACATTGAAATAATGCTTTTAATTTTTTAAATAATCACACTTTCACTGAATTTACATTATAAATTGAAATTATCTAGTTCAATAAATTGATTTGTCTATTGCGTCACGCTTTCCAAAACTGTAAGTAAACATGCAAATGTTACTTTGTATCACAATACTAAGTGTAAATGTGTGCAAAGAGATTGTGTGATGCAAAGAAAATATTTGCAGAAATTTTACTTACAGTTTTGGATAGTGTGACGCAATAGACAAATGAATTCATTGAACTAGATAATTTCAATTTATAATGTAAATTCAGTGTAATTGTGATTATTTGACAGTATATTTGAAAATTAAAAGCATTATTTCAATGTGTAAATAAATTTTATTCAACAAAACTATGTATGATGCCAGCGTACAGTCGCACCCCCCCCCCCTTCCGGGACTAATTTTGCCGTAAAGTACTGTAGAAACATGCGGCTGGTATCGACCTATTTGTAATAATGTCTAATTTATACCAGTATACAGGGGTGCAGAAAATGTTCAGATCTCGGAAATTTCCCTCAATAACGCAAAAATCTAATTTACTAAACTCTCAAAAAAAAAAAAAAAAAGTTCTTTTTGCTGCAAGAAATTTTTTTTTAAAAGCAGAAAAATACGTTCTATCAACGTAATTTTCCCGTTGATAGAACGTATTTTTCTAAATTACAGGAAATTTCTGGCTGCAAAAAGGAATTTTTTTTGACAGTGTATACGAAGTCTCTTTTTCTATGCACTGTCAAAAAAAAAAAAAAAAAAATCCTGTTTTCTGCCAGAAATTTTCTGTAATTCAGAAAAATACGTTCTATGAACGTTATTTTTCCCTTGATTGAATGTATTTTTCTGAATTACAGAAAATTTCTGTCAGCAAACAGAACATTCTTTGACTGTATACGTAGAATAACACGTTCTATCAACGTATTTTTCTGAGTTACAGAAAATTTCTGGCAGCAAACAGGACTTTTTTATAACAGGGTCTAATAGGTCTTTAAGAGAATAAGTATACAGTGTAACATAAAAATACCGCGGTTAGTGTACATTACAAGCACTTCAAGCAAATTACTATTCAGTACTCCAGTATCAAATTCTATTTTGGATTTGCATTTGTTTATTTTCTCTTTAAAAATATTCTAAATTTCTCCAAAAACCTGTTCAGACATTCGGACATATTCTGCAACTCTGCCGGTACACTTTTGCTCAGGGGTCGTCTACACATTAACTCTTGCACCAACTTCAAGTTTTTCAAAAGTGACCCCTATTTTTTATATATTTTTTTAAACTCTTTCGATCAAATCACCCCAGAATATTGTATAGCTTATGTATTTCGCTCAATTTTTCATACAGGCAGGGATGGAACACGGGCGCAGAATTCATACCACAATCAATGTAAGAAAATTTTCTACCTCTTAAATCGACGATACTATAGGTGGAGAAATTTCTTAAACACATTCCGGTGTGAATTCTGCGCCCGTGTTCCATCCCTGTACAGGTATAAGCTATCAAAGAATGGGGATGCTAATGTTAAATGAATACGAAAAACATTAATTCATGATTTCCCGAAAAATTAATATTTTCAATTTTGTTTTCTTTTTATGTGTTAGAATGAAATGACCTAAATATATTCCACACAGGATTTTGATCAAAAAATATTTTTTGAATTATGAAAATAATTAATAAATTCACATTCGAAAAAAATATGTATTACGACCTATGTTAATTTTTGCAGGAATAAAATAGACATCATCAAAAATATGTGTTTCTATACTTACAGCTCATTCCTGTCATTATGTTTCGAGTAATAGTGATACTTAATTTTTTATTACTGATAGTGGGCCATTACATGTTTCATTTGTATCATCTATAAGTAAATACCTGTATATAACCTCACGGAAAACTATTTTAATTTACTTTTATGTTATTCTTATTGTTTTCTAAGCAACATACAAATTAAACATACATTCATTATACAAATTAAAATATTTTTACAAAATTACCGGAATGCAAACGAAAGATTGTGACAGAATTACAAAAACAAAACAAGCCCCGCCATCTGTATTCTTGAAAGAATATAGAAAAAAAAAAAAACTATATTGCATATTCGCATTTGGCACTACATGTGATGCTGGTATGCATAGTCGTCAATAGCATCTACTACATAGATTGCTGAAGACAAAATTTAAATGATTTATTCGCGAAGATGTAAAATCATTTTGTTTTGTAATGTAAAGTTTAAAAAATATGTGTAAAGGGTCGCATACTTTACGAGATTTGAACAAATCCAATCTTAATACGTTAAGTCTTTTTAGTTAACCCTTTCAGTCGCAGTGTTCCCGCTGATGAACACCTAATTTTAATTCTCAAGTGCAAAAACTCATCCCGGAAAATTTTTAGCAAAAATTCACATTAATCACATAGCAGAAAAGGCCCTTTTCTTTAACCTGAAAATTTAAAATTTCTTTTATTTTAATTTTGTTCGTAAACTCCGGTGGCAGTGTAACTTAAATGATCCGAATTACACTGCGCCGCAAAGGGTTAAATATTAAATAATATATTTTACTAGTTTTCACCGATAAACATTTGCAAGAAATCTGTCGTCTTTTTTTTTTTTTTTTTTTTTTCTTTTCATTTGAGTATTGTAGAGTTCGTACCCTTCAAGTTAACCCTTAACGCTCGGCATATTTTCCTATTTTGAACAGTAAGACACGTCGTTTGGCGTTCCTTTAAAACGTCACACGTATAGTTTCCAACTTACTATCTTTTAGCTACCGAAAAATTGTAATAATTTGTTTTATTTTACTTCATCATTAAATCTGTACTGATAAGTATAAAGGATTTAAGTCCATATTCTTGATTTTTCAGGAAACGAAAAATTAAATTAAACTGTCTAAAAACAAATCGAAAGAATCGATTGAGGAAAAGGGGTTATGTTGATTTATACCCTTTATACCATTCAGTGATTGTCAACCTTCATTTAAAAACAGGAAAAAACTGAATTAAATATTGTATACCATACATGAATGGTAAATTTCTGATTTGAACTTTTTTTTACCAATGGATTTTCTCAAAGACTAAATGACATAGATTTAAATCCTTTATACCAATCGATTGAGAATATTTTTCTGAGTCTGACTATGTACTTAACTCAAAATCGACATTTTTGGGCTTAAACCCTTTTACTTATCAGTACAGTACCTTAATACACTTATCAGTACAGAAGTAAAATAAATCTTTCTGTTAAAATTTTCCGGTAGCCGAAAGGTAGCCTATAGTTACACGTTTTAGAAAAATAACATTTCATTTGGAGGAGGAACACCCTAAGGCGTGGCTCGATTCTTTAATGTCCCCTCAGAAGGGACATACGAGTGATAAGTGTTAAATATGATGTTTTAGAATACGCGGTAAAGCGAGGCTTATCTTTTGAGCTAACAATTTACATTCGATAATTATTTATTTTTATTTTATTTTACTATTTAATAACTCTTATAAGATTTTTGTTTTAACCTTGTCACTTTTCTGTGTTTGTTTATTGTATGGTTTACAAGTTATTGAAATTTTAGCGCATAATGTAACATAATAAAATAATAAAATTTTATTAAATGTTTTTTTATGCTGAATCAAGAGTTGGGCATTTTTTTTTTCTAGGTTATCAAATCTATTAATGAAATAAAAGCGCAATATTGTCTATAATCTGTTAGTTCTAAACAAAGCGTAAATTTCACATTCATTATGAAAAACTAATTTAAAGTAATATTTCTTATTACTTTAGAGGATATGAATACTGATTTTGCATGATTCATAGAGGCAGCGTTGACAGATCTGGTCTTTTTTTATTCAATCACCAATAATTTTGAGAAATGACATTCGATATACAAAATAGACTATCAATATTCGAAGTGATTAGTCAAACGCTACAAATATAAATTATTAGTGACTACTGAATGAAAAAAAAAAAAAAAAAAAAGAAAAAGCCACATCTGGAAACCCAGCATAGAGGTGTCAAGTTACTACTAACGAAAAATCAATTTGATACCATAATAAAGAAAAACTTATCCTATTAATTGCAGATAATTATTACAAATAATGCATTAAAAAATTTCCGGTTTTAAGATTACGGACAATCCGTAATAACTTGGAATCTGTGGTTCATAATGAGTGTTGGCAGATCTGGCGGATTTTTTATTCAATAGTCACCAATAACTTTTAATTGTAACGTTTGGCCGATCATTTTGAAGATTGTTAGTCTATTATGTATATTAAATATCACTTCTCAAAATTATTGGGGATTACTGAATAAATAATCCGCCAGGGCTGGCAATACTGTTTATAATTATGAATTCAAGTACAGTAGATTTCTGTACAACGCAGGAGATAAGTTCTCCGCAATAGGAAATCACGTTATACGGGAATACATTATCAGACAAATTTTTGCAAATTCAGTCCAACCCCGAAAACATTAGTTTTTATTGGTATAATTTTACTTTATTTTATTTATTTATTAGTGCGCGTGTTTTATCGTTTTCTAAGTAAGGTTTTGATATTTATTAAATAATTCGACTAATTTTTGTAAAATTAACCAGAGTTGAACACACTTTAATTTCATCCGGAGAATTTATAGCCCCGCCTTTATTCCATAAAACTTTTTTCTAAAGAATAGACTTTTCTTATTTTATCGTAGTTATATATTGGAGAAGTATATTCTTGAAGTGGTGCAAAATAATGCCTGGGCTAAAAATATTCCAGAAAAAAATTAAAATGTTGGCAACTATGAAATTAACGCATTGGAAACGGGGTAAATTTTTATTGCTTTTCAAAATAAAAATAAGCCCCATTCTCTGGTTTTCTTTGAAGCAATAGTCTATTATAAAAAATGTTTTTTTTTTATTCCTAATTTTATTTTATTTGACTCTTTACAGAACGCTGGCATATATAAACATATGACATTTACCGTTTCGATTGTTGATGACAAAATTTCTGTTAGTTAATCACGAATTTGTTAAATAATTTGTTGTTTTAGAGAAACGTATAAACACAAGTCCATAGCCTCCTAAACTAGATGCCTTCCGCGTTGCTTGGAAACTTGGCAACTTCAA
The DNA here is from genome assembly GCA_963930645.1 of Salticus scenicus. Lineage (NCBI taxonomy): Eukaryota > Metazoa > Arthropoda > Arachnida > Araneae > Salticidae > Salticus > Salticus scenicus. Next base: position 55,765,753 of record OZ005657.1, read on the forward strand.
GTAGGGACCCTTTATAGACAGAGACTGGACATTGAACAAATATGGCGGTCATTTGTTCAAAATCTCTCCATCGGCGTAAGACGTAATTTATTTTTACCAGGGTCTGATACTTTCCTTTTAATTAAAATCTCGACAAAACTTTATTGTTTATCTCTAGAAAGCCTTGCAGAGGGTCATTTGACATTTTGCGGAGCATAATGTTATTGTGTCAAAAATGACCAGAAGTGGTCGAATAGTTAGAACTCTTATCCGATAGGACTAAAAAACTTTGAACATTCACTTCTGACAAACTTTTTATATTTTAATTAATTGCATTTGTGTTCTTTTTTCCATATATGTATATGTTTCATGTATAACTATTTTTTTTCATTTTAGTTGATTCACCTGCCGATGAATCAAGGTGGGAGTGTTGAGAAAAAGGTAAAATTATTTCAGAAAGTCCACAATAGAGGGCGCTTTTGCTTCTGAAAAAGGAGATGTAAGATGTAAAAAATGTGGAGTAGTAGTGAGTTTTTTGATTTGAATGTCACTTGTGGAATTTTTCTGATGTAGATTTTCGGAAGCAATAACGGGCCAAAAAATGGGTCCAAAACAAATTTATGTTTTAATTATGTATAAATGTAAATAGTTTTGTGTGTGTCTGAACGGATTAAAAATCTGACCTGTAGAAATAGTGAATTTATTTTTGAGTCTGACAAGTAATATTTTCTCAACTGCCGTCCACATCTCTGGTCAAGGTAAGAAACCTTTTATATGGATATTTTGGTTTACTGGAATAATTTCTCCACTGGAAAAATTAAAGTAAAATAAAATGTATATTTTTGGAAATATAAATAAGTTTCAAGTTTTCAAAGAGCCTGCTATAGTCGTCTGATAGGCGACCGAGTTTTACTTTTTGGAATAATAAAATTCTGATTTTTAACGCGGGTAAAAATTAAATTATTATTAAAGTTTTTATTTTTGTTCCAACAAGTTCTGGCGTCCGCTATCAGGATCTTTGAAAATTAACAGTAATGATAATTTTTGTTTTTGTTCTTGTTTTAAAAGTTTCGTTTTCGTTTTTAAGAACACTATGAAATAGTAATATAATTTGATGATTAATGTAAATAATTAGAGTGTTCATAATATTATTAAAGGTTAAAATTAATGGTTAAACTATTTAATTTTTATTGAATATGCGAATGAATAAGCAGAGATGGGAATGGTGGCTGTTTCAGTTCTTTCCTTGTGACATTTTATATTCTTATTTACTGAGTCAGTTGAGTTATATAATTAAAAGTTATGCTTTTAATACTTTCTGTTTTGATATTTTTAAAGGTTATATCATTTTATATATTTATTAAATTGAGTTAATGTTTTTGTGATTATTTGAGAGCAAAAAGGTTATTGCATTAGAATGATTTGAGTAATGTTATTTTAAGAATATTTAAATTGTGACTGAATTTAATTTGAGTTTTGGTTTTACATTATTTCAGTTATGATTTAATATTGAGTTTTAATTTTAAATCATTCAATTGCTGTTTGAGTTTTGGTTTTAAAAATCAGTTTCGGTTTTGCATTAATTGAATTCTGGTTTAAATCAATTTGTTATGGTTTTAAACTGAGTTTTATTCTCAAATAATTTAGTTATGGTTTTAAAATTTGAGTTTTGTTCTTGGATAATTTAGTTATGGTTTTAAAATTTGAGTTTTGTTCTTGGATAATTTAGTTATGGTTTTAAAATTTGAGTTTTGTTTTAAATTAAATTGAGTTTTGTTCTCAAATAATTTAGTTATGGTTTTAAAATTTGAGTTTTGTTCTCAAATAATTTAGTTATGGTTTTAAAATTTGAGTTTTGTTTTCAAATAATTTAGTTATGGTTAAAAAATTTGAGTTTTGTTTTAAATTAAACTGAGTTTTGTTCTTAAATAATTTAGTTAGGGTTTAAATTTGAGTTACAGTTTAAACTATTTGAAGTTTGAGTTAAAAAATATTAGAGTTTTAAGAACATTTTAGTTTAAATTTAAAATTTGTGTTAGGCATTTTAGGACATTCAGTAAATAAAAAATGAGTGTTGAGTTATTGAAGAAGAAACGTGCCATTGCACGTACTGCTTTTACTAGAACGGCTAATGTCATAAAAGAAGAGTTAGAGAGGGTACAACCCGATAGGTCCGTTTTAGAAGATAAATTTGTAAAGTTACAAACAGCAGTAAGCGAATTAAAGGTTCACGATTCGGAATTACTGAATTTGTTGATAAAAGGGAAAACTTCCGATGAGGATCTGGAAACGGAAGTTATAGCTTGTGAAGAATATTCTGATGAATTTATTTCGCTTAACCGACGAGTAAAGGAAAAAATTAATCTTATGGATTCAAAAGATAATGTTTTTGCTGTAACACCAGATAGTAGTATTAATCTCAATGAAAAGAGGTATAAGCTACCAAAAATCGAGATAAAAAAATTTGATAGTCATTATCTTTCGTTTTGGGGTCAGTTCAAAAAAATTCACGAAGATAAGGATCTTGATGCCGTAGATAAATTCCATTATTTAACGCAATCTATGTTACCCGGAACTAGGGCGTGTGAGTTAATTGAAAGTTACCCATTAACAGAGGAAAATTATCCGAAAGCTATTGCGGCATTTGAGGAGCGTTTCGGAAATAAGGAAATTTTAACTGAAATTTATGTGAGAGAGTTACTGAAATTAATTATTCAAAATGTACGCTCACAGGACAAAGATAAGCTATCTCTGGTGTCACTGTTTGACAAAATTGAGTCCCACCTCCGAGCTCTCGAGTCTTTGGGCATAAGCCCAGACTCCAATGGTGCTTGGCTATATCCCATGGTTGAGTCTTGTTTATCCGCTGAGATGATTAGGGTATGGCAGAGGAGCATTCTATTTAGTAATGAGGGATCCCGTCTCTCAAATCTCTTGCAGTTTTTGCGTAAAGAAGTCGAGGGGGAACAAAGAGTTAAACTCGCGCGTTCTGGGTTCGAGGTTACGACACCCTCGCGTGAAGAGCGGCCTAAAGAGATTAAATTCAAAAATAAAAAACCTATTGCGAGTGCTGCTGGTTTGGTAGCGACTAAGGAGTTATCATGTGTCTTTTGCGGAAAAAATCATGAAAGTAAAGAATGTTTCAAAGCTCGGTCTTTATCTTTAAAAGAGAAATTTAATAAATTAAAAGAGTTAAAATGCTGCCTACATTGCCTTAAATCTGGTCATTTTGCGAAGCAATGTAAACAATTTATTCAGTGTCGTCTTTGTAAGCGTTCTCATCCCATAATTTTATGCCCGGAGGCTCCAGAGAATAAGGACGAGAAAATAGTTAGTGAAAAAGGGTCAATTGCTGTACAGAGTACTGTGTCTACTCCTTCATGTATGAAAGAGGTCATTCTCATGACATTAATAGTTGAAGTAGTCTCAGGTGGTCTGAGAAAAAAGGTTAGGTGTCTCTTAGATTGTGGATCGCAGAGATCTTATGTTTTAAGATCCACCGCCGAAGCCTTAAATTTGAAAATTATTTCCACTGAGAATTTAACTCATACGCTGTTTGGGGGAGCTAGAACTGAATCAAAATGTCATAATAGATATAGTATGAGACTTAGACCCGTTGGGAAAAGTAATGAACATCGGTTCAATTTTCTCGAACAAGACACTATTTGCGGTACAATACCACGCATATCTAAAGGTCCGTTATTGGGGGAATTAAAAAGGCATAAAATTTGGATTTCAGATATAGGCGATGATTATCCTGAAATTGAGATTCTAATAGGAAGTGATATTTATGGGCAAATTCTCACTGGTGAAGTAGTTCAATTAAAGGGAGGTCTGACAGCTATTAATACCAAATTGGGGTGGACTTTGTGTGGGGAACAGAATAATTTCCGTGTCCAAAATTTTGAGGGTACCCAGTCCATGCTAGTGACCAACCTCCTTGTTCAAAATATGAAAGCTTCTGATATGTGGGATTTAGAATCCATCGGTATTAGGGATGAGGCGCAGACCTTTTCTAAGGATATAGAAGATCAGTTAGCACAGGAACAGTTTTTGAAGAATCTTCACCGAACCGAAGATGGTAGATATTGCGTGAGTTTACCTTGGGTCCAAAATTTCCTAGTTGACCTTCCCTCTAACAGGCATATTGCACAAAAGAGATTATTTTCCACCACGCGAAAATTGGAAAATTAAATAGTTTTAATGAGTATGATAAGATATTTAGTGAGTGGCTTTCTGAAGATGTTGTGGAGATGATTCCAGAATCTGAAAGTAGTAAAGTAGGACATTATGTGCCACATCATCCAGTTATCAACGTAGATAGTCTAACCACAAAAATTAGACCAGTTTTCGATGCCTCATGTAAATCGGGTAGTTCATCTTCTCTAAATGATTATTTGATGAAAGGTCCTAACCTAGTAGAAGAAATCCCAGCTATTTTAATGCGTTTTAGAGAAAAATCGATTGGCGTAACTTCCGATATAAGACGAGCATTTTTGCAGATTGGCATACAGAGGGAAGATCAAAATTATTTGAAATTTCTTTGGTGGGTAAATGACAAAATTAAAGAATTTCGGCATAAAAGAGTGGTTTTTGGGGTAACTAGTAGCCCATACCTATTGGCATCAGTCATTTCACATCATTTGTCAAACGTCGCACCAAAATATGAAAGTGTGGCAAAAAAGTTAGCTGATTCATTTTATGTCGACAACTGTGTGACCTCAGTTGATAATAAAGAAGAATTAGAATTATTTATGAGTCAATCAACTGATATTATGGCAGAGGCCAAAATGGAACTGCGTCTTTGGACATTTGGTCCAACTGGAAATGAGTTATTAGATAACCCTTGCGATACGGTCTCACCGGTTTTAGGTCTACAATGGGACCGCAGAGATGACAAACTTTTCATTCCAGTCAAAAATGATATTAGCGTAGAAGATTTGTCAAAAAGAAAATTACTTTCCTTAATTCACTCTGTTTTTGATCCGCTAGGTTTTATTGCACAAGTAATGTTACCTAGGAAATTAATACTTCAAGAGGCCTGGACAACTAAAACAAATTGGGATTTACCTCTACCAGATGACCTGAAAAATCGATTCTTAAAATGGTATAGAGAACTGTCTGGTATTTCTCAGCTTAAATTGCCTCGTAGAACAGGTTATGGGAACAAAGATTCGTGGTCAATGCACGTTTTTTGCGATGCCAGCCAAAGGGCATGTGCCACGGTTATTTATTTGAGAAGTAAAAGTGACAAAAATGTATCTGTGAAATTTGTTGCAGCAAAAACACGTGTGTCGCCATTGAAAAGGATAACAATACCACGATTAGAATTATTAGCTTGTGTTTTGGGTGCACGTTTGGCAAAATATGTAAGTGTAGCCCTGTTCTTAACTGACGTTCCAACCTTTTACTGGACAGATGCCACTGTGGCACTTTGTTGGATACAACGAGATGAGAGTTGGGGTGTATTCGTGAATAACAGAGTGAAAGAGATCTTAAGTTTGTCGAAAGCAGAATGCTGGCGACATATACCAGGCAAATTGAATCCCGCTGACTTAGCCTCCCGTGGCTGTACGCCTAAACATTTGTTGCAGTGTGATTGGTGGGAGGGACCCAAATTTCTGAGACTTCCTCCTGAATCATAGCCTGACTCTGAAGTTTTGCCAGACGATGAGTCAGTTGCAGCAGAAATTAAAAGAAAGAGAGTTATTGACTTAAGTGTAAATACTAATGTCACCACAGAGGTCGGTGATAAATGGTATAAGAAATTTTCTAAATTCTCTAAAATGGTGCGAGTTTAAGGTTGGGTAATGAGATTTATTCAGAGTTGTCGAGGGGGAGCACTGAATGGCCAGCCATTCCTATCTGCTTCAGAGTTCCAATAATCAAAATTGAAACTTTTTTCTATTATTCAAGTGGAGAGTTTTCCAGTGACTGGAGAGTCCATTAGGGGTCTTATCACAGTCATGGATGAAAATAAGTTTATTAGAGTCAAAACTAAAATAATCGAAAGAGAAGACACTTATGAATTCAGGTTTCCGAGTTTACTACCACCTAAACACCATGTCGTAGAGTGCCTGATATGGGAATTACATACCCACAATTCACATGCTGGTGTTCAGACACTGTTGAGTATGCTCAGAGAGGAGTTCTGGATAACATCTGCAAGACGTACTGTAAAGTCAGTAATAAGAAAATGCGTTGTGTGCAGACGCTTTATGAGTAAAGCCACAGCAACAGCCCCTACACATCTGCCAGAAGACAGAGTTAAAGATGCATCGGTATTTGAAGTTACTGGAATTGATGTCTGCGGTCCCCTGTTTTTAAGAAATAGGACAAAATTGTGGGTAATACTTTTTACATGCGCCGTATATCGTGCAGTGCACATGAGTTCGCAATCTTTTATACAAGCATTACGGCGGTTCATCGCCCGTAGAGGTCGTCCTTCCGTAATATACTCGGATAACGGCACTAACTTTACTGGTACTGCTGCAGCTTTAAGAATAATTGAATGGGAAAAGATATGTCACGATCCACTACATCCAATAGAGTGGAAATTCATTCCGCCCACCGCTGCGTGGTGGGGCGGTTGGTGGGAGCGCTTAATTCGCTCCACTAAAGATTTGCTTCTTCGTGTAATGGGAAGGTCTGTATTGACATATGAAGAGTTACTTACTGTTCTGTGTGATGTCGAGGCTGTTTTAAACAATCGCCCGCTTACTTATATATCCAATGATTTGGGTGATTTCAAACCTTTAAAGCCATCCGATTTTCTTTCTGACTTGAAGGAATCGGGTACTCCAGATTTGGACTATTTGGACCGAAAAAAGCTGCTCTCAAGACATGCCTATTGTCAAGAAGTGAGAAAGCAATTCAGGAATAGATTCCGTAAAGAGTATCTAAGCCAGTTGATTCCGAAAGCTGGTAAAGATAATAAAGACTTGAAAGTAGGTTATGTGGTGATCATCCAAAGTGACAATCAGAAACGATTAAATTGGCCACTAGCCGTAATACGAGAAGTCTATCCTGGAAAAGATGGCCGTATCAGAGTTGTCAAACTGAGAGTCAAGAGTGGAACCTTAGTACGGCCAGTACAAAAGGTGTTCCCATTGGAAGTGTGCTCAAAAGGTGATCCTATCATTAAAATTAAATCACAGGACACTGAAGTTGTACCTAATGATCCAGAGACATTGAATAAAGTTTTGCCCAAGACACAACAACATCTTGAGAGTGTGTCAAAAATGACCAGAAGTGGTCGAATAGTTAGAACTCCTATCCGATAGGACTAAAAAACTTTGAACATTCACTTCTGACAAACTTTTTATATTTTAATTAATTGCATTTGTGTTCTTTTTTCCATATATGTATATGTTTCACGTATAACTATTTTTTTCATTTTAGTTGATTCACCTGCCGATGAATCAAGGTGGGAGTGTTGAGAAAAAGGTAAAATTATTTCAGAAAGTCCACAATAGAGGGCGCTTTTGCTTCTGAAAAAGGAGATGTAAGATGTAAAAAATGTGGAGTAGTAGTGAGTTTTTTGATTTGAATGTCACTTGTGGAATTTTTATGATGTAGATTTTCAGAAGTAATAACGGGCCAAAAAATGGGTCCAAAACAAATTTATGTTTTAATTATGTATAAATGTAAATAGTTTTGTGTGTGTCTGAACGGATTAAAAATCTGACCTGTAGAAATAGTGAATTTATTTTTCAGTCTGACAAGTAATATTTTCTCAACTGCCGTCCACATCTCTGGTCAAGGTAAGAAACCTTTTATATGGATATTTTGGTTTACTGGAATAATTTCTCCACTGGAAAAATTAAAGTAAAATAAAATGTATATTTTTGGAAATATAAATAAGTTTCAAGTTTTCAAAGAGCCTGCTATAGTCGTCTGATAGGCGACCGAGTTTTACTTGTTGGAATAATAAAATTCTGATTTTTTACGCTGGTAAAAATTAAATTATTATTAAAGTTTTTATTTTTGTTCCAACAGGTATCATACATAACAGGCTGAACAAACATGGCGGATCATCTGGCGGATCATCTGGCGGGTCAATGTCCAGTCTCTTACCATATAGGGTCTCTAACTTCAAGCGGTAGACATCGCCATCTGGTACAGATTCAGTGACATTTTTATTCAACTGTCATCAATAATTTTAAGAAGTGATATATGATATATATATAATCAACGTTTCTTCGATTCTATTCGCCTTTTATGTAAATCAAATCCCACTTTTAAATTTTTTTGTGGCTGTTGAATGTCGCTCAATCTGTACCAGGTGGAGCTGTCTACTGCCAATTTTCCGAGCCACGCGGAAGGCATCTAGTTTAGTAGGTTAAGCACAAGACTTACTACTTAAAATAGGAATAATTTTGAACAGTACGTACTTTTTTTTCTTATATTAATATAGCTGCTAACTTAATCCAAAGGATTGTTAGAACCCGCCCCTTTTTCCACACCAGTCTTTTTTCAGAGTGCTTTTCTTTTGATATCATGATAAACACATTTGAAGAGAATAATAAATCTCAAAGACCGTAAATTACTGAGTAATGAAACATCCGATTCAAATATGATTCTCTTACTTATGCTTACATGAAATTTAATATGTGTGCATTATAATCCTCTGAATGAAAAAAAAAATATATATATATAAAATATATCATATATATTTAAATAAGAAAAGAGAATTATAAATAATTATTGATTGCATACTGTTAAAAACATAATTTGTTTTAACACCAGATTATTTTTTAAGCAATCAGACTATATCAAAATTAAATGAATCGAGATACAGTGTTTATATGTAAGCAATCATGTCGGATCACGATACTGCGTTCTTCAAAAGAACGCAATGAAAACAATAACGCATTTACGATCGTGTAAAAATATACTGGGCTAACAAGTCCACTTTTCCTCCATACCAATTTTTTAACTTGTTGTCTTCGGGGTATTTTCGTTTTTTGAACAGTAAGCCCCGCCTTTATCTTGAAACGTTATAATATTTAACAAAAATATTTTACTTATTCACGATTAAATTGGATAAAATTTACCATATTTTCCTAAACTAGTTACCTGTCGCGTTGCTCGGAAACTTGGCAACAGTTCCAACGGTACACAGCGCCACCTGGTACAGATTGCGCGAATTTTTTATTCAACTGCCACCAATAATTTTAAGAAGTGATATATGATATATATATAATATTAGGTTATATATAGTAGGCTAAGCACAAGAATTACTACTCAAAAAAGGAATACTTTTAAACAGTAACTTTTTTTTTCTTATATTAATGTTATAATTCGCCATTCTTCTGAACGGCTTCAAACGAGTCTTCTCGACCCTTTTTATAATATGGTATGCAGGATTTTTCATTTAATCAGAATAATTATTTAATATTTTCAAACCATCTTAATTTCAGGTAATAATCTTCAAAATGATATATTAAAATCTTCTTACCTGTAAAATTCTTCGACGATAAATTTGAAGACTAATAATATGCACTTGTTTCTCTAGAGAAACAGCTTCTTTTTTAAGACGAGAAAACAAACAGTTTATAAAATAAAATATTTACATGAAGAAAAACCATTATTTACAAAATATATTCATTTCGTAGTTTTAGAACATCCATTTCTTTCTATCTCTTAGCAATACTGTTTCTAATATTATACTTCAATAGAAATGGATTTAAAATAAAAATACTCTAATCTGTGAGCCACTTTTTCTAATTCTTATTTCAAACTGTAGCTCCATGAATAATAAAATCAGGCCAAAAAGGGCCCGAGAGCAACTACTATTTCCTGACTTGTTGCTCTCCATTCTAAAACAAAACTAAATTTCTAAGTCCCGGGAGGAAACAAAAATGTTCTTCGAATCTCATCTCAGCGGGACCTCTGGCGCCCTCCAGTGAGGCAAATTGATATCCAATACCTAACAATTAACATAGCTGCTGCCTTAATCCAAAGGATTGTTAGTACCAGCCCCTTTTACCACACCAGTCCTTTTTCAGAGTGCTTTTCTTTTGATTTCACCAGAAATACATTTGAAGAGAATTTAACTGAAAATTAAGTAGTGTGAAAAAAAGGGGTGGTACTAACAATCCTCCGGATTAGGTTGCCAGTTATGTATTCAATATACTTTCCCAGATTTTAACCATTAAACTTTTTAAAAATCTTGTTATCTATATTTTTATATATTGTATGTTTGTATGACTCTAATTAAACGTAACTTTTTTTTTTTTTTTTAAACGCTTTCGTTCTGGGCTTGTTGTGCAAAATAGAGATATACCCAACTGAAATATATAATTTTGTTTTCTTAAATATTAAACATTTTTCTTAGTTTTTACCTCTATTATTATTATTATTATTATTATTATTATTATTTTATCTTGCTATTTACATTTTCGTAATTGAATATTATAATGTACGTACGTCTGAAGTTATTTATATATTAATACATAAAGTGACGTAATAAACTATTTAATTTTTATTAAACATAAATTATAATTTTTTTTTTAAATTCATAAACTGTATTTAAGAAAAAAAAAATATAAGTCATTTACGCCTTAAAGGAATCAAAGATTTGAATAACTGCGTGAACATGTTAAATTTTTCTTACGTGCTCTACGGAATTGTTTATCATCACCCTATATGAAACTAGACGGAACTTTATTTTGTCGCGTTTTGTAGTAGCGTGTTATGCAGGAGTCAACTGTAGTTATTCAAATAAGTTTAAATAAAAACACAACCCCTTTTGTAAACAGACTTTATTTTATTTCATAATAAAATTTTCTCTACTTTTTTTCAGAAATGAACCTTAATGAATAATTTACCTTGTATACGAGATTATAATTTATTTTTTCTAAATATATGAATGGACCCCTAATACATTTTTGCCTGTAACTATATCAAGAATTAATTTTAATCATATAAACACTACCTTTTTCCGAACTGCGCTTTGAACTCAGAAATTAGCACATGAGGTCGAAAAGATGAGCTGCCGTTGAAAAATTGAAGTTCATGTTAGATTTAATATGTAAACGACCCCCTAAGGAAAATCTAACTATACAGTTATAAACTAGTCGTTACTGTTGATCGATTGGCACCAGCCGCAAATTTATAGGACGAATTCCAACGAAATTATTTCGAAGAAAGGGGCCTTTTTTTACGGCTTTACATATAAGCCAGAGGGCAATTTCATTAAAAATGTAACGTCAGTCACAGTTAGAGGTAATTCTGCTTTCACCTATATTTTCTAAAAATAATCACAAATAATCATTATTCTATTCAATCATAAAGATCACAGTTAACATGCCATTAAAATTTCTGTATGGTGATGATGATGGCGAAAAGGAGGAAATTTTATCATTTTCTGTGACTGATATTACCTTCTTCCATGGAATCATCCCAGAGGCTTTTAGGGCTTCGCTTGCGGAGAGTAAAATCTTAGCCTCTTAAACTAGATGCCTGTCGCGTGGCTCGAAAACTTGGCAACAGTTCTAGCTGTAGACAGCGCCACCTTGTAAAGATTGAGAGACTTTTTTATTCAGAGCCAACAAAAATTTTTTAAAGTGGGATTTGGTATACATAAAGGCAAATAGAATCTAAGAAACGTAGATTACATATATCATATATCACGTCTTAAAATTAGTGGTGACAGTTGAATAAAAAAGTCTCCCAATCTGTACCAGGTGGTGCTGTCTACCGTTCTAAATTTTGCCAAGTTTCCGAGCAACGCGACAGGCATCTAGTTTAGGAAGATAAGGTAAAATTTATCTAATATAATCGTGAATAAATAAAAGAATTTTGTTAAATATTATAACGTTTCAAGATAACGGTCAAAAGGCGGGGCTTACTGTTCAAAATACGAAAATACCCCGAAGACAACCAGTTAAAAATTTGGTGTGAAGGAAAAGTGGGACTTATTACTCTAGTATATTTTTACAGGATCGCAACTGCGTTATTGTCCTCATTGTGTTCTATTGAAGAACACGGTATCATGATTCATCACCATTGGACATCTGTTGCAACTTTTTAAATCGATTCATTCAATTTTGATATAGTCTGATTGCTTAAAAAATAATCTGGCGTTAAAATAAATTATGTTTTTAACAGTATGAAATCAATAATTATTTATAATTCTCTTTTCTTATTTAAATGTATGTGATGTCTTTTATATTTTTTTTCATTCAGAGGATCATAATGCATAAATATTAAATTTTATGTAAGCATAAGGAAGATAATCATATTTGAATCTGATGTTTCATTACTGAGTAATTTGCAGACTTTGAGATTTATATGTTGAAATTTTCTCTTTATACTTTTTTTTTGTGTGTGTGTCTGTTTGAAATGTATAATATAATGTATTTTTATTACTTCAAATTGTATTTCTAAGAAAATAATTATTTTTTAATAAAATAAAAGTATTTCAAATTCTTTCTCTTCCATATCTCTCTATTGTCCATGTTTACAAGTACAGAAATTCCACAAAATTTTAAGCCTAATAAAAAATATATTTTCAGATGTACAGGGATGGAACACGGGCGCAGAATTTATACCGGAATGTGTTTAAGAAATTTCTCGACCTATAATATCGTCGATTTAAGAGTTAGAAAACTTTCTTACATTGCTAGTGGTATGAATTCTGCGTCCGTGTTCCATCCCTGGATGTATTACAGCGCAAAAGGGAGAACTATATTCTAAACTATAAAATAATGGTTTGATTTTGTAAATTAAAAAAGATTTGTATCGTTTTCGGGGCTGAGAAACGCTGCATTTAATTTTTTATGCCTCTGAAGTTTTCGTGCATAAAATACTATATTGTATGACATATAGGTATGCAGATAAAGGTGCATTTTATAGAACGGAATATTTTGAATACTGTAAAATGTTCTTTGTATTGTTATCAATGATTGTAATTTAGTTACAATGTTCGAAATGGAGAGAAAAGTAAGAATATGATTATTATCATACTTGTTAGTACTGACCTCAACTTAATTATGTCTTATTATTTTTTACTGTTATGGATTAATGTATCATGACATAATTTCCTTTAGTTTAAGATGTACATTACAATAGCATAAATCCGAGACTGCTATGTGTACATCAGCAATTTTGTCAATAATATGATTAGAGTCCTCATTCAGATCGTTACATTTAATGATAGATGTATGGAAGATCTTCATCCTATATACATTGCTGGAAGTCGCAGCATTTATAAAATTTTACTCGTGCTTTACTATATTCTCATCGAAATTTCGGAATAGCCCTTTTTTAACAACATTAAAACATCGAATCCTTCAAAGAAAATTTCTATTCAAATATAGTGGTGAAAATACAAAAAAAATCTCGTACAATTTTAGGAACGCTTCGAGTCCTATATATCTTAAAATAATTAGTGGTCATCATAAAACTCACAATATTTGTATTATGCTCACCAAACCTTATATTTCATGGGGACGATTTTATATTGTTCACAATGATACTGACAAATTTAACAGAACAAACATTTAAAGTATCACTGAAAATCTTGACATATTAAATAAACTTTTTGCGGTTAACAGTTACATTAATATATAAGTTTATAAAAATATAAACCACGTTTAATGTCTATGCTGAAGCATTGTGTATTAATCTATCAAATTTGTACATCAATTTATGAACTTTTTTTTAAACTGAAAGTTTTTTCTATAAATCACAGAACTAAATTAATCAAAAATTACAGAAATACCCATGTATAAATGTGCAGATAAAAGGTCACCCCCGTTTAATTTTGCGGCAAATTATTTTATAAAAATATGCTACTAGTGCCGATTGGTTGGTAATAGCATCTAGTAATTAATGCCTTTTAATTAAAAAAAAATGCGCAAGAGTATAAGCATTTATAAGATTGTTCGAAAAAATATTTCTTTTTTCCTTTGAAAATTAAAGACGATTTCATATATTGTATAAATATTTTATTGAATTATATATTCTCATCTTTGATTGGTTTCTTAGTGATCTCACGAGTTGTTATTTGCCAGTTTTCATAAATCAATACTTTATTTTGTCTTCATTAGCATAAACTGGTTTTCCAGAACGTAATGCATCTTCAACGTCAAAATTGCCGGAACAAAATTTAGTAAACCAGTTTTAACACTGGCGTTCTTTAAATAAATTTTCTGTATATACATCGTATACTTTGTTCCTTGTTTGAACAATATTTTTGCCTTTTTGATAGTAAAAATAAATTATGTGGAAAATGTGGCTTCCGATTTTCTTTATTTGATAGAGCACCAATCTAAACCTATTGAGCAGAATAAAACGAACTTTTTCACAAGCTAGAGTTGCTATATCAGCTGTCACAATTTAAAATGGTAATGCAGATTAATTGTGATGATGGTGTGAAAAAAAATACAATTAAGTCCTCTGCTGAGAAAAACGAAATTACTTTCCGAACAACCCAATAAGTATAAAACTTTAAATAAACACGATAAAATAGAAAAACTCGCACCAGCTATACCAAAACAAGTCACGACCTTTCGTGACGCCGAATGCTGCCGACAAAGCGGCAACACATTGTCTGCATTGCATTGTTATGTAGCCTCCTTGCATGCAGCACTTGTGCCTAATTTTGTCGCCTGATAAAGGGTCATGATTAAGTTTAAAACATAACAAATGTTGTATATATTTTTTTTTTTTTTTAATGGTGTTTAGACAAAGATTTTACTTATTATTAATGCTATTATCGAATTTTACTTAGGGGGATGTTTACATATAAAACTTGCATCAACTTCAAAATAGAGATATACCCAATAAATATATAATTTTTTTTCTTAAATATTAAGCATTTTTTCTTAGTTTTTACCGCTATTATTATTATTATTATTATTATCACTATTATTATTTTATCTTACTATTTACATTTTCGTAATTAAGTATTATAAGGTACGTACGTCTGAAGTTATTTAGAGTTTAATACATAAAGTGACGTAATAAACTATTTCATTTTTATTAAACATAAACTATATATTTTTTAAAATTCATAAACTGCAATTAAGAAGAAAAAATATAAGTCATTTATGCCTTAAAGGAATCAAAGATTTGAATAACTACGTGAAAATGTTAAATTTTTCTTACGCGCTTTACGGGGCTGTTTATCATCGCCCTATATGAAACTAGACGGACATTTATTTTGTCAAGTTTTGTAGTAGCGTATTATGCCGGAGTCCACTGTAGTTATTCAAATAAGTTTAAATACAAACGCAACCCCTTTTGTAAACCGACTTTATTTTATCTCAATAAAATTTTCTCTACTTTTTTTCCGGTATGAAGCTTAATGAATAATTTACTTTGAATACGAGATTATAATTTATTTTTTCTAAGTATTATGAATGGACCCATAATACATTTTTGCTTGTAACTCTATCAAAAATTAATTTTAAGCATATAAACATTACCTTTTTCCGAACTGCGCTTTGAACTCAGAAATTTGCAGAAGAGGTCGAAAGACGAACTGCCGTTGAAAAATTGAAGTTGATGTCAGATTAATTATGTAAACGACTCCTTAAGGAAAGTCTAACTATACAGTTATAAAATAGTAGTTACTGTTGATCGATTGGCACCAGCCGCAAATTTATAGGACGATTTTCACTAACATTATTTCGAAGAAAAGACCTTTTTTTATTTTTATTTATTTTATTTATTTTTTTATTTTTGCCGACTGTACATATACGCAAGATTGCAATTTCATTAATAATGTAACGCCAGTCACAGTTAGAGGTAATTCTGCTTTCACCAATATTTTCTAAAAATAATCACAAATAATCACTATTCTATGCAATCATAAAAATCCCAGTTATCATGCCATTAATATTTCTGTATGGTGATAATGGTGGCGAAAAGGAGGAAATATTATCATTTTCAGTGACTGATGTTACCTTCTTCCATGTAATCACCCGAGAGGCTTTTAAGGCTTCGCTTGCGGAGAGTAAAATCATAGCCTAATAAACCGGATGCCAGTCGCGTGGTTCGGAAACTTGGCAATAGTTCAAGCGGTAGACAGCGCCACCTTGTACAGAGTGCGAGACTTTTTTATTCAAAAGCCGTCAAAAATTTTTAAATGTGGGATTTGATATGTATAAAAGGCGAATAGAATCTAAGAAACATCGATTATATATATCATATATCACCTTTTAAAATTATTGGTGACAGTTGAATAAAAAGTCGTGCAATCTGTACCTGGTGGAGCTGTCTACCGTTGAAATTTTCCGAGCAATGCGACAGGCATCTAGTTTAGGAACGTATGGTAAAATTTATCTAATTTAATCGTGAATAAATAAAGTACTTTTGTTAAATATTATAACGTTTCAAGATAAAGGCATAAAGTGGGGCTTACTGTTCAAAACACGAAAATACCCCGAAGACAACACGTTAAAAAATTGGTACGAAGGTAAAGCGGGACTTATCACTCCAGAACATGTTTACAGGACTGCAACTGCGTTATTTTGTTCTGGTTAAGAACACAGTATCATGATTCAACGTCACTGGAATTTTACTACCTTTAAGTTCGATTCATTTAATTATGATATAGTCTGATTGCTTAAAAAATAATCTGGTGTTAAAACAAATTATGTTTTTAACAGTATGCAATCAATAATTATTTATAATTATCTTATCTTATTTAAATCATACTTGCCAACATCCTAATTAATATTCCGTAGTTTTGTTAGTCCCGCCCTTTTTCTCACACCAATAAATTTTTAGAGTAATATTCTCCAAATGCAAGTACGATTGAATAAGGGAAAAAATACTCTAAAAAGATACCGGTGTGAAAAAGAAGGCGGAGCTAACAATACTACGGAATAATAATTAGTATGTTGGCAAGTATGTTTAAATGCATGTGATATCTTTTATATATTTTTTTTCATTCAGAGGATCATAATTCTGTTTCATTACTCAGTAATTTGCATTCTTTGAGATTTATATGTTGAAATTTTCTCTTTATACTTTTTTTTGTGTGTGTATGTGTATAAAACTTATAATATAATGTCTTTTAACAATTTCAAATTGTATTTCTAAGAAAATAATTTTTTTAGTAAAATAAAAGTATTTCAGATTATTTCTTTTCCATATCTCTCTATTGTCTAGGTTTACAAGTACTGAACTTCCACAAAATTTTAAGCGCAATAAAAAATATATTTTTAGAAGTATTACAGTGCAAAAGGGAAACTGTATTCTAAACTATAAAATAATGGCTTGATGTTGTAAATTAAAAGAGACTTATATCAGTTTTGGGACTGGGAAACGCTGCATCCAATTTTTTTATGCCTCTGAAGTTTTCGTGCATAAAATACTATATTGTATGACACATAGGTATGCAGATAAAAAAAATTATAAAAAGGTGCATTTTATAGAACGGAATATTTTGAATACTGTAAAAAGTTCTTTGTATTGTTATCAATAAGTGTAATTTAGTTACAAGGTGCAAAATGGAGAGAAAAGTAAGAATATGATTATTATCATACTTGTCAGTACTGACCCCAACTTAATTATGTCTTATTATTTTTTACTGTTAGGGATTAATGTATCATGACATAATTTCCTTTAGTTTAAGATGTACATTATAATAGCATAAATCCGAGACTGCTATGTCTACATCAGCAATTTTTTCGATATTATGATTAGAGTCCTCATTCAGATTGTTACATTTAATGACAGATGTATGGAAGAACTTTATCCTATATACACTGGTTGAAGTCGCAGCATTTATAAAATTTTACTCGTGCTTTATTATATTCTCATGAAAATTTTGGAATAGCCCTTTTTTAACTAAACATTGAATCCTTCAAGGAAAATTTCTATTGAAATAAAGTAGTGAAAATACATTAAAAAACTCGTAAAATTTTAGGAACGCTTCGAGTCCTGTATATCTTAAAATAATTAGTGGTCATCATAAAACTCACTGTATTTGTATTATGCTCGCCAAGCCTTATATTTCATGGGGACGGTTTTATATTGTCCACAGTGATACAGACAAATTTTATAGAACAAATATTTAAAATATCGCTGAAAATCTTGACATATTAAATAAACTTCTTGGTGTTAGAAGTTACATTAATTTGTAAATTTATAAAATATAAACCATGTTTAACATCCATGCTGAAGCATTGTGAATTACTCTATCAACTTTGTACAGTCGGGAAAAAAAAAAGAAAAAAAAAAAAAAAAAACACTCAACTTAACTTCATTCAGGGATGGAACACCGGCGCAGAATTCTTATCACTGTCAATGTAAGAAAATTTTCTACGTCTTAAATCACCGATATTATAACTAGAGTAATTTCTTAAACACATTCCGGTATGAATTCTGCGCCCGTGTTCCATCCCTGTTTATTGCTAATCGATGTGAAAAAATGTAATAGGTATCATTCGATGGGGAATTGTGAGTAGTTTTAGAAAATAAACTGAAATTTTGAATTGGTGTCGTCTACATATTAAAACGCGCACCAACTTTGATTTTTTTCAATGGTAATGCCCCATTTTTATTATCACTTTCCAAAAATATTGAAAAGTGTTAATGACTTCGGTTTGTCTGTCTGTCTGTCTATCTGTCCTCGCTCTAAAGTGCAGTTTCTACTGAGGGTAGGTTCGAAATGTTTAGAGCGGTGCTATTCAGAATCTTTTGATGTGGTCAAGCAGTTTACCTGGTTCAACGAAGTTGCTTCAAAGGGAAAAGTGCCTCGTCCTAACCCCCAGCTGAGATAATTGAGAGGCCAGAGGCACATATCTTTGTCAAGTTTGCATGCTTTCCTTTGAAGTAACTGCGCAATCTGATAAAAAAGGGCTACAACTGATGACAAGACATTTGGCTCTTTGTGTCGGAAGCGTGTTTAATGACTTTTTGAACCTTGGTGGAAACCAAGGTTCCAGTGGAAACCGGCCTTAGCTCCCGTAAATATTTATGGAACTTTTTGAAACTGATATATGTTATTCAATTTCACTATCGGATGTTACCTATTGAAAATTGAATTTATACCTCTATTGGTTTGTGTACAGGGACACCCGAAAGTATTTCAAAGCATTTTGTTCTATGAGAGGTATTTCTAAAACCATATTTCCATAACTTTATTGTACACATATCTTAATAAAATTGAAATACGTTATTCAAGTTCATTATTGGATATTTCTTGTAGAAAATAGAGTAAGTATCACCACTGGTTTATGTACAAGGACACTCAAAATTATTCCAAAGCATTGCGTTCTATGAGAGATATTTCTGTATATCAAATTTAATAACTTTACTGTCTACGAAGTTTTATGAAATTGAAATATATTCTTTGTGCACAGAAAAGAATGCTTTGCATAGAATATAGCATGATTAGCATTAAATTTACAGGGTGACACAAAATTATTCATTTATATTAAAAGCTAATAATAAAAATTTGCTAGAATTGTACTTTCCTTTATATTAAGCGTTTTTAACACTTTCTGACATTTGCCAAGTGTGAATATGATTTCAGTTTGTGCATATGTCCGTCCGTCCGTCTGTCTGTCTGCCTGTCTGCCCGTGCTTTTACTCCCGTAAATATTTATGGAATTTTTTGAAACTGATATATGTTATTCAAGTTTACTATCGGGTGTTCCCTACTGAAAATGAAGTTTATACCTGTACTGGTTTGTGTACAGGGGCACCCAAAAATATTCGAAAGCTTTGTGTTCTATGAGAGGAGTTTCTATAAATCATATTTTAGTACCATTACTGTATAGAAACTTTAATGAAATTTTAATATATTATTCAAGTTCCCTTTCGGATGTTTCCTATGTAAAATGGAGTACATTTCTAACTTTTTTGTGTACAGGGGCACTTGAAAGTATTCCAAACCATTGCGTTCTGTGAGAATTATTTTTATAAACCAAATTCAAATAATTTTACTTTGCAAAAAGCTTAATGCAATTGAAATAAATCATTCGTATGCACGAAATAGTGCCTTCTGTATAATATAGTATGAGCAGCATTAGATTTATAGGGATACACAAAAATATTCAGTTGCATGAAGAGCTATTAAAAATTTGCTAGAATGTCACTTTCGTTTGCATTAATCGTTTTAACACTTTCTTATATTTTTAGTGGGAATATGATTTCAATTTGTGTATCTGTCTGTCCGATTGTCTACTTTTCAATCTGTTTGTTTTCGACTCCTAGCGTCGGTAAATAATTTTAGAATTTTTAAAAAATGATACAATCAAGTTCACTATGGAATATTCTCCATTTAAAATTACATTAATAGATCCTGTGCAACTAGTTTGTTTATAAAGACAAGAACAATAAAAAAAAAAAAAAATAATGGATTAAGTTAGAACAGAATTTTTTTAAAGTTATATTTAAAATCTTTCCTTGTAAAAATCATAAAAATATTCATATGCATTTTTAATATTCTAAAATAATGCCTTGTATAGAATATGATATGATTAACTTTTTAGATTAAAAGTTATTCGATACAACATTTACGTACAGTTGGAAAGTGTTACTAATCAATGCGTGCTGCATGATTTTTCATTCTTGTTTTTTTTTTTTTTTTCATTCCAGTAATTTTGAAGAATTATTTTCTTCTTCTTAATTCAGTGTCACATATTCCTGAGAAATATTCTACAAAAACTCTGGTGCGATGAAAAAGCTATGTTAAAAACCTCCAGGAATAAGTTATAGGAGATAGAAAGTATGATTCTCTAGAGTGAACAATATTAATTGCCGTAAAAGTTACATTTGTTGTTAGCTGGATTTGAAAACATGTTATAAACGGCAAAATAGATAAAAAATTAAGAATTATTATTATCACCGCCCCATACTTAAGTGTATCTTATTTCTAATCCAAATTTCCAATTAAATTTTATAATGTGCACATAAATGATCATTATATGATACCCATTACATTTATTTAAGTCAATTAGTAAGAAATAAGATCCATTGCTAGTTCCCCTCTCTCCACCCCCTTCCTGAATGTTTATTTAAAATAAAAAAAATTATCACAATGGCATGTATTAAATATATATATATATATGTGTGTGTGTGTGAGTGTGTTTGTGTATTACAAATTCGATATTCCAGGTGTCGGCGCAATCGTATTTTTTAATACCATTATTTTTATAATGCAATGCCTGTGTTATCCAATTGAAGATAACTACTGTGCAGAGCCTGATTAAGGGGGAAGCACACATTATTTATACTTACACCGTTATTTTTTAACAAATACTTTCCTCCTATAATAAACAGAAAATTATCATTGAAAATTATTTTAAAAGAATTCTGGTGTCTAATAACGGTGAGTAAATTGGATTGTTTTACACTGTTCATTTTTTATAAAAAATATTTCCTCGTCAAAGCGTGGAATTTCTATGACATGAAGTAAAAAATAATTGTAAAAATATTCCGGTGAGAGCTGAGATAATGTGTGCTTCCCCCTTAATCAGACTCTGCTACTGTGTGCGATTACTACATTTTTCTGGAAAAAATGGTAATTAATATAGTTACCGTGCCGATCTTTGATATCATCCTGCTACAAGTACAATTGAACAATCACTATATGTCTTCAACATTCTTCAACTAATCGAAACACTTAGTAACTTTGAAAAATATATACAAAAACATGATACTTTATTTTTGAAGGATATCACTGCGCTGCAAAAAAAAAAAAAAAAAAAAAAATCTGGACCTATTACCATTCCTGCTGATTTTTAAGTAAAATGACCTCCTAAATCCGAATATAACACCCATTTTGTTCATTCACCCATCTTTTTCTCGGGACATCATCTCCTCCCCATTTTTTATCACTGTTCGGTAATTTTATTGCTATGAATTTGATTTAGAGAATGAAGAAGAATTGATTTAACATTTAAAAACAATACAAAACAGAAAAATAATGTATTAATAATAAATAAAAGTAATTGATTAACACTTTCGCGACCACTGATGTAGATTCACGTCATTTCAAAATCTGTAACTCCAACAGTGGGCGTTTCCTTCGCAATTTGTATGTTACTTATTTCTTAAGAATGTAGCCAATGTTCATATTTCTACAATCAATATACTATGGATAGAAATCCTTAGATTTGTAAGAGTATAAATTTAATGTATATCCATTTGTATTATAAATGTGAATACAAAAAACTTTGTTCTGAAATATTGCAACTTGGAGAATAACGCCCACAGGCGGAACTTACTGTCAAAAAGACAAAAACATGCGTTAACCCGAAAAATGGTAAAAATAGGGGAACGCCCGCCCCCCCCCCCCAAAAAAAAAAAAAAAAAAAAAAAAAAAACGGTGGGTGATAAGGACTTTATATACGGATTCAGGAGGCCATTTTACATAAGAACATGTAAAAATGGTGTTGGGGCCAACCTTCATGTAGAGCAGTGTATTTAGTCCTTATTACAGAGTTGCTAACTATTATAATTTATTCTCGAGCATTTTAAGTCCGGCAATTATTTTACACTATTTTTATTTATAAATTATTCTTTCCCACTGCATAACTACGATAAAATAAGAACAAGTGTACTTAATACATACTTTGCGGGTCACATAAAAGTAGGTTTTTAAAAGAAATTAGCCCCGCTTCCAGGCGTTCCACTGAAAATGTACTCCATTATAAAAACAAACGAATTTGCATATTCGTGTTTAACACTATATATGCTGCAGTCGTACAGTCGCAACCCCCCCCCTCCATCCTTCCGGGACTAATTTGACCGTAAAGTACTGTAGAAACATGCGGATGGTACCGACATATTTGTAATAATGTCTAATTTATACCGGTACACATGGGTGCAGAAAATGTTCAGATCTCGGAATTTCCCTCAATAACTCAAAAATCTGTTTTGCTATACTTTCAAAAAAAAAAGAATCCTGTTTGCTGCAAGTAATTTTTGGTAATTCAGAAAAATACGTTCTATCAACGTATTTCTCTGAATTACAGAAAATTTCTGATAGCAAACAGCATTTTTTTTTTTTTTTTTACAGCGTATACGAAGTACCTTGCTCTGTGCACTGTCCAAGAAAAAAGTCTGGTTTGCTGCTAGAAATATTCTGCAATTCCGAATAATACGTTCTATCAACGAATTTTCATGAATTACAGAATATTTCTGCCAACAAACAGGTAATTTTATAACAGTGTGAAAAAAGTCTTTAAGACAATAAGTATACAGTGTAACATAAAAATACCGCTGTCAGTGTATATTACAAGCTCTTCAAGCAAGTTACTATTCAGTACTTTAGTAGCAAATTACTATTTTGGATTTGCATTTGTTTATTTTCTCTTAAAAATGTATTCAAAATTTCCCCAGAAACTCGTTCGGTGATGCCGACATATTCTACAACCCTGCCGGTACACTTATATTTTGCTTAGGGGCAGAGCCTGATTAAGGGGGAAGCACACATTATTTATACTTACACCGTTATTTTTTAACAAATACTTTCCTCCTATAATAAACAGAAATTTCTCATTAAAAATTATTTTAAAAGTATTCTGGTGTCTAACAACGGTGAGTAAATTGGATTGTTTTACACCGTTCATTTTTTATAAAAAACATTTTCTCGTCAAAGCGTGTAATTTTTATGACATGAAGTAAAAAATAATTGTAAAAATATTCCGGTCAGAGCGGAGATAATGTGTGCTTCCCCCTTAATCAGGCTCTGCTTAGGGGACGTCTACACATTAAAACTTGCATCAACTTCATGTTTTTCAAAGATGACCCCTATTTTTTATATCTTTTTTTAAACTCTTTCAAACAAATCACCACAGAATATTGTATAGCTTATGTATTTCGCTCAATTTTTCATTAGCCTATTATGTATCTGAAATATCACTTCTCAAAATTATTGGTGATTACTGAATAAATATTTTTCCAGGTCTGTCAACACTGTTCATAATTATGAATTCAAATACAGTAGACTTCTGTACAACGTGGGAGATAAGTTTTCCGTAGTAGGAAGTCCCGTTTACATTATAAGACAAATTTTTGCAAATTCAGTCCAACCCTGAAAACATTAGTTTTTATTAGAATTATTTTATTTTATTTATTTATTTGTGCGCGTGTTTTATTGTCTTCTAAGTAAGGTTTTGATATTTATTAAACAATTTGACTAATTTTCCTAAAATGAACCAGAGTTCACAACATTTTAATTTCTTCCGGAGAATTTATAGCCCTGCCTTTATTCCGTACCAATTTTTTTCCAAAGAGAAGACTATTCTTATTTTATCGTAGTTATATATTGTAGAAATATATTCTAAAATTGAAGTGGTGCAAAATAAAGCCGGGGCTACAAATATTCCAGAAAAAATTAAAATGTTGACAACCATGAAATTAACGCATTTGAAACGATAAATTTTTATTGCATTT
This sequence comes from Salticus scenicus, assembly GCA_963930645.1. Taxonomy (NCBI): domain Eukaryota; kingdom Metazoa; phylum Arthropoda; class Arachnida; order Araneae; family Salticidae; genus Salticus; species Salticus scenicus. The sequence continues at coordinate 55,790,101 of OZ005657.1, forward strand.
CAAAAGAAAAATAAGCTCCATTCTCTGGCTTCCTTTGAAGCAATACTCTATTAGAAAAAATGTTTTTTTATTCTTAATTTTATTTTATTTGACTCTTTATAGGACGCTGGCATATATAAACATATGACTTTTACCGTTTAGATTGTTGACGACAAAATTTCTGTTACTTAATCACGAATGTGTTAAATAATTTGTTGTTTTAGAGAAACGTATAAACACAAGACCATAGCCTCCTTAACTAGTTGCCTTCCGCGTTGCTCGGAAACAGCGCTAGACTGCGCCACCTGGTACAGATTGCGTGACATTTTTATTCAACTGTCACCAATAATCTTAAGAAGTGATATATGATATATATATAATGCACGTTTCTTCGATTCTGATCGCCTTTTATGTAAATCAAATCCCACTTAAAAAAAATTTTTTTTGGCTATTGAATAAAAAAGTCGCGCAATCTGTACCAGGTGGCGCTGTCTACAGCCAATTTTCCGAGCCACGCGGAAGGCATCTAGTTTAGTAGGCTAAGCACAAGACTTACTACTCAAAAAAGGTATACTTTTGAACAGTACCTCTTTTTTCTTATATTAATATAGCTGCTATCTTAATCACAGCTGCCAATATTTTAATTTATTCCGGAGTAATTTTAGCCCCGCCTCTAATTCGTGTCACTTATTTTTTAAAAGTATTTTGTCTTATTTTATCGAAATTAAATATTGAAGAAACTTTTTCTATAAAGAAAGTGGTGCGGAATAAAGGCGGGTCTAAAAGTACTCCGGAATAAATTAAAATATTGGCAGCTATGCCTTAATCCAAGCCCCTTAATACCTGCCCCTTTTTCCCCACCAGTTTTTTTTTAGAGTGCTTTTCTTTTGATTTCACCAGAAACACATTTGAAGAGAATTTAACTGAATATTAAGTGGTGTGGAAAAAGGGTGGTACTAAAAACCTCCGGATTAGGTTGGCAGTTATGTATTCAATATACTTTCCCAGATTTTTACCATTAATTTTTTTTTAAATCTTATTATCTATCTTTTTATATACTATAGGTTTGTATGCCTCTAATTAAATGTAACATTTTTTAGAAACTCTTTCGTTCTGGGCTTGCTGTACAACACAGAGATATACCCAACATAAATAGATTTTTTTTTTCTTAAATATTAAACATTTTTCTTAGTTTTTTCCGTTATTATTACACTGGTCTACAGTGGTTCGGTAACAACGGTCAAATTATTATTTTTATTAATTCCAATTTTTATTTAAATATCTGCAAGTAAAAATGTCCCAGCACGTCACATTTTTCTGTTAGAGTAACAGAAAATGGCAATTTTTACGATTTTAACAGTATCACAGTTGGTAACCCTTTGTGCTGGCAACCCAGAGTCCTGGCAACTCAGAGTCTCGGGAACCATGTTTGTTTCATTTTTTTGTTAAAGCATCAGAAAATGGCAAATTTCACTATTTTTGTTTTATGATTTTTACAATACAGTCGACAGCAAAAGTATCCGAGGACTAGCCAATAATTCCGATGTCAAAAAAGTACGTTTAATACTATTTTGTTAAATAAATGCTTGTCGAATCATGTTCTTAAACTGACTAAGAACATGTCTCGACAAGAATTTATTTAATAAAGCAGTATTAAGTGTACTTTTTTTAGACAGGAATTATTGCTATTGCTCAGATACTACTGCTGCCGACTGTATTACACATGGTAACCTTTCTTGCTATCAACCCTGACTCTTGGCCATCCTCTCTGCTGGCAACCCCTGTTTGGCAACCCTGTATTCGTACCTTATCGGTTTTTTTTTTTTTTTTTTTTTTTTTTTTTTTAATTCTGGTTTCTAGTTAACAGATATTTTTTGTTAAGTATGATTGTGCTGTTTTATAGTTGAAGTTTCATGTTTAAAATGGCAAATTTTCTGTGTAGAAATTTTAAAACCGTACCCGATACGTTTTGCTGTATTTCTGAATTATTCATATTAAAATCACAAGGTAGACATTTAACACAAGACTTAAAAAAGCCTATTTTTTGTATTTTGGTTTTAAAATAATAAATAATAACAATTCAATCATTTAGTGTATTTTCCATGTTTTTATGTTCTACTTAGTCTACAATATGTATATTATCTCCATATTAACAGTATTCCATGCTAAATTAATAATATTGATAGTAATAATGCATGTCTTCTAAAGACTTTTTTACATTGTTTCCAGTACAGATTAAATAATCGTAACAAAAAATCTGTACGTGTTACAGATTTTTCGCTATTATTTTTTAATTCTGCCCTAGACAATTAGTTGAAAATAGCTAATTTCATTTCTGTTACCAAAAAGAAAATTTTTTTTTTGTCGACCAGTGTTATTATTATTATTATCACTATTACTATTTTATCTTGCTATTTACAATTTCGTAAGTGAATATTATAATGTACGTAGGTCTGAAGTTATTTAGATTTTAAACATAAAGTGACGTAATATACTATTTCATTTTTATTAAACATAAACTATATATTTTTTAAACTCATAAACTGTATTTAAGAAGAAAAAATATAAGTCATTTACGCCTTAAAGGAATCAAAGATTTGAATAACTGCGTGAACATGTTAAATTTTTCTTACGCGCTATACGGAACTGTTTATCATCACCCTGTATGAAACTAGACAGAACTTTATTTTGTCGCGTTTTGTAGTAACGTGTTATGCAGGAGTGCACTGTAGTTATTCAAATAAGTTTAAATACAAACACATCCCCTTTTGTAAACCAAACTTTACTTTATTTCATAATAAAATTTTCTCTATTTTTTTTTTCCGGTATGAACCTTAATGAATAATTTACTTTTTTTCGAGATTATAATTTATTTTTTCTAAATATATGAATGGACCCCTAATACATTTTTGCTTGTAACTCTATCAATAATTAATTAATTCTAAGCATATAAACATTACCTTTTTCCGAACTGCGCTTTGAACTTCCGTTGAAAAATTGAAGTTGATGTCAGATTTAATATGTAAACGACCCCCTAAGAAAATTCTAACTATACCGTTATAAACTAGTCGTTACTGTTGATCGATTGGCACAAGCCGCAAATTTATAGGACGATTTCCACGAAATTATTTCGAAGAAAGGAGCTCTTTTTTTTTTTTTTTTTCCGACTATACATATACGCCAGAGGGCGATTTCATTAAAAATGTAATGTCAGTCACAGTTAGAGGTAATTCTGCTTTCACCAATATTTTCTAAAAATAATCACAAATAATCACAATTCTATTCAATCATAAAAATCCCAGTTAACATGCCATTAAAATTTCTGTATTTTGATAATGGTGGCGAAAAGGAGGAAATATTATCATTTTCAGTGATTGAAGTTACCTTCCTCCATGGAATCACCCTGAGGCTTTTAAGGCTTCGCTTGCAGAGAGTAAAATCATAGCCTCCTAAACTAGATGCCTGTCGCGTGGCTCAGAAACTTGGCAACAGTTCAAGCGGTAGACATCGCCACCTTGTACAGATTGCGAGACTTTTTTATTCAACAGCCACCAAAATTTTTTTAAAGTGAGATTTTATATACATAAAAGGCGAATAAAATCTAAGAAACATCGATTATATATATCATATATAACGTTTTTAAATTATTGGTGACAGTTGAATAAAAAAGTCTCGCAATCTGTACCAGGTGGCACTGTCTACCGTTGGAACTGTTGCCAAGTATCCGAACAACGCGACAGGCATCTAATTTAGGAAGGTATGATACAATTTCTCTAATTTAATCGTGAATAAGTAAAATAATTTTGGTTAATATTACAACGTTTCAAGATAAGGCAAAAAGCGAGGCTTACTGTTCAAAATACGAAAATACCCCGAAGACAACAAGTTAAAAAATTGGTATGAAGGAAAAATGGGATATATTACTCGAGCATATTTTCACAGGATCACAACTGCGCTATTATCTTCACTGTGTTCAGTTCAAGAACACAGTATCATGATTAACCAACAGTGGAAGTTCAAACCTTTTAGTCCGCTTCATTTAATTTTGATATAGTCTAATTGCTTAAAAAATAATCTGGTGTTAAAACAAATTATGTTTTTAACAGTATGCAATCAATATTTTTTCCTAATTCTCTTTTCTCATTTAAATGTATGTGATATCTTTTATATATTTTTTTCATTCAGAGGATTATAATGCATAAATATTAAATTTTATGTAAGCATAAGGAAGACAATCATATTTGAATCTGATGTTTCATTACTGAGTAATTTGCAGTCTTTGAGATTTATATTATGAAATTTTCTCTCTATACATTTGTGTGTGTGTGTGTATAAAATGCATAATATAATGTCTTTTTACTATTTCAAATTGTATTTCTAAGAAAATAATTATTTTCTAATAAAATAAAAGTATTTAAAATTCTTTCTCTTCCATATCTCTCTCTATCGTCCATGTTTACAAGTACTGAACTTCCTCAAAATTTTAAGTGTAATAAAAAATATATTTTATGATGTATTACAGCGCAAAAGGGAAAACTGTATTCTAAACTATAAAATAATGGTTTGATGTTGTAAATTAAGAGAGATTTATATCGTTTTGGGGGCTGAGAAACGCTGTATCCAAATTTTTATGCCTCTGAAGTTTTCGTGCATAAAATACTATATTGTATGACATATAGGTATGCAGATAAAAAATTTATAAAAAGGTGCATTTTATAGAACGGAATATTTTCAATACTGTAAAAGGTTCTTTGTATTGTTATCAATGATTGTAATTTAGTTACAAGCTGCGAAATGGAGAGAAAAGTAAGAATATGATTATTATAAATCAGCAATTTTGTCAATATTATAATTAGAGTCCTTGTTCAGATTGTTTTATTTAACACGTTAATCGCCACGATAATATCAGAAAAATTTTCACATGGGCCATGGTAACTTTATTAGACAATTTAGTTAAAAATGCGTGTTAAAAATGCGTCAGGCACATATGACTGACATGGCGATTAACGTGTTAATAATTACTCGGCGTATATCATATTCCTTTTAGGGTTATTTCTAGTTAAAAATGCGTCAGGCACATATGACTGACATGGCGATTAACGTGTTAATAATTACTCGGCGTATATCATATTCCTTTTAGGGTTATTTCCTAGTTAAAAATGCGTCAGGCACATATGACTGACATGGCGATTAACGTGTTAATAATTACTCGGCGTATATCATATTCCTTTTAGGGTTATTTCCTAGTTAAAAATGCGTCAGGCACATATGACTGACATGGCGATTATCGTGTTAATAATTACTCGGCGTATATCATATTCCTTTTAGGGTTATTTCCGAGTTAAAAATGCGTCAGGCACATATGACTGACATGGCGATTAACGTGTTAATAATTACTCGGCGTATATCATATTCCTTTTAGGGTTATTTCCTAATTAAAAATGCGTCAGGCACATATGACTGACATGGCGATTAACGTGTTAATGACAGATGTAGGGAAGATCTTTATCCTATATACATCGATCGAAGTCGCAATATTTAGAAAATTTTACTCGTGTTCTCTTATATTGTCATCAAAATTTCGGAATAGCCCTTTTTTTAATAATATTAAAACATTAAATCCATCAAAGAAAATTTATATTCAAATATAGTGGTGAAAATACAATAAAAATCTCGTAAAATTTTAGGAACGTATCGAGTCCTGTATATCCTAAAATAATTAGTATTCATCATAAAACTCACTGCATTTGTATTATGCTCGCCAAGCCTTATATTTCATGGGGACGATTTTATATTGTTCACAATGATACAGACAAATTTAACAGAACATCATTTAAAGTATCATTGAAAATGTTGGCATATTAAATAACTTTCTTGTGGTTAACAATTACATTAATTTATAAGTTTATAAATATATAAACCACGTTTAATGTCCATGCTGAAGCATTGTGTATTACTCTATCAACTTTGTACCTCAATTTATGAATGTTTTTTAAACTATAAATGTTTTCTATAAATCACAGAACTAAATTACTTAAAAATTACAGAAATGCCCATGTACAAATGTGCCGAAAAAAAGTCACCCCGTTTAATTTTGCGGCAAATTATCTTATAAAAATATAACATGCTACTAGTGACGATTGATTGGTAATAGCGTCTAGTAATTAATGCCTTTTAATTTATAAAAAAAATAAAATGTACCTGAGGACAGGCATTTATAAGTAGTATTAGGTTTTCGAAATATAATTTCTTTTTTTTTCCTTTGAAAATGAAAGATGATTTCTAATATTGTAAAAATATTTTATTGAATTATGTTTTCTCCAATTTGATTGGTTTATTAGTGATCTCACGAGCATAAGCTGGTTTTCCAGAACGTAATGCATCGTCAGCGTCAAAATTGCCGGAAAAAATTTGGTAAATCAGTTTTAGCACTAGCGTTCTTTAAATAATTTTTTTGTATATACATCGTATACTTTTTTCCTTGTTTGAACAATATTTTTGCCTTTTTGATAGTAAAAACAAAATATGCCGAAAATGTGGCTTCCGATTTTCTTTATTTGATAGAGCACCAATCAAAACCTATTGAGCAAAATAAAACGAACTTTTTCACAAGCAAGAGTTGCTATATCAGCTGTCACAATATATAATGGTAATGCAGATTAATTGTGAAGATGGTGTGAAAAAACATACAATTAAGTCCTCTGCTGAGGAAAACGAAATTACTTTCCGAACAACCCAATAAGTATAAAACTTTAAATAAACACGTTTAAACAGAAAAACTCGCACCAACTGTACCAAGTCAAGACACGACTTTTCGTGACGTCGTATGCTGCCGACAAAGCGGCAACGCATTGTCTGCATTGCATTGTTATGTTGCCGCCTTGTATGCAGCATTTGTGCCTAATTTGTGCGCCTGACGAAGGGTCATGCTTACTTTCAAATCAAAACAAATGTTGCGTTTTTTTTTTTTTTTTTTTTTTTTTATGGTGTTTACTCAAAGATTTTTCTTATTATTAATGCTATAATTGAATTTTACTTAGGAGGATGTTTACATATAAAACTTGCATCAACTTCATTTTCTGGAATGGTAACAACCAATTTCGATTACATGTTGGAATTTCTGTGATCAAGGCAGGAACGTTGTCAGATTTTGCGACTTTTTTTTATTCAATATTCACCACTTAATTTTATATGTACTAGTTGCGTAATCACTTTTAAAGGAATTTTAATCGTCTATTATGTATATCAAATATCGCTTCTCAAAATTACTGGTGACCATTGAATAAAAAAGTAGCAAATTCTGGCAACATTGCAAGGCATTTCGGAAGTATAGTTTTTATGCTTTCAATTAATTCAGTTACAAGCGAAACTCTATTTGGAGTAAATCTGTAAATTTAGAGAAGTTAAATTGAGTTAGTAGTTACACATTAATTTCTAAATTTATATAAATATAAATCTCATAGAAATTTATTATACTTAATTATGAAAATTTTATTGTATAAATTTTATCAATAAAATTAGACTTGTCTGTAAATTTCTCAGTAACAAAAAATTTTGAGATAGCTTCATTTTTCGCACATTGTGAAAGCTAAAAATGACTGTAGAAAATTTCCTCTCTCTTTCTCTCTTTCTCTGTGTGTGTGTGGAGGGGGGGGGGGGGGGGGCGTTATGTCTGGTACTGATATTTTTCCCCGGGTATCACTTGAGAACGGTTGGACAGAATTTAATGACACTTGGCAGGGATTTAGGTCTGTACCCAAATTAAAATTATGTTTATCGAACATTTAAAAATTTTGATTAGATTTTGAAGAATTAGTAGAAAATGCCTGTACATGCACAGTAAGTCTTTTGTGAGTGAAATGCTTTGAAATAAAAAGTTAAAAAATAAAATGCGTTATCTTTACATTTTAGACGTCCGCGAATACAAAAAGAATATCAGTGTACTTTCTCTGCGTGTATGGAAGCGGTGGAGGTGTATAGAGCCTTTTGTATTCGACCGGGTATCACCTGAAAACGGCTGGACGAAGGCTAAGGTATATGTCAATACCCAACTTAAAATTAAACTATCGAATCTTTCAAAATTTTAATGAGATTTACAGATATATGAGCAAAACGCGCTTCTGTAATCAATAAAAATTTTTATCTAATATTTAACATACGTTAAAATGACTAAATTTGACAAAGATTGCGACTATTTATTCTTGTTTATTTTTTTTATTTTTTTTTTTTTTTAATGTAAACTCTGCGTTCTATTACGCAGACGATGTCTTTTCGTATCTTTGAAATTTCTTTTTAAAATTTCCATTTCCCTTTGAAATTTAGATTGTTTCCAGGAATCGCATTCTTCCCCTCCTTTTTAGGGCACTTTCATTGAGGAGAAATTTCCAACGTTTTTGCTACCACAAGTTTTATAGAGAAATTTGCTTGGTATTCTCATTGTAATGCTTTTGTACTGTTGCTCATTTCAAAGTAAAGTTAACTAATATTATCTTACTATATTGTAAGTACCGTAAAAACCGACGTATGGGCAAACTCAGTGCTTTATTCAATAGCCACCACTAAAATTTAATTATAACGTTTGTCTAATCACTTCGAAGAGTAGTCGTCTATTACATATATCAAATGCCACTCTTAAAAATTATTAGTGACTATTGAATAAGAAATACAATTGGTCTGGCAGTACTGGCCGCGGATAATACGCTGCTTTTTACAATAAACTAATATTAACATATCATGAAGAACTACGTACTTTTACATGACTCAGGCACAGTTTTATTATAATACCCGCTTGCTGACATTTAAATTTTTGTCCCATTCTGGCGATGAATTAAAATAGCTATCGTAGTTATGTTAGAAAAGATCTTTGCGAAAAAACGACATAGCTACTTCTTTTCCAACTTTCAAATTTCGCCAAATGGGGCTACTAAAGCTGCTCTAAAATATAGGGTGATTCTAATTAAAGTTACGATTTCAAAATGCCATAATTTTAAAAGTACCCATCAGAGTAATTTGATATTTTACCAGAGCAATCTTAAGGCAATGAAATTTTGTTTGGGGGAAGAAAAAAGTAATTCCAACATGTTCCTATAGATGGCGCTGTCAGGGTAATGTCAGGGAAAACGCCTAAATGAACTCATTAAACACGAGAATGTTGTTAGCAAAACAATGGAATAGCGTGAAACAATAGACATCAAGAGTTTAATACAATTTTTATAGCCAAAATATAGTGGAAACAGTTATAGTGAAAAAAGAAAAAGAGGAGCTTCATGAAACAAATATTTTACGGATAATTAACGGCTCTTTCTGGAATTATTTCTTTTTCTTTTGCCAAACAAAATTCCATTGCCTCACTATTGCTCTGGTAAAATATCAAATTGGTCTGATGGGTAATTTTAAAATTACAACTTTTTGAAATCGTAACTTTAATTATAATCACACTGTATAATTAATTTATCTATTTTATAACACATTTAAATTAAATATGTGTATATTTAATCAAATACTTCGTTTTTCAAAAAAAAAAAAAAAAAAAAAAATCTTCCAATGTAAAAGAAATTTCCTTTACCTGCCTTAATTTTTTGAAATTATCAATTTAAGATCGAATGTTGAAGAAAAGGTTCCTCTTTAGTACAGGACCCTCTTGGCGACTTTGTTTAATAGCTGTCGTACCTTTTTTCCGGAGCGTAAATGGCAACTGAAATTATGTTTTCTGGGCGTTGACAAAATTTATGTTCAAATAAGTGCACGAACAATGATGCAAATTAAAGCAATATATATATCTCTGTCTCAAAAATGTCTTTGCACCATGCTCAAACATTCTTGAGACAGAGAAAAAAAAAAAGGCCTTACCTTTTTCCAAGGAGTCTTCCCCCAGTATCCCTAACAGCCAGGGCCTGATTAAGGGGGAAGCTCGCTCTTCACACATTATTTATAATTACACCGTTATTTTTTAACAAATACTTTCCTCCTATAATAAACAGAAAATTTTCATTAAAAATTATTTTAAAACAATTCTGGTGTCTAATACCGGTGTGTAAATTGGATTGTTTTACACCGTTCATTTTTTATAAAAAATATTCCCTAGTCAAAGCGTGCAATTTCTATGACATGAAGTAAAAAATAATTGAAAAAATATTCCGGTATGAGCGAGCTTCCCCCTTAATCAGGCCCTGCTAACAGCACATCTTCTCCCCAAAATATTTTTAAGATGTCTTAAGGATGAAAAGACATCCCACAGACACCCTAAAGATGTTCTGTGTTTAAGTGTGTTGTTAGGGTTATCATTTCCTCTTAAATGTACACTGTTCACAGAGATGCCAAGTTATTACGGATTGTACGTAATCATAATACCAGAAAATTTTTAATACATTCTTTTGTAATAATTATCCGCAATCTAATAGGACAAAATTTACTTTTTCTTTATTGTGGTATGAAATTGATTTTTCGTTAGTAGTAACTTGGCATCTCTGTGTTCGTTTAAGAGGAAATTTAATTTTATAAATATTACTTGTTGGAAGACTTTTTGGGTAAATGCTCGACCGGGAGCATCCTGTTCGGTTTTAATTTAAGATTTTGTTTTTTTGAATAGATTAGTTTATTCATACACTTCTTAAAATACTAAAATACTAGCTTATAAAAATATTAAATAAGCATGAGAAATAAACATGAAGTAAAAATTTGAATATTTTTCATATGAAAAATACAGATTTAAATGTTAATGAAGTTCAAGAGGGGATGGTCTAAAACTTTTGGTCACGGAGTATCATATTGGAATAAAATTACATCCAACACTTTGTGCAAAGTTGATAGAACATATGCCAAGCTGTGTTGTTACTCTCATCAAGACCAAAGTTGGTTTAATCAAATTTTGTTTATTTATTAATAACAGACATTTGATCTAAAGCTTATATCAATAAATAGCCAGCATTGCCAATTTTAGGGTATTTTTTATTCAGTATTAACTACTAGTATTGAACACTTTCGTGACGGCATGTTCTTGTCTTTTCGATAATATGATCCGCCTGATGGCGTTATTCTCATAAGTTACAATTTTTCAGAACAAATTTTTCAGTATTCACATTTATTACAAACGGATATACATTATAATCATACTCTCTCTAATCAAAGTATTTGTATCCATAGTATATTGATTGTACATGTGTGAATATTGCGTATATTTTTTAAGAAACAAATAAAATATAAATTGAAAAAGGAACGCACTTTGGTTGAGTTTCAGATTTTCAAATGACGTGAATCTACGTCAGCGGTTGCGAAAGAGTTAATTGTAAAGTTTTCCTAGTGACATCGGAGCTTACACGTCTACCGAGCATATCTCTTTGAATTTATTGGTGATTATTGAATAAGGAAGTCCCTAAATTTGGCAACAGTATTAATAGCTATGTTCTAATACATTTGTCATTAACTTCCGATAAAAGAAAAACATTTAATTATATATATATATATATATATATATATATATTTAATTTAACTTTTTTTTTTCAATGCCGTAAAGTCATATCTGAAAATATTTATTAAAAATAAATTTAAGCATTAATGTATGGTTTTCAATTAAACAAATGCACGTAGTTAGAAAATTAAGCGTTTCAAAATAAGGTAGTCTAAATGTTTTCGTCAGCGGCGTCTATTACCATTAAAATCCTACCGGACAGAAACACACGACAGTCGTTACTTTGAACTTGCTAAAGAAATTCTTATAAAAGCAGACATTTTTTTTTCTCGGTTAAAAATACACTATTAATTTTAAATCCGCACTATCACACTGCTGCCAAAAAATTATTAAAACTCTAAACAAATTACAATGCGATTAGGTACTCTATATCCTTATCTTATTTTTTCTCAAATGACATTGGCATACTAATGACATTGGCATTCCAACCATCTCATTATGAACCGTGCAATTTTTAGTACCCGCTTTTTTTGTCACACCAATAATTTTTTAGAGTAATTTTAGTCTTATTGAATCTTAACAACATTTCGAGAGAATTACTCTACAAATGTAGTGGTGTGAGAAAAGGGGCGTGTTTTCAGGGGGCGTGAACAATTGTACGGTTATTAAAAAGATGGTTGGGAGGTATGCATTGGTGACGAATAAATTTATTCTCTAACTTGCAAGGTGAGAGATGACGGGATGATACCCACGTCGCATCACTGGAATAGCCGATCAGAGTTGTTCGTGTATTTCTTCAAAATTGGTTTTAATAGTGGCTAGGAACCTCTAGAAAGAACACACGAAAGGTAATCTAAAAAAATCCTCGCATAGTCTATCGACCGTGATTATCATATGAACGTATTGCTTGAAATCACAACGCCAGAACAGCATTAAATTTGTTGAAATTTTGAATTGATCATTCATTTAATTTTGTATTTCAAGAATAATTTTCAGACGGGAAAAAGCTAAATATTATTGATTGGGCAATTTAGGCAATAAGGCAAAGCCTGGAACTTCGCACGACATACCGCATAAGATGTTAAAGTTACATTTCAGTAAAAAATGGAATATTATTAGGTTTCAGTTTCAGACAGTTCTCGTACAGCCACGCCTTTTTTGTAGGAGTTTTACACCAATAGTTTTTATTGATAAATTAGCTTTTAAATTTATAAACTTCTACTATAACAAAATTTATAATATAAAATTAGCCGATGAAAAGTTCAAGAAAAATGTAGGAATGTGCGAACACAGTGTTACAACCCTAGTTTTACTTGATAACACGACGTGCAGTAGTACGCAACAGCCGTTGCCTTGAATAATCAGGACGCCTGCTATAGAACTCACTGTTTGTTTTTCACATAAAATTACATTTAAATAAAAATAGTTTTATTTTCTGGTATTTATTAAATATTAAGTACTTTAGCGTTTCAGTTGTACGCTACTTTTTTCCCCTTTCTAGCTTGAATGTAAGTTATTGCCTCTTCAACATTCTTCACAGTGGTTTTTCGCCTAGGATTAAGTATACAAAAGATCCCTGTTTGTCTAAAACAACGCAATAACACAAAGCATTATTTAAAAGTAATAAAACCTTCAACTAAGTATAATGCTATTGGATAATTTATTTAAATTTTTCAGTGGAGGCTTAATTTTTATAAATTAACATTGGTGATGAAAAAAAAAATGCTGTCTGACCTTGTAGGTGACGGGATAGAAACCATGTCATAACATTGGCATAGCCGTTCAAAGTTGTTCGTGTATTTCTTTAAAATTGGTCTTGATAGTCGCTAGGAACTTCAAGGAAGAAAACGCGGGGGGAAATTGACAAAAATCCTCACATAATCGATCGACTATAATTCTCCACATGAATATATTAATTCAAATCACATCGACAGAACAATATTAAATTTGTTGAAATTTTTAATGGATTAGTTATTTAATTTTGTATTTCAAGACTATTTTTCAGACGGAATAAAAACTGAACATTATTGATAGGGCAATTTAGGGAATAAAGCAAAGCCTGTAACTTCGCACGACATACTACATAAGACGTTAAAGTTACTCCTTAGTGAAAAATGGATTATTGCTAGGGTTTCATATCTTTTATGAAAATCTAAAAGTAATGTTTATAACACATAGTTGCTAACATATTAATTTATTCCGGAGCATTTTTACCCCGCCTTTAATTCGCACCACTTTATTTTTAGAATATTTTCCTCCAGTATGTAACTACGATAAAATAAGAAAAATTTACTCTTAAAAAAAAAAAAGTGGTATGGAATAAATGCGGAGCTAAAATTGCTCCGGAATAAATTAAAATGTTGAAAACTCTGATAACATAGTGCTTGAAGTGTTTAATCCCTTAAAATGTTCTGAAAAAAGGTCGGAGACTTCATATTGTGGCTATATTATCAGTAGTAGAACGCTCTACCCTTTTTTCGGGACACACTTCTAGATGAGAAATTCCCGCGTTCATTGCTACCACTATTTTAGTACAATAATTTCTATCCTATCTAATCAGGACATATTATTATAAAAATACCACAAAGATTTCTGTATTACGTTAGTGATAAAGGAAAAGTGAAAAGTTTTCTCATTCCTGGAAGAGTCTTGAAAGAGTGGTGTAGAATACGATCCCTGCATAATTTAACAAAATGGTTTTTACATATCCGTGATTAAATCATTGGAAATTTATTCTAAACAATAGATGCGGTAAATGCTACGGATGTTCATATATACTGGAGTCACATAAAGAATCAAACATAAATACACAAAATATTTTTTAAGTAAAGTATTATTTCAGAGAGAGCCAGTAGGCGGGGCTCAGAAAATCATGACATCCCAATCTCCAATGTTGCCAAATTTAGGAACTTTTATTTTAATAATCACCAATAATTTTGAAGAGTGATATTTTATATACATAATAGACGATTAATCTTCGAAGTGATTAGCCAACCGCTACAATTAAAATTTAGTGGTAGTTGCCAAATAAAAAGATCCCTAGATTTGACACTTTTCAATCTGTAATCCGTTAATTTAAAAAAAAAGTTAATTTGTACTAAAAAAATCGAAACATTGCATAAAAATCCATGAGAATCATAAAGGAAACAGCAAAAACTTCCCTTTAGATTTTTTACTTTCTGTTTTAGGTGATACGAATTATACAAGATGCAGGGATGGAACACGAGCGCACAACTCATGCCACTATCAATGTAACAAAATTTCCTACTTCTTAAATCAACGATATTATACGGAGAGAAATTTCTTAAACAAATACCGGTATGAGTTCTGCGCCCGTGTTCCATCCCTGAAGATGGCGACGGTACTAATGCTAATAAGAAATTAAATATAACTATAGGTCTAAAATTAATGCAAGTAATAAGTTGTAAATTTAAAAACTCGTGTTTTTGATGATTTTTATTCTATTTGCTCAAAAATTAACATGGGAAATAATTAATAAATTTTTAGAATATGAACTTATTAATAATTTTCTTAATTAAAAATATGCTTTTTAAAAGATATGAATTAAAGTCTCTCGCATGCATTTAACAAGAGGAGGATTTAATCCAAATAATTACAAAAAATTCGGAAAATTGGATGTTGCCATAGCAAAAAAAAAAAAAAAAAAAAAAAGTGCAAGTTTTAACATGTGAAGTTCCTCCTAAGCAAAATCTAAGTATAACATTATGAACTAGACGTTATTAAAAACGATGAAGCACAAGCTGGGTATTTATACAATTATTTGTAGCAATACTGTTAGAAAGGTGTCTTTTTCTTCTCAGTGTACATAAAGTTTTTTTAACCGTTGTATATAGAATAAACGAAAAAAAAAATTAAACATATTTGTTAACTTTGAACTTATTTTCTACATTTCACCCAATCTATTACCACTTAATAATTTACGGCATCGCTTCGCGCAACAGCCATTAACTTGAAATTTCAACGATGGATGAAAAAAAAACCATCCTATTGGCCGCGGATAAAATTACCTATAGTTTAAAAAAATATCTGATTTTCTGGTGCATATTAAATTTTAAGTAGATTAGCGTTCTAAATGTATTATCTTTTTTCTAGTAACTCGCATCAAGTTTTACTTAACGGACTAACACACAGTATTATTCAAAAATAATAAAATTACCCAACTAAATATAAAGTGATTAAATACTTTATTTAAATCCTGAAATCGGGGTTTGATTTTTCACAGTTCACCTAGTTAACGAAAAAGTTTGCTCTCAGACCTGGTAGGTGGAAGTTGACGGGATGGAACCCATATCGCATAATCGACATAGCTGTTTAGGATTGTTTGCATATTTCTTCAAAATTGGGTTTAAAACTGGTTAGGATCCTCAAGAAAGATCCCACAGAGGAAAATACACAACAATCCGCACATAGTTGATCGACCATATCCCTCCACGTAAACATAGTACTTCAAATCACATCGCCAGAACTTTTAAAATTGGTTCAAATTTCTCATGGATCAGTCATTTACCGTAATTTCCGAAGTATAATCCGCAGATACATACATACATATATATATATATATACAGGGTGGTTATAATGAAACTTTCCCTATAAACAGCATCCTGCAGAGAAAACGGTGAACGAAATGTAACGAAATTTGGTATATAGATTATACACGAGATGCGCTCACGGAATTTCGAAAAAAAAAATTATTTCCAAAATGTCCGCAAGAGGACGCCATTTCCGGAAAAAACATTAAATTTAACACAATAAACGACCAAAACAGAATACAGAAACAATATTAACAAACCAGAACAAGAATTATAAGTAATAAAATGTAAAACCGGGTAAAACTGTCAGTTTTAGGAAAAAAATGTCGAGATTTGCATGCTAGCGAAGAAGAGGAAGCTTTATGCAAAACAGGTATTACTAAATGTGGTTCGATGACAAGGTGATAAGAAACTAGTCAATAAATGTTAATATTGTTTCTCTATTCCGTTTTGGTCGTCTATTGTGTTAAATTTAATGTTTTTCCGCAAAAGGCGCCCTCTGATGCTCATTTTAGAACTTTTTTTTTTTTTTCGAAATTCCGTGAACGCATCTCCTGTATAGTCTATATACCGAATTTCGTTCACCCGTTTGCGTTGTAGGATGCTGTTTGTAGGGGAGGTTTAATTATAACCACCCTGTATATACATACAGTAAAGTCTCGTACAACGCGGTGGCAGAGATGACAAATAAATAAAACAAGCTTTATTTTTTAATACCGCTATATGTTTAAAATACCAATCTATCGGTTCATGCACTCGATTTAGTTTTTATATAAAGCAGTTGCTTTGATATAAATCAAGTAATGTTAAAAAATACAATTGTAATATTCATGAGGCAAACTTGGGCCCGCGTTGTATGAGACTTTACTGTATATATATATATGTCATATATCCACCAGAAGTGTTATTTAACAGAAAAATCTGTATTTTTTCGAAAGAATGCTCGTAGAATACTTTATTTGTCTATTAAAATTTCTAGTGCAAAATTGGTTTATATAACCTGCGGATTATATACCGGATGTTATGGTAATTTTGTATTTCAAGAATATTTTTTAGACGTGAACAAACTGAAAATTATTAATAAGGCATTTTTGCAACTTTACACCATGTATTTCATAAGACGTTAAATATACTCTTCAGTACAAAAGGATTATTGCTAGATTTCAATATTTTTGTAAAATTATAAGAGTAAATTTTATAACATATTACTTACTTCGTCCCTGAAAATGTTCTGAAAAAAAAAAAAAAAAAAAAAAAAAAAAGGGCGGAAACATCGTGTTCTGACTACTTTTTTTCACATATCCGTAATTTAATCATTGGAATTCTGTTCTCAACAATAGATGCCGTAATTACCACTGGCGTGTATATATACTGACGTCACATAAATAGTCAAACCGAAATACGCAAAATAATTTTTTGAGTAAATTATTATTTCAGAGAGAGGAAGAAAGTGGAGCTCATATTTTCTGGAATATGACATCACAATCTTTCTCCTGGAAAGCGTTAATTCTAAAAAAATAAGTTAATTTGTATAGTAAAAATCTCCACGTTACATTAAAAATCATGAGAATCACAAAGATGAAAAAGAAACTGCAAAACTTTTCCTGCAAATTTTTGACTTTCTGTTTTAGATGATACAAACGTTAACAGGTGCCGGCCTCTTAACTATGTTAAAAATGAAACATCACTATCACTCAAAAATGAATACTATGAATGAACTGTAAATTTATAAACCAATGCTTTTGATGATTTTTATTCTATTCGTGCAAAAGCATAGCCTCCTAAACTGTATGCCTTCCTAAACTATATACCAGCTTTCAAGGAAAATACGTGATTTATAAATCACGTATTTTCCTTGAGATCTGGCACACTGCCAGGCATCTCCACATTATCAATGAAGCATGCTCACTGGTTCCTCAATATTCGGTACTCCTTTAAATTCCTTGGGTATTCATGTAATGCTTGCATATTATGTTGCAATGGATACTGATGAGGAAACCCGGACGGGTTTCGAAACGTCTAGATTTTAATTATTTTTATATGTATATTTTGTTTTTAAATGTATTTTAACTTAAGTTTTGACTCGTAAATAAAATAGTTCTTGTTTTTAACATTAAATTTTGTTGCATCATGTATAAATTGTTTGCAATCAAAACATCATTGCACAGTAAATGCTCGTTTACAGCCGACCTACACACCAAAATTTTCTGGACGTACCACGACTACAGTTTTGTTAGGTCATTTCGAAAATGGCCAATCCATATTGACTGTGATTGACTGCTTTAAGAGACATGCGAAACTTTATCCCTTAACGTGTACACCCGCACGAAATATTGTTAAATATTTATTTTCTTTTATATCCACACATGGTCGTCCCTCTGTAGTTCTTTCAGATCTTGGACCTCAATTCCTGTCACATGTTTATAACAATATCAATGTTACATTAGGCATCAAAATTCTACACTCTTCTGTTGCTCATCCACAAAGTAACGTGATCTCCAAGAGAAACAACAAAAGCATAAAATATTCCATAAAAACCCTCTTACAAGAAGGACACACATTGTCATTGCTATCAATATTCATAAAATTTTTTACAATGTATCAAAACATTCGTCTACACTATTTTCACCAAATTCCACACACTTTGGCAGAGAATTATCTTTAATTTTTGACACTTATGACTCTCAGTGTAATCAATCATATCTTGATAAAAATGTTGATGTCTATAAACTAATGCATGACCTTGATAAAACCTATCATAAAGCTTACAACAATATTAAAATGTCTCAATCAAAAAGCTATAACTACTATCAGAGAAAAGCAAAATTAAGAAATATTTTTGAAAGAGATATTGCATATTTAACATCTACTGACAAATTTAGAGTAAAGTACCATAGCCTCCTAAACTGGATGCCTTCCGCGTTGCTCGGAAACTTGGCAACGGTTCAAGCGGTAGACAGCACCACCTGGTACAGATTGCGCGACTTTTTCATTCAAATTTCACCAATAATTTTAAGAAGCGACCATAATATATATTATCGAAGTTTCTTCGATGCTATTCGCCTTTTATGTATATCAAATCCCACTTTAAAATATTTTGGTGGCTGTTGAATAAAAAAGTCGCGCAATCTGTACTAGGTGGCGCTGCCTACCGCCAAGTTTCCGAACCACGCGGAAGACATCTACTTTAGGAGTCTATGCAAGTACTTTGGTTCTTTTGTTGTATTTTGAAAACATTCACCAGTTTTATTTTCAATAAAAAGAATAAACTACCCTGATGAGTCAGCATTTAATGTGGTTGACTGTTGCTAGCTCCACCCAGAAATACATATTTAATTGACAGTTATATCACAAATGCTCAAGACGCTTTTCGAAACCATAGCCTCCTAAACTAGATGCCTTCCGCATGGGTCGGAAACTTGGCAACAGTTCAAGCGTTAGACAGCACCGTCTGGTACAGATTGCGCGACTTTGTTATTCAACTGTCACCAATAATTTTAAGAAGTGATATATGATACATATAATCGATGTTTCTTCATTTCTATTCGTATTTTATGGATATCAAATCCCACTTTTAAAAATTTTTGGTGGCTGAATAGAATGTTAGAATAAAGAAGTCGCACAATATGGTCCAGGTGGCGCTGTCTGCCAACTGGTCCCAAGTTTTCGAGCCATACGGAAGGCATCTAGTTTAGGAGGCTATGTTCGAAACATACTAACTCCTACACACATATATAATCTACGTTCAAGACAAAAACACACGCTAAATAATATCAATTCTATTCCAACATCTATACCCTCATATAATCTGCGTCCAACGCAAAATAATTTAAATCCTTAATTTAAAAAAAAAAAAAAAAAAAAAGTTACCATTGCAAGGGTAAACTTATTTTTATAAAATAAAAAATTCGTTTAAAGTCACCTACAATACTTGTTGTTTATTCAATACATATTATTAGAAATATTATCTCAATTTGCAACCAATAAATCAGTTTCTTAAAAGATGTTACTTAACAGTATTCCCAAACAACTAAAAAAAGAAAAAAAAAAAAAAAGAATATCATATGTTTCGTTGGAGTTCCCGTTGTGCAAAAGAACTTTGTTGCTCTTACCGAATCATTGCATGCCTTTACTGGCTGGCCCCCTTCTTGCACGTTCAAGGGTGCAATTGGAATAACAACATTGCTCAAAGATTTTGCATATTCTTGTTATTTGAAACGATATGTTTGATATATTTCCATACATACTCGCACACACACACACAGAAAAATAATAAATAAATATTATAATTATAAGAAAATAATAGATAAAGAAAATCCTTTTATGTTACATGAATTACAATTTACACACATTTGCATTTTAGAGATTTGTCAAAAAAGTATGTTACACAATTTTTAAAGTCCAAAAACACATAATGTTGCACGAATATTTTTATTGAACACTTAATGTTATAATCATACCATTTAATATTTTCAATTAAATTTTCATATTTTTTTAATAATTTGAATTTTTTTTTTCATGTTTTTTCATAAATGCGACAATGTGTGAATATTACCGATTATGACCTTTTTTTATGTTCTCAATTTTCTTGAACTGACTTTTTTAATTATTTTATAGATATCAAAATCAATGAATCTGCACATATATTTTTATATATAATTCTCCCTTCCTGAGAAGATGATTGGTTCAAAATTATTGGCCCGAGAATCGTCAACTCAATTGAGAGCATCCAATTTTGAAATACTAGCAATTCACTAATAATTCATTTAAAATCCTGCCCATGTTGATGAGGTATTCCCGATCGCGCATTTTTCAATGGAGTAGTTTTTCTCACTCTCTAGTCACTTACGACGAAAGCCCTTCGTCTGAGTAATATGCTTGTGATTCACATAAGACTAAGGTGGTTTGTTTGTGCTACGGTGATTGCTGAAAACACTTGAAAAGCTTTCCAGGCTGAAATTAGCCAAAACAAAATTTCACTTATATTTTATGGTGATATTCACATATCATAATTTTACTGTTTGTTTTATTTTTCTGATGTTGTTCACACATCTGTCGGTAAATAGTGTATTCAATTTTATGTAATTTTGCTTTTGTGTATTTCATTTTTGCATTTATATACATTATTATTTTCCATTGTAATATTAATACTACTTGTACAAGTGATTAATACATTTGCAAAGAAAGTATACACATATGGCCGAAATCTAGAAAAAGATATTTTTAACACGTTGACTGCCACGCGTGTTTACAACAAAATCCCCGTCAGGCCACCCGTGCCACTGTTACTCCGCCTGCTGTTACTCCGCCCCCAAACCTTTTTTGAGTTTCACTGAATTTTATTCAAAATCCGATTCCAAAGCAACCAAAAGAGTCTAGTGATCGCAATCACTTTCTGAATCTGCCAAATACATTCTAGTTTCATAATAAAACAATCGGGAAATTTGCACGTTGAACCATTTGGCCAGGGGCCTTTTTCGTGAAGACCTTCGCCTGCTGTTACTCCGCCCCCAAACCTTTTTTGAGTTTCACTGAATTTTTTTCAAAATCCGATTCCAAAGCAACCAAAAGAGTCTAGTGATCGCAATCACTTTCAGAATCTGCCAAATACATTCTAGTTTCATAATAAAAAATTCAACAGTATTATTATCTCCTGTCATATATTTATCTAAATATGTTCGGAAATCCTTTGGAAGGAGTCACCCGACGTGGCCTGATGAGAACTCTTGCTGTCACCCGAATACGGGTGACGTGGCCTGATGAGAACTTTTGCTGTCACCCGAATACGGGTGACACGGCAGTTAACGTGTTAAAGTGTATATGATTCTTATTCTACAAGTGCTTCTATACTGTGACCATATCCACCAACATGCTAATTAATTTTCCGTAGTATTCTTAGCCTCGCCTTCTTTTTCACACAAGTATATTACCATGTTTTTATTAACTTCGATTCTTGTGTGTTTGTCAGGGACAAATCTTGCAATCGATTTTTAACTAACTTCCCGACTAGTTAGATATTTGAAACTTTCACAGTAGCTCAGAACCCGGTGACAACACAATACGTCGAAGTCAGATTTTCGAATTTTCGAATAGTTTTTTTTTTAATTAATTAAAATGTGAAAATGATAAGCTCCTAATAGCAATAAAAATAGCCATTAAAATATTAACTATAATTTAATTGTTGCCAAAAAAAATTTACGAGTTCATTTTCTTTCGACCTAAAAATAAATACATTTAATTAAAAGTGAGCGTTAAAAAATTGTTAAAAGTTAAATTATGCATTTGGCAAAAATTGACGTCGTTATCATTTTAAAGATTTTGTACACAATGATAAAGTGCTAATGTAGTTCATGATGCAAATATATGTTGTTCGGAAAGGATTAATATTTTATTTTTAAAACCAACTTTTTTTTTTAAATTCAAATTTCCGGTAACTCTTTAACCAATCACATTAGAACGTCCATCTTTGGAATATCGATAATAAGAATTTTCTCGCCAAAAGTCGCCAAAAAAGTCGCCAAGGGCAGGAAATTGTCAAATTTGGCGCCAAATCCATTACCTGCCTATTGGAGCTTTTTAATGCGTTTTAAAGAGAAGTTTAAGCTATTTAAAAACATGGTATATAATTTTTTTTTATCTTATAATTTTTTTAAAGTATTTTTCTTCTTATTTAATCGTAATTGCATTTGGAGAACATTACTCTAAAAATTTATTGGTGGGAGAAAAATGGCGGGACTAACAATACTACAGAATATTAATTAGGATGTTGGAGGGTATGACTGTGACTATGAGAAAAATCTTCAATGTAGGACAACAAAGTACATTATATCAAGGGATTTATGAACTATGAAAATATTTTATATGTACTGAGAAATATACTTACAAACTATATTAAAATTGAGCACAAGCTGAATATATATATATATATATATATATATATATATATATATAATGGTAACTACTCTCTATATTTTTATTCAAACTCTTACATTGTTTACATATTTTTTTTATATTTCTTATATAAAAATTTATGGGTTTTTTATATGTAAATTATATGTATTTTATATGACAGCATTGAGCAACATATTCTTTTTACAGCCGAAGTGGAGAAATATGTGCTATCGAAATTCTCATATTCAAAATTACACATTACCTCTCAAAATTTAATTCAATTCCCATCATTATGAAGAGCGATTTTAAACACATTTATAGCATTTAAATTCAAGTCAGTTGCGGTTTCTTAGCTCGCGAATATATCTAATGTAATCTTTTTCTGTTTCTTGCAATAAAAAAAAAAAAAAATAAAAAAAAAAAAAAGTGACGAAACTCTTCTCTTACAATGACCTGGGATAGTCAATCTTTTCATCTCAGTAAAATAAATAGAATAAGTTTTCGCTGTCTTTGTCACTTTTGACAAAATCAGATGTTCTCTTAAAAAGGACATTATGTAGTTCTTATCGGCTTAAAGATTTATGAAACCATAAATAAGTATAAATATCTATTGTAAATAAAATTCCTGAGGTTAGGCAGAGCCTGATTAAGGGGGAAGCACACATTATTTATACTTACACCGTTATTTTTTAACTTTCCTCCTACAATAAACACAAAATTCTCGTTAAAATTATTTTAAAAGAATTCTGGTGTCTAATAACGGTGAGTAAATTGGATTGTTTCACACCGTTCATTTTTTATAAAAAGTATTTCCTCGTCAAATCGTGGAATTTCTATGACATAAAGCAAAAAATAATTGTAAAAATATTCCGGTGAGAGCGGAGATAATGTGTACTTCCCCCTTAATCAGGCTCTGAGGTTAGGTTTATAATATGCATCTGTCATTTTCCCGTGCATCTTTCAACGATATTTTGGCTAAAATTAGTGTCGCCAATATATTAAAAAATATATATATACTGATCACAGTGTAACTGAAAAATTGGGTATTGCTCATGGGTTCTTTGAGATTTGAATTTAACGATCATATTTTGGTTTTACATGAGAAGTAACTAAACAGAACTTTGATCACTTTTTCGTTGATTCTCAACTTGTAAAAACTTCGTTATATTTGCTCTGTTCTTCCCGTGTCTTCGTTCTCACCCTTTTTGAATAACTTTCTATCATGTTTTTATTTATTTTATTTTATTTTTTTAATGATATCTTAGTCAAGTTACAATAATGTAACACTGGAATATTTTGTCAAGATGTAAAGTAAAATAAAATATTTGAAGTCAGCTAGTTCAACTTCGATTATTGCTTTATGAACACAACTGCGGCCACTTTCGTAAATGGCTATTCAATGTTTCTCATCGTATTTTATCAGTATATCTCTTTATCGATAAGCTGAACTTATGAATAAAAAATCATATCTTCGTCTAAACATTATATCTAAGGAGATCAACAAACATTTCAACAGTCTACATATTAAAATTCGCATCAACTTATTTTTTTTTTCAATGGTAACGAACCCCATTTTCAATAATTGTTTTGAATTATCTTGATCAAATTATCGCGGAAAATAGTATAGTTTATATATTTCGCTCAATTTTTCATAGAGTTATAAGAAGTCAAACTGTGGGAATGCTAATATTAAATGAATATGACAAACCTTAATGCATCTTCCTGAAAAATTATTATATTCAAATTTTCTTTTTTTTTTATGTGTTAGAATGAAGTGACCCAAACATATTCCATGTATTTTTTTGACTGAATTCTTTTTTTTTTTTTTTTGAATTACGAAAATTATTAATAAATTCCTATTCGAAAAGAATATGAATTATGAATAGATTATTTTTTTCACGAATAGAACGGGCATCATCAAAAACATAGGTTTGAAAATTTACAGTTCTTTCCTAACATTAGTTTGCGAGATACAGTGATATTTCATTTTTTATTGCTGTTAGGGGGACGTCACTTGTTATAATCTGTATCTTTTGTAAGTAAATATCTGTGTATAAGCTAAAGGAACACTATTTTAATTTACCTTTATGTTATTCTGATTGTTTTCTAAGCAGAATTTCGATGTTTATCATACAAATTGGCTTATTTTTGTAAAATTATCTTAATGCAGGTGAGAGATTGTGAAAGAATTCCAAAACAAAACAAGCCCCGTCCTTTATATCACTGAAACAATATATAGAAAAAAAAGAGCATTCTTGCCAACATCCTTATGACAGGCTTCGTACTCTCCGCCCTTTTTTCAGGACACTCTCAGATATAGTAAATTTCCACCTTTTTTGCCACCACTAATTTCTTGCAGAAAATTTCTGGGTATATTTATAGTAATGTGCGTCGATTAACCAGGGTAGGTATTATTGTATAAAAATAGTAGTAGCAATGACTTTTAAAAATGCCCATTCCTGAGAGTGTCCTAAAAAAGGGGCGGAGAGTACGATTCAAATACGATTAAGTAAGAAGAAAAACACTCAAAAAATATACTGGTGCAGAAAAAGGAGCGTGTACTAAAAAATAGGATTAATTGTATTTGACTTTATATGCGACGCTAGTATGCCTAAACCTCAATGGCATTTAGTACATCGATTGCTGGCGGCAAAACTTAAATGATTTAATTGCGAATATGTAAAATCAATTTGTTTTATAATGCAAAAATTACAAAAATGTGTAAAGGCGCGGCTTACGTTATAAGACAGGAATATATCCGATCCTGATATGGTAAGTCTTTCTTAAATAATAAATACCTTTTTCTAGATTTTCACTACTAAATTCTGTTTTAACCCTGTTCTCCTTGTTTGGTATTTGAATATTGTAGGGTTTGTACATCTCAAAATAAATGTCATGTTTTAGAAAACGCGGTAGGTCGAGGATTTTTTTTTTTTTGAACCAGCAATACACATTCGATAATCGTTTTATTATTATTTTTGCTATTATTATTATTAATATTATTATTATTAACATGTGATAATTTTAATAAGATTTTTTATAACGAATTTTCTGTTTTAATCTTGTTTTGTGACATTTGTGCATTTGTTTACTATACCGTTTGTAAGCTTTATATTAATTATATTTTATCGCGAGATGTAACATAATAAAATATTAAATTTTTATTAAATGTCAGAATCAAATAGTGGAATTTTATTTTATTTTTTATTATTATTTTTTTTTTATTCATAAAATCTATTATTGAAACAAAGCACAATATTATTTATTTTCGATTAATTCTAATAACGGCGTAAAATTCACATTTATTATGGAATAATAATTTTAAACAAAATAGCTAGCATATTTGTCTTATAACTTTTAAAGGCATAAATACTGACCTTACCCATTCCATAATTAAGAATTGAAGTACAAAAATCTCCTGTATGAAGCGAGATATTCGTTCTGCGAGCAATAGGAAATCCCGTTATGTGGGAAATACATTATCAGACCAATGTATGCATGTTCAGTCCATTATTGAAGAATTTTATTTTATTTTATTGTTTTCTAAGTACGGTTTGTATATTTATAATACAAACCCAGACAGCACAGAGAACTTGCATTAAGCTATCGTCAACATTGACAACTCAAGTCAAGAAACTTGCATTGAGCTTGACATCTCAAGCCTGTAAGTTTAATGCAAGTCAAGATCAAGAATCCTAGTTTACACTTGTCCCACTTGCTTTAGACTTGATAGTTCAATCATGAATCAAGTAATATGTATCAAGCATGAACTAAGTTTGCCACAGCTCATACGAATCAAGTAATACACATCAAGTATGAATTATACTTGCTGCACAAAGTATGAATTATACTTGCTGCATCAAATATGAATTATACTTGATGCAGCAAAAGTGAATCAAATTTTACTTGCCAAGCATGTTTTTAACATGATACAGTCGGCAGCAAAAGTGTCCGAGCACTAGCAAAAATTCCTATGTAAAAAAAAAAAAAAAAAAATTCACTTAATACTATTTTGTTAAATAAATTCTTGTCGAATCATGTTCATAGACAGACTAAGAACAGAACTCAACAAAGATTTATTTAACAAAACTGTATTAAGTGTCATTTTTTTTACATAGGAATTTTTGGTAGTGCTCGGACACTTTTACAGCCGACTGTACATCAAACGCAAAGGAACTTTCTACTTATCGTCGCCGGAAGCCAGCTGCGGAGAAATAATTCTCTTCTCTACTCTACAGCATACATGAAGCAAATATTGTTTATCATGCATGCTTTTAATGGCATGCATTCCTCGCCGACAGCTAAAGCTCATGTTATTCTATACAGAAATTTATTTACAGAATGACTCATAACCTAATGTATTTATTTAAATTCGATTTTTCACTTTTGGAAAAAACACAACCGTTAAATACATTCTCGTTTTCCAAAAATTTATCTTTTAAATTTCAATAACTCCTCGTGCAGGAAAAAGAAGCGAAAAATGCAGTTGCTTAATTTTTCGTATTTTTAAAATCAAAAATAAATACTTTATGAAACTACTTTTAGAAAACATATACAAATTTAAATATTGTGAATTTTTCCACTATTAAAATGGATTAAAAAAAAAAAATGCATAAAGTAATGAGTAATTCTATAAATAAATTTCCCCATAAAATATGGGTTTTGGCTGTCGGAGAAGATAGTTATTCGACGCTTCTTAACCTGATGTAGATAACTTAATACATTCTTATTTCTGGGACGATCAATCATATTTTATGAAGATTTTTGGTGAGTTATCCAAATTAATTTTTACAAGAACAGAAAATGATTTTGTCCAGAATTTGAACTTGGGCACTTATGTTAACTTCCAACCCTCTTTCAACTCAGTTCTAGGATGATAACTCACATGGCTCGTTCATGTGAAAGTTAAAAATTTTCAATTTATCTGTTCTGGGAATATGAACTCAGTCTTAGAAGAAAATTATTTATTTTAACTCCATAGCTGTTTGATGGCAATTAGGTATTTAGGATAATAATTTCCACCATTTATACAATAATATTTTGGTGTATTGAATAAATAAATTTTTACAGGAGCGAAAAGTGAGACAGCGTTAGGACGTTAACTAAGAGGATCTAGGTCTGAACTTGGCCTAATCCCTTTTCGTTGTTGTAAAACATCGACCAAATATTAAAAAATTATTGCATAAATGATCAAAGTTATTTTTCTAATTACACTGCTCGGCAGGAAAATTGCCTCTGGCACCATTTCAGCATATTCTTATGCAAAATGACCTCCTGAATAAGAATAAGACGCCCATTTTGCCCTATCACCCACAATTTTTTAGGAATGGACCCCTATTTTTATGATTTTTGGTGATTTTGTGGCTATAAATTTGATTTTTAGGAGGTGGGAGCATTATTTTAACCGTTAAATATCTTCTGAGGGGCTACAGAGTTGGAAAATTCTAAAACATGGACATTTGCGACACGGGATTTTTTTTTTTTTTTTTTTTTTTTTTTTTTTTTTTTTGGGGGGGGGGGGTGGGGGATTTGCCACTGAAATTATGTATTACATATCTTATATTTTTTTAATCTGTTATTAATGTTATTTTTTAAACTTTATATATTTTTCGTTTTTAGGTGTTAAATTAATTCTTTTTCATTCTTCAAATCAAATTCATGGTCATAAAATTATCGAACAGGGAAAGAAATTGAGGGGGGAGTCATGTATTTAGAAAACTGTGGGTGATTGGGCAAAATGGGGGTCATATTCGGATTCAGGAGGTCATTTTACATAAGAATCAGCAAAAATGGTATCAGATCTCGATTTTTTTTTTTTTTTTTTTTTCAGAGCAGTGTTATTTATTACTATCCAGTAATTATGGAATTAAAATTAAATGAATTTCTATCATGGTACTGTGTTTGTATTGGCAGAACAAATGTAGAAAAATAAATAAGTAAATAAAATCAACTGTCTTATCAGCAAATCATGCAGGTCAGTTCTCATTCACGCATGGATGCATTCACGATTCTTTAGTTGGTACAGCGTTTGAATCGTTAATGCAAAAGTCTTAGATTCAAATCCGGACCTAGACGCTATTCATTCTCGTAAATTTTAATTAGATAAATCCATTAAAAACCTATTGCATAAATTGTCGAAGTTATCATAGTAGTTGGACTGGCAACATAAATTTAAGTTGAACTTCTAGATTAAAGTTTTTAACGTCACTCATTGATGTTAACATAATTACTTTTCATATTTTATATACCTAATAATATAAATTTTATGAATTAGTAGCCAAATTAAACCTAAAAGTTGCATGTGTCTAATATATATATATATATATATATATATATATTAATAATGAAAAGAGAGTGATGGGACAGAGCAGTTCATGGAGGGATGGGACATGTAAGAAAAGGAAGAAGAATGAAGATTCTGATACTCCATAAACAGAGAATATCAATAGGCAAATTTATGAATAGATGGAAGAGAAAATGCAACGAAACAAATTCAAAATCATGGAAAATTACTGGTGTGGCACTCACACGAGTTTTGTCTACCTTTTTAACTTTTAAAAATACTTTATTTACCATATATGTATGAGGAATTAATTTTCATTCCTGAGCAGTTTTCCTGGATATGGTAAAACATAGAAAAGAAATTACATTCATCAATTACAGTTAGGATTTCTTGGTAATATTTGTTCTTGAGATATGCTGATAACACACGCAGACTGGCCACTAAAAACCTTGTTCAGGGAACCACAAAACATGTAAATATAACAAAAACTTAATTTTGAATATTTGAACTAAAAACAATACTTTCTCTGCCAGAAGTAAAAAAAAAAAAAAAAAAAAATGATGACCTAATCGAGCATTTGAAATTTTTATTTAAGTAGTACATTATATTCTAATGTTGGATAAAATAGATGTTATTAATAATTAATTAATCTTACATACATAGTGACCCACTGTTTTTGTCATTTTTCTTAATATGCCTGTATATGATGTACTTATTTTAACTTTATAAACCTGCCATAAGGGAGGGATGGGAAAATTTTGACTATGTTAATTGGCTTATGAAATAATAATTATCATCAAATTTATATTTTTAAAATATGTTAAAGTGTTTCAATTTGTTTCACGGAAACTTATAGTGTTGTACCAGTAAAAGTAAATTTGTAAAATTATGTTTGTCAAAAGTCTCTCATCTGTCCGTGCTCTCCCCTATATATATATATGGGATTTGTTGTGTTACTTTATTGATTCATATGTTTTGCAGGCTGTTGATTAGTGGATCTGGTTTCTTTACATTACTGTATTTCATCCACTAATAAATTTTTTTAAATGTTATTGGTCATTGGTGTTTCAGTGACCTTGTATCTGTTGCTTGGCTTCTACTATGCTTAATAGATCATCTTTATTATATATATATATATATATATATATATATATATATATATATTAATAGTAAAAGCCGATAAATATCTATACAATATAAAAATAATATTTTAAAACATATTTAAATTTCAAAACCTCTTCACACACCATAAATTTTAAGCCAGAATAAACGTTGCTTTTGCCTTCAAAGCAGTAGCACGTGTTTTTTTGCACCTGATGAAGAAAGGCTACATTCTTTCGAAACCGGTTGTGCTGGCTTAAAATTTATAGTGTGTGAAGAAGTTTTAAAATTTAAATATTGGTTGCACACCAGTTTGTGATTTTAAAACATAGTGAAAGCCGAGGAACAGAAACAAAATCACTGAATATATCCTTTTATTATCAAAAGGATTATATGTAGTATATATTGTATTTTTTCAGGAGTTATAAGACAAATTAGCTAGTATTTATAATAACTTTTACTGGATTCATACCTTTACTAGTTTTTTTAATTACTATCCTTTTTTTTTTTTTTTTTTTTTTTTTTGTAATTCATGTTTTACTCTTTTAGTTGATATTCTAATCGTAGTTTCTATGAATGAAGCATACAGCAGGGTTCTCAGCAATCACTATTTTGAATACCTTTTTTCTATAAGGCAATCTATGCGAAGATATATACACTATTACGGGTACCGGAAAGTTATGTCGTTTTGAATTAATAAAATGAAACCGGAAATTTTTGTTTAACAGTGTTTACATGATACTTTACAAATAATCATCTTATAAGTTACCTAAGAATATCTTAAATTTTATCCAGGATAAATTTCCGATGTCAGTATTTTAATTCAAAACGACATTATTTTCCGGTCCCCCTAATACAAATGATTAATAATAATTACTTAAAAAAAAAAAAAAAAAAAAAAAGTGGTAATCAAAATAGTGACTGCTGAGAGCCCTGCATAGGGAAAATGGCTATCAGATTATTTGTATTTGCTCAGGATTACATTACATCGCACATCGGAGAAGGTGCTTCGAAAAATCAGCCTAAGGATAAGAATAAAGCATTGATTAGTCTAGAATAAAACTGACATAAATGTATCTCATGTGGGTAAATTGCGAGATAAAGATATGATGCTTTTTGTGCCCATTGGGGTACCTCATACACATTTTTCAGTTAAAGGAACTCAATTTTGTTATTTTTGTCTTACTATGTCCCTTTTCTTGCCAATATCTCAATCCAAGGTAATTTTTGCACTTTGAATAGGTTTTAACGTCAACTTAAAGAAAAAATTTCCTTTTGTTTGAAGTAAAAACTGCATTAAGGTCATCTTTTCTTCCTTAAAAAATTAACACGCACGCTTTTACTTGTATCCTTAATATAAAATTAGTAATTTTAAATGAGAATTTAAGATGATACAATATTATCTAAAGATTACATTGCTTGGCATGAAAATTGCCTTTAACACCATTTCAACATATTCTTATGTAAAATGACCTCCTGAATCCGAATATGACGCCCATTTTACCCTATCACCCACCGATGTTTAGGAATGGCCCCCTATTTTTATCGTTTTTCGGTGATTTTATGGCTATAAATGTGATACATAATGCATAATTTCATTGGTAACCCCCCCCCCCCACCAATGAAATTATGCATTATGTATCACATATATATATATTTTTTTTTTATCTATTATTAATCTTATTTTTTTAACTTTACATATATATTTTTTGTTTTTAGGTGTTCAATTAATTATTTTTCATTCTTTAAATCAAATTCATGGTCATAAAATTATTGAAGAGGGAAAGAAATTGAGGGAGGGGATGGTATTTCTAGAAAACGGTGACTGGACAGAATGGGAGTCATATTCGGATTCAGGAGGTCATTTTACATAAAAATCAGAAAGAATGGTATCAGAATTCTTTTTTTTTTTTTTTCAGAGCAGTGTTATTAATAGTTTTACATAACAACTTTACTGTTTCAATATTTCTGGGTGTTAAGAAATTAGCAATTAATTAGTTCAAGTTATTTAAGTTTGTGTAAAATTCTATTTCCATATTAATGACATTGCATAGACTTTATAATTAAAAATACATTTTAATAGCACAATAAAATGTATAAAATTGAAATCCCTCAATATTTTTAGAATTTTAATCTCATGTACCGGACTTGATACAGAGAAAGAAAATAGTTCACAACTCTTGGTCGTCATTTCATTTCGCTTTAATCTAGAAAAAGAAAGGGATGAATAGCGTACATTTATAAATTTCTAAAAACTAAAACACCATTTTGAAAAATAAAAAATACTTAAAGTTCGCATTTCCAGGGATGGAACACGGGCGCAGAATTCATACCGGAATCTGTTTAAGAAATTTCTCTACCTATAATATCGTTGATTTAAGAGGTAGAAAATTTTCTTACATTGATAGTGGTATGAATTCTGCGCCCGTGTTCCATCCCTGCATTTCATATTGTACTTCATATTGTACTTTTTTTTTTTTTTTTTGTTCTGTTAAATATATATAATATATTCGTAAGTGTACACTTTTTTCCACAAGTATTATATTGTTGCAAGTTTCAAAAATATGTTTGATTTTCTTTCTGTATGTTTATGTTTTAGTTTATCAAAGCACAATTCAAAAACGTACTAAATGTTGACCATTATATCAGGGATGGAACACGGGTGCAGAATTCCTACCACTATCAATGAAATAAAATTTTCTACTTCGTAAATCAACTATATTATAGGCATAGAAATTTCTTGAACAAATACCGGCATGAATTCTGAGCCAGCGTTCCATCCCTGCTATATAAATCAGGCTATTTTATTGGTGCTAAAAAAAAAAAAAAAAAAAAAAAAGTAAGTGATATATAGGAGAGTTCTGTTCTGAATCTTCATAATGTATTAGAATTTTATGACAATTCAAACATATTCAGAGTTGACGTTGCCCTACTTTTCACCACTACAATTTATAAATTTACACATATTTACTATCAATATATTACATATCTTTTGTAATATGTTTATTCTATTGAAAATGTCAGATTTTTTTACTAAAATAGTAGCGGAAGGAATAAGGGCAGCAGAACTCTGTATATATACAAACAAAAGCTGGATGGGACAGTGGAATGAGCGAAGAATCACAAATAAAATGAATTGATAAAAAATATTCAACAATGTTGGGAAGTGTAAAATTAAATTTTCATTCAGTACACTACAAAAGTTATAATTCTGTAGAGTTTTATTTATATAGAGTAAGAATAGAGAGAATTTTCGAGGGGTAACGTCCCGGTAATTGCGTATTCACGATTCATGATTCTGCCCCTCCCTTCCTCTCTCCGTTACTAAAGAAAATTTAGTCTTTTTTTTTAATTCAAGAAGGTTTCTATGGGGAAAACTCACCTGTGCATCAGAAAAACGTTTACCTTCTTTCTTACCGAAAGGCGGGGGGGGGGGCATGCCTGAAAGAAATTAATTTAAAATTAAAGAATGTATTAAGAATCCAACAATAAATTGACATTTAAACAATTATTTCTAATTCAGAACCTGCCGGACACACGAAGATTTTTCTCTCTCATTTTAAACAGAATCTCTCTCCCCCCATCCCCCTTTTTTTATCTTATGAATAATTAAGTTGAGTTAAAATTATTTGTAAACTATTAAAAACCACCCTAAAAGGAATACATTTAATAAAATAGCATCTGTTAACGTAAAAGTAAAGTAAAACTGTAATATTTGATTCCTCGAAATACACTACACACTGTGTCCCAAAAATTTAGACAATCAATAAAATTCGCATTAACATAAAAAGTAATAAGATACAATTAAAATTCGTGGGATAGGTAATAAACAAAAACAGTTTTGCTGATATACACATATAAATTATGATCAAAGGCTTGAAATTATAAAATGTACATTAATTATATAAAAATGTGCTGTTCCAAAAGTATAGACACCTGTAAGTGTTTTCAGCTTTACATTTATAAAAGTAACTAAAAACTTACTTTTAATATTGAACTGTATTGCCACGACACATTATAAAATGAAATACACGTTGTTCCATAGAATTAATTAAGCATTGAATTACAGAAGGAGATATTTCATACCACATTCTGTCAATTGCAGTTTTTAAGTCATTTACGCATGTATATTGCTTTCCATTTTCATATATTTTACGAGATAAGATTTTTGAAATTCTGGAAGTTGATGCAATTGCACGCACAGATAAATTATCAACTGCAGCTTTATTTAATAACATTCTATCATCACGTAACGTGGTTTTCTTTGGTTTCCGACTCGCTTTCGAGTATTCCATGTTCCACCTGATCTTTTGACTCTATAAATACTGCTCAAGGATCTGTTTGTTCTTCTCAATATTTGTACAGGATTTTGTCCTTGCGCTTTTAATTGTAAAATCTTAATAATTTCATCTTTAGAAATTTCTTTACAACGTGGTATTTTTTATCAGAATACGCAGGAAACCTCTTTTCCGAATCACAAAAAAAACAATACATTGAACTCATTAAATTATAATGCTAATTATATAGCAGACGATATTTCAATTAAAGGGAAAAAATTATTCTGCCTTTATAGAAGCAGACGACAATAAAAATATTTTATTTTGTGAACAAGAATATAAAAGAAAACATGCAATGCTGTATTGTGTCTATACTTTTGGGGTAGCACATTTTTATATCATTTAATATACATTTTATAATTTCAAACATTTGATCATAATTCATATGTTTATATCAGCAAAACTGTTTTTATTTGTTGCTTATCTCACAAATTTTAATTGTACCTTATTACTTTTTATGTTAATGCAAATTTTATTGATTGTCTAAACTTTTGGGAAATGGTGTACACATTGAAACGTTACTGCTTGCTTTATTTTATTTAGACAAATTATTATAAAAATAAATCATTTACCTTCACTTTAATGTCACCCGCACTTGCGTCGTATTTCGCGAGATGACAACAATATGATACAACCCTTCCAGCAAGGCTACTATATGCAAATAAGAAGAGCATGCGCAGACCGTTACTTGACGTCAAGGAAATTTTAAGCCAGTAATATGCTTGATTTGGCATGTGTAATTTTCCAAACTTGAAGTTGGTCTGAGATATCCTTGAATTAGCAACTTTGCTCTGTCAGGGTAAATTCACTTGAAAGCCAACCTTGTTTCAAGGTAATGTGCTGTGTAGGAATTATCTTAATTTTTTGTAAAATTAACGCATTTCAGGCGGGAAATTTATGGCATTCCAAAAAAATGATAAACCCCAACCTCTGGCGTTTTCTAAAGCAGTACTTTACTTTTAAAAATGGTTCTCTTTTTCTTAATTTTATTTTGTTTGTATCTTTATAGGACGCTAGAATTTATAAACGAATGAAATTAACTGTTTCCATTGTTGATGAAAAGAATTCTGTTATTTTAACATGAATTTGTTAAATAATTCGATGTTTCATATAAATGCATAAAGGCGTGACTTGTTACTCAAAATAGGAAAGTTTTTGAACAATATCTCTTTTTTATTGAATATTAAATATCCGCCTCAAATTAAATGTAACAATTTATAGAAACACTTTCATGCGGGGCTTACCGCATAAAAGAAAAATATAACCAACAGAAACAGATAAGTTATTTTTTCTTAAAGATTAAACTTTTAATTTTTTTAAATATATTTTTACCGCTATTATTATTATTACTTCTATTATTATTTTATCTTTATAGCTACATTTTTGTAACTGAATATTGTAGGATTCATATGGCTCAAGCTATTTAGATTTTAATGCATAAAGTGACGTAATAAACTATTTCATTTTTATTAAAAATAAACTATTAAAAACTTTTAAATTCATAAACTATATTTAAGAAAAATGTAAGTCCTTTACTTTTTAGAGGAATCAAAAATTTGATTAACTGTGCGAAAATGTTACATTTGACTTATATGTTATACGGGACTGTTCATCGAGCTGTTATACTTGTCTCTATTTTTTGGGCGTGTCCTGCAGTAGCACGTGTTACGTGAGCCAACTGAGATTATTGTAATAAACTTAGAAACAAACACAATGCTTTCTGTAGAATAACATCGTTTTATTTCTTAATTAATATTTTTGTAATTTTTTTTCCGGGATGAATCTTATTGAATAATGTCCAATTTATGGTAGATCATATTTTTTGCTAAATATGTAGACTGACCCATAATACATTTTCCCATGTAACTCTATCAAGAATTGATTTAAAGTATATAAATAGGACTTTTTCCGAACCGCCATGATCTCAGAAATTTGAATATGAGGTCAAAAATAGGGGTTGCTATTGAAAAAAAATGAAGTTGATGCCTGTTTTAATATGTAGACGACCCTTTAAGCAAACTCTAACTATACTGTTATAAACTAGACTTTACTACTAATCGATTGACACCATATTTATAGGACGATTTGTGACAAAATTAATTGGGGGGAGGGGTTGTTGGCGGTTTATTATTATTTTTTTTTGGTTGTACGTAACAACACGCGAAACCAGATCATCATTTAACCCCTTAAGTGTTCGAGTGTATATATACGTTTTGCTGAAATACAATAATTTGTATTGTAATGCTCCCGGTGACACTTCTGACACAGCTCGGCAATGCAATAAAATAGCATTCAAAATGAGCTTGGCAGTATTTTCGAAGAATTTACTCATTTCAGAGTTGAAAGAGAACGGTGGCACTGGGAAGCGAATCTCGTAAAAATTGGTCGCAAGTAAAGGGTTAACTATCCTGTTACATGGATACCAATACTTTCATTTATTCCGGAGTATTTTTATCCCCGCCTTTATTTCATACTACTTATTTTTTTTTAAGTAATTTTTACCTTTTTATCCAAGCTGAATATTAGAGAGGCTTTTTCTATAAATAAAGTGGTGCGAAAAAAAGGAGACGTTAAAAAAAAAAATCCAGAAAAATTTAAAACCTTGCCAGCTACCCTCTTACACTTTGATCACACAGCGTGTAGCAATGCGCAACAGCCGTTAACTTGAGCATCCAAATAAAGGATCTGCAATAATAACCCTTTTTCATCGGCTAAAATTACATTTTAATAAGTATAGTTCATTTTCTGGTGTATATTAAATTTTAAAACCTTTAGCGTTTTAAATGTATATTACTCTTTTCTCCCTGACTTGTATTTAAAAAAAAATTTTGGAACTTTTCCTTTAATAATCACCAATAATTTTGAGGAATGATATTTAATATACATAAAAAGCAATTAATCAGGCTTCCCAGCGTTCCTAAAATTTTACCCTTATTTTAATATATTGTCACCTGTATCGTCAATGAAGAATTTGTCTTGAAACTTTGCTATTGCTCTAAAATCTTGAGTTTTTAAGCGTTGATTTAAAAATAGGGTGACAATGTAATAAAATGAGCGTAAAATTGGTGAACGGTAATGAGGCTTGATCAATCTTCGAGGAGATTGGCCAACCGTTACAATTAATATATAAGGGTTGATATTAAGTAAAAATTTCCCTAAATTTGTGCACACTCCTAACTTGCATGAATTCGAGTTATTGCATCTACGACATGCTACACGAAATGTTTTCTACCTAGGACTATGTATATGAAAGAACACTATTTGTCTTAAATGTCGTACTAACGCACATCATGGTTTAAAAGTAATAAAGCACACAATTTAATATAATGTGATTAGGTAGTTCATTTAAATCATTCTTTGGGGGCTTAATTTTTTTTAGTACACATTGTAGACAAAAAAATTGTCTCTGGCCTTATAGGTGGGACATGACGGATGGAAACCTTATCGCACGATTTGCATAGCCGTTTAGTTATTTGTATATTTTCTAATAATTAGTTAAAATATCCTCTAGGAACCTCAAGAAATAAAACACGGAGATATATCCACGGAAATCCTCACAGAGTCAATCGACTATAATCCCCCCCCCCTCCCCCATGAATATCTTACTTCAAATCACATCACCAAAACTGTCTTAACTTGTTGAAATTTTTAATGGATCTAGCATTTTTTATTTCAAGTATATTTTACAGACATGTAAAAAAATGAAAATTTTAAATAGGGCATTTAAAACAATTTAGCAAAACTTGGAACTTCTCATGACATGCCACATAGAATGCTAGCGAATGTTAAATGTCTTATTATTACGCTTGAAGTGTCTTATCTCTTAAAATGTTCCGAAAAAAGGACTTAGATGTCATGTTCTGTCAACATTATTTAACAAATGATTTTACATATCCGTGATCAAATTCAGGAAGTTTTATTCTTAACAGTAGAACAACTGTACACAATAGTACAGCTGTAAATGACACTGCAATTTATAAATACTGGCATCACATACAGAATCAAGCACGAATAAGAAAATATTTTTAAGTAAAATATTATATCAGAGAGATCCAGTAGGCGGGCTTATCTTTTGCTTGCGTTGCCGCTTAGACTGCAGCACTCGTGCGTCTTTGTTCACCTGATGAAGGGTGATGTGACCTTTCAACCCAAAACAATTGTTGCGAGTTTATTGCATTTTATGGTGTTTATTCAATGTTTTATACTTATTACTTTAAAACGCCAGTTCTGTGTAGCTTTCTTATTATTTTAGTATACCATCTCTATATATCATTATCAGTGATGGAAAATTGGCACGGTATTCATATCGGAATTTGTTTGGAATTTTTCTCTACTTATAAAATCGTTGGTGTACGAAGTAGAAGAATTTTACTTCATAAATACTGGTATAAGTTATACGCTAATTTTCCATCCCTGCATTATGAACAAGACGTTATTAATTACCAACAGAGCATAGCCTCCTTGACTAGATGCCTTCCGCGTGGCTCGTAAAATTGGCAATAGTTCAAGCGGTAGTCAGCGCTACCTGGTACAGATTGAGCGACTCTTTTATTCAACTGTCTCCAATAATTTTAAGAAGTGATATATGATATATATAATCGACATTTCTTCGATTCTACTTGCCTTTTATGTATATCAAATTCCTATTTTAAAAATTTTTGGTGGCTGTTGAATAAAAAAATCGCCCAATATGTACCAGGTGGCGCTGTCTACCGCTTGAACTTTTGCCAAGTTTCCGAGCCACGTGGAAGGTATCTAGTTTAGGAGGCTATGGTCAGAGTAAGCCGAATATTTATACGTCTATTGGTGGGAAAATTATTTGGAAGGTGGCCTTTTTTAATTCCTCTTTTTCTGACTGTACAGTCACCAAGAAAAAAAAAACGCCACCTCCAACCTTATTTCGCCATAAACTGTCGTAGAAACATGTGATTGGTACCAATCGATTTGTGACAACGTCTAGTTTATAAAGGTGCAGTTACATTTTGCTAAGGGGTCGTCTACATATTAAAAGTGGCATCAACTTCATTTTTTCCAATCGTAACCCCCATTTTTTATAATTTATTTGTATTCTTTGGATCAAATCATCTCGGAAAATGGTATAGTTTATATATTTTGCTCAATTTTTCATGGAGTTATAAGCTGTCAAAGTATGGGGATGCTATTGTTAAATGAATGGGACAAACATTCATTTATATCTTCCCAAAAAATTAGTATATTCAAATTCTGTTTTTTTTTTTTTTTTTTTTTTTTTTTATGCGTTAGAATGAAGTGACCGAAACATATTCCAAGCATATTTTTGATAAAAAAAATATTTTTTGAATTACGAAAATTATTAATAAATTCAAATTTGAAAAAATTATGAATTATGACTTATGTTAATTTTTACACGAATAGAACGGGCATCATCAAAAACATGGGTTTCTAAATTTACAGCTCGTTCCTAATATTATTTTTTGAGTTACAGTGATATTTCATATTTTACTGCTGTTAGGGGGGCGTCACTTGTTATAATTTGTATCCTCTGTGAGTCAATATCTCTATAGATTTTGACGAAAAACTATTTTAATTTACCTTTATGTTATTCTAATTGTTTTCTAAGGAGCATTTCGATGTTCATTGTACAAATTGGCTTATTTTTTATAAAATTATTGCAATGCAGGCAAGAGATTGGGAAAGAATTCCAAAAGAAATAAAGCCTCGCCTCTATATTGCGGAAACAGTATTAAAAAAACTAGTTTGCATACTCGTATATGACTCTATATGTGACGCTGGTATGCATAAATGTCAATGGCATTTACTACATTGAAAGCTGAAGACAAAATTTAAATGATTTAATTGGAAGTATGTAAAATAATTTGGTTTTATAATGTAAAGTTTTAGAAAAATTGTGTAAAGGCGTGGCTTCCGTTGCAAAAAGGAGTTTACTCGATTCTAAATGTTAAGTCTTTGTTCTTAAATATTACATAACTTTTCCTAGTTTCTCACTGCTGAAATTCTGTTTTATCCCTGTTGTCGTTTTTTTTCTTTTTTTTTTTTTTTTACTTGAATATTCTAGGATTCGTGCACAGCAAGTTGAATGTTATGATTTAGAGAACGCGGTACGACGAGGATACGCAGTGAACAGCACTTTTTTTTTCCTTTTTTTAAATTAATATAATTATTATTTATTATTTTTACCACATTTTTTAAAACAAATTTTCTGTTTTAAACTTGTGACATTTTCGCATTTGTAATAAAATATTAAATTTTTATTAAATGTTTTTTTAATACTAAATAATTTAGTGGAAAACAGTTTTTTTTTTAAGTTTTTAAAATCTATTATTGAAACAAAGCCCAATATTATTTATTTTCGATTATTCTAATTACGGCGTAAAACTGGCGTCAGATTTATTATGGAAAAAAGAATTGAAAACAAAGTAATATGTGTTATTACTTTTAATGCTAAGTTTATACGTGACATGTATGTTTTAATTTTGTGTCACTTATAAAGACGTGACGTATTACTTAAAATAGAAATGATTTTGAACAGTATCTCCTTTTTATTGAATGTAAAACACTTTCGCGACCGCACGTTTTTGTCTTTTAGATAGTCTGTTCCGCCTGTGGGCGTTATTCATTCAAACTACATTATGTCAGAACGAGGTTTTCTATATCCATATTTATTTTACAAATGAATATACATAATTTTCATACTCTTTCTACTGAAAGTATTTGTATTCATACTATTTTGTTTATATAAATATGAATATAAGGAATCTTCTTAAGAAATATAGTAACACACAAATTGTGAAAGAAACGCCCACTGGAGGAGTTTCAGATTTCCAATGGCGTGAATCTTCGTCAGCGGTCGCGAAAGTGTTAAATATTCTTCTCAGATTTTAGCTTAAATCTTGTTATCTATATTTTTGTATATTATATACTGTTGGTTCGTACGCCTTAAATTAAATGTAAAAATTTTATAGTAACCATTTCATGCGGTTCTTGCTGTATAAAATAAAAATATACACAACAGAAGTATATAATTCTTTTTTAAATATTAAACACTTTTTTTTTTTTTTTTTTTTAAATCGGTATTAATGTTATTATCATTATTAGTATCATTCTTTTATCTTGGCATCTAGATTTTCGTAATTCAACATCCTAGGTTTCATAAGATTCAATCTGTTATTATTTTTTTTTTGCATGAAGTGTCGTACTTAACTATTCGATGTTTAATAAATATAAACCATGAAAAAACTTTTTATTCAGAAGCTAACTCAGAGAGTTCTTCGAATTACTTAACATTTCTCTACTTTTTTTTCTGGTGTGAAACTTAATAAATAATGTCTATTTTGTGGTAGGTCAAGATTTATTTTTTCTACATGTATAGACGGACCCCTAACGCATTTTCCCGTGTAACTATTTGTAATTGATTTAATGTATATAAATAGGTATTTTTTCCGAACCGTCTTGATCTCAGAAATCTGAGTATGAGGTTAAACATAGGGGTTGTCATTGAAAAAAAATTAAGTTTATGCCTGTTTTAATATGTAGATGACCTCTTAAGCAAAATCTAACTATACCATTAAAATCTAGACGTTATTACAGATCGATAGGTACCAGCCACATCTTTCTACGATAATTTACGGCGAAATTAGGTGGGGGTAGCGTTTTTTTTTTTTTTTTTTTTTGGTGACTGTACAATACGTTTGTTTAAATGTGAAATAAAATAAAGAAATTTATCGATACTACTTCGAGTTTGTTTCAACATTGCACCACGTAACGCATGCGCCATTACGACTGCCCTATCACAACTTCAGAGAACTACAACTTGCAGCAATACGCTACAGCCGTTGTCTTGAATTCCAGAGATAATTAATGTTTAAAGAACACCAAATGCTTTTCTCTTAAAATTACATTTTAAGAAAAATATTTGATTTTCTGGTGTATATTTAATTTTATATTCTTTAGCGTTTTAATAGTATGTTCCCAAGTAGCACAGGAACGTTCTGTGAACGTCTAATAACGGTTTCAATAGTTCAAACACCGTGTTTCGTGTCAAAAAAACGTTCTAAAACACATTCAGAAATAGTATTATTTAGAACGTTCTGAAAAAGTTTGATTTGTACCATCTATAAAACGTACAATTCTAGTTCTATATAGAACGTTCAAGTGTGACACCGTCATAACACGTTCTGTAACAGTGTAAATAACGAATATGACAAAATGACTTTTTAGTACTATTGGTTGGGAAACTAGGTTAATCTTTAAAATTTTTGACTTCAGCTTTTGATTTTTTTACACGTTTTCTGGCGTGAGGAATCCGGAAGTCAAAAGGTTGGTATGGTATCTGTTAATGTGTATCGGCACCTATTAGTGTGATAGCCCGTTAGTTCATGTACACGATATCTCAAAAACAAATGATTGCAGAGAGATCGGACCAGTTTTAAAATATCACTTATGATATTGATAAGAATCTTATTGAGAGATTTGCAACATTCTAATTTAAAAACTTCGTAAGTTATTCGAAATTTATAATTTTTAGCATGATAGAGAATAGAGCATTTTTTACATTTTCAGTTTAACGTTTTGTTAGCACGTCAGTAAAGAATGCGTCCCAATAATCAGTAGCGGTGAGGTGAAAAAAAATTACAAAATTTTAAACTCATGGAAAAATTTTGTGGATTTTGTATTTCAGGAATCAATGTATGGAATTCAATCAAACTTGTTACAATATTAGATGATACCCTAAATTGGAGTTTATTTGAATTTCATTTGGGATATATCGTCCGATAGATTACGGTGCTATGCAATGAAACCCTCCATTTATGGGACGGCTATATCTCAGCTTCTATAGTGTACAAATGTATTAAACATGATATATTGGCATATATCATCATAACCTCTGCTAATACAATTTGGATGTATACATTGTCCAACAGGTAAAGTTGCTAATCTGCCATTTAATCATTTTAACGGAAAGGCAATATTTTAACACTTGTGATTTAACAATAAATTTTGTGATACACTGAAGTTATAAGTGAAATCGATTTTATGTAAAGCTTTACTGGTCCATTTTGGATGCACATCGGCCAACAGGTGGCGTGGCTATGTTCCAATTTAATCTCATAACGGAAACGAAAAATCTCAACTTCTGTCATTTATAAATATTGTAAATTTGGTAAGTGAAATTAATATTACGTAAAACTCTACAGATTGCCTTTGGGTGCATATTGGACGACAGGTGGCACTGCCACGTTCCAATATTTTCCATTCACAGAAAGGCTATCTATCAGCTTCTGTAATATATATACTCACCAAACCTTCTGCGTGGCATACATTTGATATATATTATTGATTCAATTTGGCTGTATAACGAGTAATAGTCAAACAGTTTTTTTTTTATTATTATCATTCATAGGACATTGTTTTTTCCCCCAGGAATAAGTATACATCATCCCTGGGGGATGGGGGAAGGGTGGATAAAAATTTTCACAATAATTATCTTTGAAAAGAATTCGATATCACCTTTAAAACGAATAATTGAAACATCGTTTTCTGATGATTTAAAACAAATTTACCGTTTTTTATTTTTTTATTTATTTTTTTTTTTTTCATTTGTAATAATAATAATAATAAACCCTTAAAAAA
Source organism: Salticus scenicus (assembly GCA_963930645.1). Taxonomy (NCBI): domain Eukaryota; kingdom Metazoa; phylum Arthropoda; class Arachnida; order Araneae; family Salticidae; genus Salticus; species Salticus scenicus. The sequence continues at coordinate 55,834,279 of OZ005657.1, forward strand.
ATACATTTTCTAAGATCTTCTATACAGCATAAAAATGATTGTCTTCTGTCATGAAAATCTATGCATTCCCCCAGAATCAAAGTTTAGATACAAAAAGCTAATCACGGATATTATTGAATAAGTAATATAGTGCTTTACGCGAGTTTCAAAGAAAATCACGGGAAAACTCCAAAAACCTAAGTCGACGAGCGTGACCAGGAATCGAAGCCAACACTTCCCGTCTGTAAGGTTCGAGAGTAGAACCTCGCGGTCTCTAATACTCATCGGGAAGTTACAGAATGAGTTTTTTTCTTCTTTTCTTTAAGCATAATTTTAAACTTTTATTATATTTTATTTATGATTCTATTTAAGTTTAATAGTTACTGATAAATTATCAATATTGATAATGTTGTTAAATCGTTACTCTGTTTGATTGTTCTTATTTTATTTTATTTATTTTCACTGAATATTTTATTCAATACTGAAATATACACTAAAACAAAATATGCTTTTCCGTTTAATTCGAGATTTTAAAATGGAAAAATAAAGTGATCTCATAAGTTTTTCAAATACTTTATAAAAATTTAAATAATTGTTTAACTCAGCTCCATTTTTCCTTAAAATATTGACCATATGTTTTGTACAGCCATAAATGCTTAATAAATTTCTGTTTCAAATGTTGAACTTTGAAACATGATTATTCCGGATGTAAGGAGGAAAGAGCAGATGAAACTGACATCTGTGGATTGCATTTATTTAATTCTCGCTGACCGGGCAAATTCAAAGGTCTTGGGAATGTCGTGCCGTTATGTGAAGCGGTAATTTTAAAACATGTAATGTAATTTGTTTTGTTCAGTTTTCGCGTTATAATGACTTGGATAAGCTTTAGAAAAGGTAAAAATGTAATATTTTTAACCTGTAATATTCTCTATTTTCTATTTATTAAAGTCTTATTTTAATATCAATTAAACAATCATTTTCATATCTGCGTAAGTTCTTAAGCCTAACATTTGATACTTGTAAGTAGCTTTGTATCGCAGAAAAAACTGCTCTTTTTACAGAAAACCGCTTAGAAATTATGGATTCATTTTATTAATTCAGTCTTCTGAGATGGAAATTGTTAAAATGACTATTTTTGGTTATTATGCTTCTGAATGAAGTAACATAAAGAATTTAAAAGATGAGAGCTAATTTTAAGTGAATGCCCTTCCAGACTGGTCATTATGTATTTTAAAATGCTAGTTGGAAGGGTGTTTTCTTGGAGAAATTCTTATGAAGAAAATGAGGAAGGTATGTAATTCTTTTTTTTTTCTTTTCTTTTTAAATTCTGAAGTATTTATTTAATGTTTATATGATAATATATATACAATCTAGGTTATGCAAATTGCATATTTTTAAAATAATATCCTAAGTTTCACCGACTTACAATTTTAAATATCTCTTTACTTTTATATAATAAATAAAATATATGAAATTGTTTAACTGCATAATAAAACAAAGATTCAATTCAATTTTATTCCACATCTTTATAAAAAAAGATATTCTGCTTAAAAAAAAAGGACGATTTACTATATTATTTAGTAATACTAATAATATTTACATTTATCAATTATTTAATACGCCATGATAGCATAATTGCATCAAATGAGGTAAAAATTGCGTTGACTCAATTTAAAGAAATTTAAACATTTAAAAAATACCAATTACATTGCCATGTGGAATAAATTTAAATACCTGCAAACATCATTTTTGTAAACTGCTGCTGTAAACTGAAAATATGTATACACACATGCACTGAAATTTAAAAATATGAAGTATGTTAAATATTTTAGAAAAATATTTTGATTAAATATATATATATGTATTTAAGTATTTGGAAATTTTTAAAATTTCCTCCTTCTAACTAATTTTTAATTTTTTGTTTCAATTTCTTATTATTATAAATTAACAATATATTCTAAACTCAATTATATATTATTTTAGCGGTGTATTGGTACATTCATTTTTGAAATTATTTTTTATGTTGAAATATTAAAACTTTCTATAAACTTCAGCATTCAAATATATTTATAAACTATCCATGGACTTACAAAGTAGTACCCAGAAATGTTTAGAATATACAGGGTGCAAAGTCGAGAGCAGGTCTTTATTTGCGCAACAATTGGTCTCAGACGTCCTCCAATAAGAAAATGTATTTTAAAAAAAATGTAAGAATTCATTATATAATATGACATGTTTAAATTTAAAAAATTAATTTATTAAAAATCACAAAAACTGATAATTTTTATACAATTTTCATGACACTAATAGTGAAAGTTGAGTTCCAACCTAAAAAATATAACACAAAAAGTTTCACTTTTGTGCACCCAAAATTGTCTGTGATAGTTAGTTTCAAAATTTAGGATTATTTCGCATTTTCTCGGGCTTTATTAAAATGCCAATGAAAAATTCTTTAATAAACCCAGGGAAAATGCAAACAAAGTCCAATTAGGACTTTTAAACCGATCCCTTATTGAAGGCCGAAATATGTTAGAAAATCCAAACTTTAAATATCTTGTTCCATTTTGGGAGAATAGAAATGAAACTTTTTGTTAGAATGAGTGTCAGTTTTCTAAATATGACTATAGGGATCTGTGACTATGTAAAAATCTAGTTTTTGCAATTTTGAAAAAATAGATATTTTAAATTTAAACATGTTATATACCACAAATGCTTATATTCTTTAAAACATTTTGTAACTGAAACTATATATTTGCGACCAATAGTTGCGGAGATAAAGGTATTCTCGTCACAATGCTTTGCACCCTGTATTAAAAAATAATAATAATAATATATATATATATATGTATAAATGAATTTTTTAATCTTAGTTAAAGCCAAGCAACAGATATAAGATTCCTGAAACCACATAGGTCAATGAGAAGGAAATTACAACAAATTTAAATAACCTGGGGAGACTGATTGTGATTTATTGAAACATTTATTTTTTATTTATTGATTTTTATTTTATTTAACTTCAGTCTAATCATAAATTTATTCCTATATTGTTAGTTGCAATTTTAATAATTTTGCCGGTGCCTAAAAACCACATGAAACTCAAATCAAAAGATACAAACAAGCAACGAGGAAATAAAAAATTAAGACAGCATTTTAAACATTTTTTTTAGGAAAAGCTTAGAATGGTAGAAAAAAAAAAAAAAAAAAACTCGTCAGGGGTGACCCTTTTCGTCGTTGAGCACCAATGTACGATTCCGTTCGTTAGCAGCTATAATAGCAAATTGCTAGCGGGCACCCTATCGTACAAGAAATTAATTGAAGTTAGAAATGAAGAATAAATTGGAATAAATTATTTACTTCAAGAAATCAGAGAATCAAACAGAAAACAACCATGAAAAACAAACATCAATCATAGGATGACGCATTCGGAATCACAAGGATTAAAACCAGCAAAATAAATCAAGAGTTTAGTTGTACATAGCAGATGAAGAATAATGATACAACACAGCAACAGGGATATAAATTACTTTTTTTTTAATTCAAATAATGTTTGATAAATTTTAACATACTTACTATTCCTTTAATTTCAACGTATATGCATGAAAAATTCCATATTTTATGACAGTAATTCCCAAAAAGTGTCCTAACATGTCTATATCCCTTAAAAAATTCCTTAAACTTTTGCATTTTTAAAAAATTTCTTTTTTCCCCTAATCTGAAGATAATGACGTTATAGTATTAATTACGAAACTTTGAATAAACACCATAAAATGCAAGAACTCGCAACTGCTACAAACAAAGCACGGCTTCTACAAACAAAGCGGCAACGCATTCAACACACTCAACGTGCTTGTTTGCAGCTCTCGTGCCTACAATGTTCGCCTGATGAAGGGTTGTGTCTTCTTTTGATCCGAAACAGTTGGTGCGAGTTCTTGCATTTTATGGTGTGTATTCAAAGTTTTGTAATTAATACTACAACTTCATTATATTCAGATTAGGGGAAAAAAAGAAATTTTTAAAAAATGCAAAAATTTAAGAAATTTTTTAAGGTATAAAGAGACGTTATGACACTTTTTGGGGAAAACTGTCATAGAATATAGAATTTTTGATGCATATACGTTGAAATTAAAGGAATAGTAAGTATGTTAAAATTTCTCAAACATTATTTGAATTGAAAAAAAAAGTAATTCATATCCCTGTTCATGTGTTGTATCATTATTCGTCATCAGCTATGTAATTTTTACTTCTAAGCGCTCGTACTGAGGTGATTTTTTATAATGACGCCATAATTTTTTTTTTTTTTTTTTTTTTTTTTTTTTTTAACTACACTATTTTAGAACGTTTACAGTACGTTTTCTGGAACGTTCTGAAAATGTGTATAACGTTTTGAAAACGTTGTAAAAACGTTTAGAACGTTCTGAGACCGTATACATAGAACGTTCTCAGAACGCTTCTATAACACCGATGGTGATAGTTACACGTTCATTGAACGTTCTCTGAACCGTACTATTGTACGTCTTCAAGATGGACAGATAGACGTCTATAACACGTTCAAAGTGAACGTTCTTAGAACGTGTTTGCAGAACACTTTTTGAACGTTCAGAGAACGTTTCGGTGCTGCTTGGGTTACCTTTTCCCCCTTACTCGATTGAATGCAAGTTATTGCATCTACAACAATCTCCACAAAGGCTTTTCGCCTAGGATTATGTATACGAAAGAGCCCTGTTTGTCTTAAACAACGCACTAACACACAGTATGATTTAAAAGTAATGAAACCCTCAACCAAGTGTAATACGATTGGATACATTTAAATTTTTCAGCGGGGGCTTAACTTTCATAAATTAACCCTTTGAATACTGAATTATTTGAAGATTTTTATGCCCAAGGGACGGATTTAATTTGTCGCTATATGGAATGATTTTGAATTTTTGACAGTAAGATACGCCTGTGGGCGTTATTCTCCCATGTTACAATATTTCAGAACAAAATTTTCTGTATTCACATTTATATTACAAATGGATATACATTAAAATTTTATTCTTTCTAATCAAAGTATTTGTATCCATAGTATATTTCATTGTAAAATTGGGAATATTAATTATATATTTAAGAAAAAAATAGCATACAAATTGCAAAAGAAACGCCCACTGGTGGAGTTGCAGATTTTCAAATGATTTGACATCTGCGGTCGCGAAAGTGTTAATATGTAAAAGTAATACACATTTTATTTGGAATATACTTATATTGATGATGTAAGTATGGTTGTAAGATATAAAAAAACGCCAGGAAAGTGTTTGTGATCAACGCCCACTGGCGGCGGTGCCGCAAACATTAACGCCTACTTCTTAAATTCAGATGACGAGTCAGACTCATCCACCGTAACTTCGCCCAAGTACGCACATGACGAGTCTAACTCGTCAAATGCACCCAAAGGGTTAAAATTGGTGACGAAAAATTTGCTGTCTGACACTGTAGGTGACAGGTGAAGGGTTTGAAACTATGTCGCATCATTGGCATAGCTGTTCAAAGTTGTTCGTATATAACTTAAAAATTAGTCTTGATAGCGGCTAGGAACCTCAAGAAAGAACACGCGGAGGAAAATGCACAAAAATTCTCACATAGTCGATTGAATTCTCCAGATGAATATATTACTTCAAACAGGGTGGTCAGAGACCACATTTTTTTTCCCATGATTCTTCCACCAATATTTTTATTTTGGAATTTTAATAACATATTTGAACCATTAATCGAGTAAAAATTCTCATATAAATATTCCGGTGGCAGAATTAGGGAAAAAAGGCGGGTGTGTAACCACCTTGTTCAAATCACATCGTCAGGATAGTTTTAAATTTGTTGAAATTTTTAATGGTTTGATCAGTTATTTAATTTTGGATTTCAAGTACATTTTTCAATCAGTAAAAAAAAATAAAAATAAAATAATAAAATAAAATAAATAAATAAAAGAACATTTCTGATAGAGCATTTTAGACAATTTAGTAAAACTTTGAATTTCGCACGACATACCACATAAAACGCTAATGATGCTCTGGAGTTAAAGTGTATTATTATTATATTTTCATACTTTTGTGAAATTCTATAGTCAGAGCTACCAACCTAATCCGGAGGATTGTTAGTACCGCCCCTTTTTCCGCATAGCTTAATTTTTAGAGTAATTCTTCTCAAATGTGTTTATGATGAATTAAAAAAAAAATACCCTAAAAAATCACTGGTGTGGAAAAAGAGGCGGTGCTAACAATTCTTCAGATTAAGTTGGCAGCGCTGTATAGTACAAGTTATAACACATTGCTTGAATGCAATGGTCGTTCTCTCCGCCTTTTTTTAAGGACACTCTCAGAGGTGAGAAATTTCTGCCTTTTACACCACCACTAATTTCCTGTAGAACTACTTCTGGTATATTTATTGTAATGTGCCTTGATTATACAGCCATAGCCTCCTAAACTAGATGCCTGTCGTGTGGCTCGGAAACTTGACAACAGTTGAAGCGGTAAACAGCGCCACCTGGTACAGATTGCACGATTTTTTTTATTCAACAGCCACCAAAACTTTTTAATTGTGGGATATGATATATATAAAAGACGAATAGTATTGGAAAAACGTCGATTATATATATCATATATCAGTTCTAAAAATTATTGGTGACAGCTGAATAAAACAATCGCGCAATCTGTACCAGGTGGCGCTGTCTACCGCTTCAACTGCTGCCAAGTTTCCAAGTCCCGCGACAGGCTAGGAGTTTCTATCTAGCATCTAGCTATGTATGTAGTTTAGGAGGCTATGATACAGCATACTTGCGAACCTAACCAGGAAGCTTGTTAGTTCCCGCCTTCTTTTTTGTACACCACTTAATTTTTACAGTAATTCTCTTCAAATATATTTACGATCAAATAAGAAGAAAAGTACTTTAAAAAATACAGCGTGAAAAAATAGGCGGAAAGGGGCAATCTTCCGGGTTAGGGTGGCAAGTAGGATACTGTGTAGAGATTATTTTATAAAAATTGTGGTAGAAATAAGTTTGAAATTTTCTCATTCATGAGAGTGTCCAGAAAAAACAGCGGAGAGTACGACCCCTGATTTGTACAATATACATATACAGGGTAGTCACAGGCCACATTTATTTCCTGATTCTTCCACCAGTATTTTTCTTTTGAAATTTTTAGTAGTAAAATTTCCCGATGAATTAAGTAAAATATTATCATGTAAATGTATTGGTGTAAGTATCAGGGAAATAAGGCGGGCTTGTAACCACCTTGATATATATATACAAAGCTGACAACTTTATCCGTAGGATAGTTAGCTCCGTATATTTATAGCAATGTGCCTCGAAAACACAGAGTAGAAATTATTTTGTAAAAATAGCCATAGCAAATAAATTTGTAAATTTCTCATTCATGAGAGCGTCCTGAAAAATAGGCGGAGAATACGACCCCTGTTAATGTCTCATCGCTGGAAATGTTCTGAAAAGGTTGTTGGAATTTTCCTGCTCTAGCTATATTACATAACAAGATTGTTTTATATATCCGTACTCAAGGAACTAATTTTTTTTTTCTCAACAGTAGATGCGGTAAATGCCACTAGCATTTAACCCTTTGCGGCGCAAGACAATTTGAAACATTTAAATTATACTGCCACCGGAATTCATGAACTAAATTAAACTAAAAGAAATTTTAAATTTTAAGTTTTAAAAAACCGGCCTTTTCTGATATGTTATAAACGTGAATTTTTGTTAAAATATTTCCGGGATGAATTTTTGCAGCTGGATCTTAAATTTTGCGTCCTCCTGGCGAAGACACCGCGTAGATTATACGTAGATTATACGTTGAAATTATGATGTGTTTTTTAACTAAAAAAATTGCGTGGAATATCTTTCGGTGATTTTATTTTCACGCATTATAAAAAGAAATTTCCATTTAATTATTTTCTGGTAGACATGAATTGAAATCTGTCAGATACATTACACATTTGCATTATTAGAAAATTATATTTGAAAACTTATAACTCTGTTAAACTTTGAGAGAAATATAAAAGCTATATCATTTTCCGGGATTTTTTGTTGCAAAAATCTCAAAATGTTTGCCAGAAATAGATGTTACCATTTGAAAAGATGAAGTTGATGCAAGTTTTTTATGTAGGCATCCGCCTAAACAAAATCTAAGTACACTAAGGAGCAAAAAAAAAAAAAAAAAAAAGAGCCGCACTTGGATATTTACCTTTTATCTTTCTGAAACCGCCAATTTTATTATTTAAAAAGCAAATTTCCGAGCAGATCTTATTATGTCGTCCTCCACGTACACTTTAGGATTGAGCCCAGTGTAAAAACAAAGTACAGTTGTCAGGAAAATTGTAATTTTAGAAAAATGGCAAGGACAAGGTAATTAACCATGCCACAAAAAATATTGCTTTTAGAAAGAAAAAAATAATAATACATGAGAAGGCAAAATAATTAAATGTTAACGAAATATTGGTGAGATGGTTTTTAGCATGGTATAAAATTTTCTGGCTGTTTAAACTAGAAATTTGTCTTTAGGCAGCCACGTTGCTCATCCAGGAGAGATGACAGCAAGTTAAAAACCAAATGTTTAAAAAATCAATTTTTATGATGTTCAGAACGTAGAAAAGATTAAAAAAAAAAAAAAAAAAAGGCATAGAAAAATACTTTCTAAAACAGTGCAGGAACAATTAAACTAAACAAGTTTAAATCAAGGAGATCTGAAAAAAAAATGTCAGTTAATTATTGGGCTGAACTGATTTTCTATGGTGAGTCAGGTTTAATTTATCTTGAGCTGAAGAAAAAAAGATAGTAGAATGACGAAAATGTGACCGTTATAATGGATGTTGGTTGTAGGATTTAAGGCCGATTGACTCCTGATGTGTCCTAGGCCAAGAGGGGGAATGCCCTCCGTGGGGGTCTTTCTAAGGGGTCCTAGCCCGTATTTACGCGAGTTTCGGAGGAAACCACGGAAAACTCCGAACGGCTAGGCCGATGAGCGCGACCTGGGATCGAACCCGGCACCTCCCATCTACCAGCTTTGAGCGCAGAACCGCTCGGCCGCTGGTGGGCCCGTTATAATGGAAATTGTACTTTTAAGACAGTGACAATTTCTCCATACATTATGATATGGAGATGCATAAGTTTTCAAGGAGTCAGGCAAATTTTTATGCTCAAGTGATCAATCAGCTCGACATAAAAGAGGGCCATTGTAAAAGTTGCGCCTGACTAACTTTTGAAATTATCTCAGACTTTCATGCATCTTATTTACGGCGGCTGTGGTACGTTTATTTGATTGAAATTGTTAAAACTACCTATCCATTCCCATGAGCACCTAAATTTTGTAAGTAATCATACCTTTTATCACTTTAAGTTAAATCCCACAAATAATATCGTATAATTTCTCTTTTACCAGACTTGGATATAGTCCTCATCTTAATCCGCTCGAAAATGTTTAGTCTATAAAAAGGCGGGGTAGGAAGGGGGATTCGAAATTTGCATACTACAACTCAGTAAGAAGTAGAAAAAATATTTATGATATTTGGCACAATGAAATTTCTGAGATTCACATGAAAAAACTATATAATACTATGCTGCGCATTATAGCAGCAATTCCATATAAAGGTGTGATTACCCAATGCAGAATACTTATTTTTATTAAGTTATTGTTTTAGATGGAACAAATAAATATTTTTTTTCATGCGTTAAAATATAACTTATTTCATATAATAAATCATAATAGAACATATAGTATATGCTTATTATTTTACATTTAAAACGTAGGTTTTATGTAGATTTTCATTAAGTACTTCGTAGAGTGTAATAAAGTGAATTACTAAATCGAAAATGACATATGTATCATTTCATCTTTTTGATATTATGCAAACATGACTGTTTTTATTTTTTTCAACAATTAGTTATAAATCTAAATAAAAATAGGTATAAATCTATCGCATTCATAAAAGAACAAATTTACGAATGAAAATTGCTTGTAATTTTTTTCTTCAATTTGAAAATTAGTTTAATTAATTAGTTTTTTACTTGATATGAATACAATAATATTTCTTAGCATTAGTAAATATTTAAATATCTGAGTATTTTACGAATCTTTACAATTACTTAATTAGAGTTTTAGTAAATTCATGAAAAAATTCAATCAGATTCAATATAGTAATTAATTTTTAACACTTCACCGCCTCTCCCCAGATAACTCGGTGGAACTGTAGCCTTCCACGTAAATCAGTGGCCGGGGTAATGGTAAAATCTGCGTAGCTTATGCTATCACAAAAATTATGTGCAATAATTTACTTAGTTTTTTATTCTCATGTCTTTAATTTATTTTTCTTAATTTGCTTATTTAGCAATAAATATGAAACCAGGGGTGCTCGTTTTCAGGGTTTTTTAATTTTATTTTCCACCAGTAATTACAAAATGTTTTTTTTTTTTTCTTACAGTTAATTCCTATACTTTACAGAAAACAATTAATATTTTCGCTGTATAAAAATTCTGGTACCAAATTCCTGGGACGCAAGCCCCACTGTAAACCCAAATAAAAATTTAGGTAAGTATAATACATAAAATCCTTGACTATTTAAATAAATTTTTGGAAAAGCAATAATATGTATTTTTAATATGTCGTTGAATGTTTATCCTTTGACTCAGAGTAACAAGTATTTCTGGTAGAGTACATGATATGAAGATTCCTTACTCGCTTAATAGCAAAAACTTTTGAAGTAAAATAACTCGCTTTCAAATCCGAATATCAGTTACTAAAACATTATACATGGCATTATGATTAAAGCTCTGTGAAGAGACTAAAGAGAAATAAAGTCATTCTTCAGGGCATTTAAGCGCAATAATTCTGATCTTTCTGAATGAATCGTTTCTTTTAATATTTTATTTATCGATTATATATATTTGTTTGCAAATTTCAAAGAATTTGCTTTAAATTTCTGAAGACGTTAAATATTACAAGCTTATTTTATGACAAAAATGTAGATGAAATCCTTTATGAAAAATAATATGATAGGATATATCTGGGATTTCAGCAGTCATTCTTCAAATGTTGCCAGATTGTGAATTATTTTTTATTGAACATCCACCATTAAATTTTAATTGAAACGGTTGTCTAATCACTTCGAAGCTCAATCGTGCATTATGTATATCAAATATCACTTCTCAAAATTATTTGTGATATTTGAATAAAAAATGTCTCCAATCTGGCAATACTGATTTGACTATCATATTTTATATAAAGCTATCTTTATATTATTCTTTCGAAGATATTTATTACAAATGCTTAATGAAGACTCATTTAAGAAAAAGTGGTATTCTAAAGAGCTGATAACCCTGACGTATGCAGAGTCAGAGCCTGATTAAGAGGGAAGCACATTATCTTCGCTCTCACCGTAATATTTTAACAATTATTTTTTTTTCTTCATGTCATAGAACTTCCACGCTTTGAAGAGGAAATATTTTTTATAAAAAATAAACGGTATGAAACAATCCAATTTACTCACCGTTATTAGACACCAGAATTCTTTTAAAATAATTTTTAATGAGAATTTTCTGTTTATTATAGGAGGAAAGTATTTGTCAAAAAATAACGGTGTAAGTATAAATAATGTGTGCATCCCCCTTAATCAGGCTCTGGAAAATGCAACAGAAAAAAAAAAAAAAAAAAAAAAAATTACACATTTTGCATATTTTGTGCACAATATTTGTTTTCAACATTTTATATACAGTAAAGTTTCGTACAACGCGGATGCTTGTTTGCCACATGAATATTACAATTTTATTTTTTAACAGCACTAATTTTATATCAAAGCAACTGCTTTATACAAAAACAAAATTGAGTGTATTAACCAGTAGATTGGTACTCTAAAACTTTAGTAGTGATAAAAAATAAAGAAAAGCAATTTCGCCGATGACATTCTACGCTTTTCGAATCTATTACTAGAAGCTGGAGAATACATGATTTAAAACAGATTTTTTCCGCAGAACACGATTTTGTGAAAACAAAAGTCTGGGTACTATTTGAAAAAACTGAATTTATATTACGCGGTTTCCCTAGGTTCTCTGGAGGCCAATTTATGATGTCTTATTATAGAGGTCATTTGAATGCCCAGTAGATTGGTACTCTAAAAATTTAGTGGTGATAAAAAATAAAGAAAAGCAATTTCGCCGATGACATTCTACGCTTTTCGAATTTATTACTAGAAGCTGGAGAATACATGATTTAAAACAGATTTTTTCCGCAGAACACGATTTTGTGAAAACAAAAGTCTGGGTACTATTTGAAAAAACTGAATTTATATTACGCGGTTTCCCTAGGTTCTCTGGAGGCCAATTTATGATGTCTTATTATAGAGGTAATTTGAATGCCCAGTAGATTGGTACTCTAAAAAATTAGTGGTGATAAAAAATAAAGAAAAGCAATTTCGCCGATGACATTCTACGCTTTTCGAATCTATTACTAGAAGCTGGAGAATACATGATTTAAAACAGATTTTTTCCGCAGAACACGATTTTGTGAAAACAAAAGTCTGGGTACTATTTGAAAAAACTGAATTTATATTACGCGGTTTCCCTAGGTTCTCTGGAGGCCAATTTATGATGTCTTATTATAGAGGTAATTTGAATGCCCAGTAGATTGGTACTCTAAAAATTTAGTGGTGATAAAAAATAAAGAAAAGCAATTTCGCCGATGACATTCTACGCTTTTCGAATCTATTACTAGAAGCTCGAGAATACATGATTTAAAACAGATTTTTTCCACAGAACACGATTTTGTGAAAACAAAAGTCTGGTTACTATTTGAAAAAACTGAATTTATATTACGCGGTTTCCCTAGGTTCTCTGGAGGCCAATTTATGATGTCTTATTATAAAGGTAATTTGAATGCCCAGTAGATTGGTACTCTAAAAATTTAGTGGTGATAAAAAATAAAGAAAAGCAATTTCGCCGATGACATTCTACGCTTTTCGAATCTATTACTAGAAGCTCGAGAATACATGATTTAAAACAGATTTTTTCCACAGAACACGAATTTGTGAAAACAAAAGTCTGGTTACTATTTGAAAAAACTGAATTTATATTACGCGGTTTCCCTAGGTTCTCTGGAGGCCAATTTATGATGTCTTATTATAGAGGTAATTTGAATGCACGAAATCTTTGAAACCAATGTCATCAGTAAAATTTCTCTTTCTTTAAAGATAAATCGGAGTTTCTGGACTTTTATCCGAACATAAAATTCGGAGCCCCTGTGCCTCCATTTTGTAAAAAAAAAAAATACATTTTTTCAAACAATTTTTTTTCCCTCAAGGGCTCCATGAGGTCTTCCGTGACACTTCATCTGATAGATTATTTGAATGAATGAAACTTTTAAAATCAATGTCATCATTGAAACTGCTTTCATTTTAAGATAATTTTGAGCATTTAGACTTTTATTCGAAATCTTCATTTGTGTGCGTTCCCCACATTACGGCTTAAAAGTCTGAAGTCGAATATCTCCGTAAATAGTAGTCATACTTGACAATATCCTAATAAATATTCCGTAGTATTGTTAGTCCCGCCTTTTTTTTCACGCCAGTATTTTTTTTTTTGAAATTTTTCTTCTTATTTTATCGCAATTATGCTTAGAAAATATTATCCTAAAAATTTACTGGTGCTAAAAAAAGGGCGGGACTACCATTACTACGTAATATTAATTAATATGTTGGCAAGTATGATATTATTTTTAAAACTATCTAAATTTTTGTGCTTGAAATGTTTTTATAGGAACAAGAATTTTCCTAAATATAAATACAGAGACCGGGAGCTGTACCCTAACAGCACACTTATCCACAGTACATATTCAGGATCTTTCTGTGATGTCTTTTCTTCCTGAAGACCTCTTAAAGATATCCTGGGGAGAAGATGTGCTGTTAGGGTAGGGGGACCAATATTGGAAATTCTAAGTGTTTACTCACAAAGTAATGATTTCTCGCTATAGAAAATATGTGTGCCTACTACCTGTATATTGGGTCTTATAGTGCACACAATCAAAAGCAATTATTTTGTTTACTTTTTGTAATATAAATTTTATAATAGCAACTGACAAAATGGACCATTGTACCCCGACCCCGGGGTACAATGGTGCATGGCACAGGGTATTATGAACCACCGGTCAAATTTAAAAAGCATACCAATGTAGCGTGTTATTTAATAGTATAAAATGTAGAACATACAGGAGTGCAAGAGTTCCTGTCTCAAAAAAAAAAAAAAAAAAAAAAAAACTCTCACCGGTATTTTTTAACAAGAATTTCTAGGTTATTCAATCGCAATAATTTACTGCGCAAATGTGGTACAAACTAGTGATGAAAATATACTGATGTAAGTGTTCCGTCTTCAGACGGAAACTCTTGCGTCCCTCAGAACATACATTTGTTTATTTATATCTTGAATTCATACAAATAATGTAAATTAATGAACAACAAAATTAGAAGATGATAAACCATACGATTTTTGTGTCACTGAAAGTCTGCTGTTTTCTTGTGAAGTTGTAGGGTCTGGAAGACTTCATCATTAAAATAGCTTGAAAATTTAGAAGAGATATATCAACACACTCAGGAAAAAATGTAGAGATCTTAATTAGGTTTCCGTTGCACGAATTTCACAAAAACAGATTCTTTATCTTTTATTTCTGTGATTAAATCAACAAAATGAAAACCGTCTTTTTCGTGAAATATATTTGTATCATTATTTTTAATTGCATTATTTAATTTTGTTCGTTATAGCAGTATGATATTTTTAAAAATATAAGAATACAAAAGTAATTGAATATTTATTAAAAATAAATAAGAAGAAACCTCAAAATAAATTGCTTTCTTATTCATCTTTGAAGACGTAATAGATCTAATTAAGGTTAAAAATGAAATTTTTAAGTATAATTTTTAGGCAATACTTCAAAAATGTAGGTTTCGTAAATCAGTTTATTATGACAGAGAACAGGGGTAAATGGAACATGGTCCATTGTACCCCTGACAGCAAATGTAAAAAAAAAAAAATTATAACAATAATAATAACAAATCATTTTAAAAATTGTTTTACTCAGATTGAATATACAGGGATGGAACACGGCCGCAGAATTCATACCACTATCGATGTAAGAAAATTTTCTACTTCTTAAATCAACGATATTATAGGTAGAAAAATTTCTTAAACAGATTCCGGTATGAATTCTGCGCCCGTGTTCCATCCCTGAATATAATATAATAGATGACCTTACCTCTCTTTTATACTATATAATATCTTTCAGAACAAAATTCTTGAATGGACAAAAGAAAAAATATTTAGCAGAAAATATTTACTTTTGGTTACTACAAACCAACTTTCTAGAATAAAATGTCTAAATTGCCAGGTAGGCATTAAGTTGCTGGCTAAGTTTCATCACTGTAGTGCTGCTATATATGTACCAAAATATGAACTATTAAAAAAAAAATAAAGGAATACAATTATATGGAGTGGTTCATTGTACCCCAGTCTCCACTATACAAATTTAGATCTGGTATTTTTTCACTAAAAGTTCCTTTTGTTTCGAACTCTTAATATCTTCACTCTGCATGTAAATTTTTCCCACTTTTGTAACTGGATGTATATATCTAAAGCTAACGTTTGAGAAAATAAAAGTCATCCAGTGTAAACGTTGACACCTTGTATAATGCCTTCACATAAAGTAGGGTGACCATATATTTTTCATTGAATTTGAGGACAAAAGATAGCGGTGTCTTCGAAATTCGAAAACAAAAAAATCAAAAAATAATTAAATCACCTTAAATTGTAAAATTTTAATAATTTTTATGTATAAAGCACCTAAAAGAGCTTATTTATCATACATATAATAAATTACTATAATAAATTACTATAATAAAACATTAATAACTTTATAACCGGCGTCCCCAAATGTGTTGGAATTTTTTGGGGACGAAGGTAGTTTTGTCCTCGAGATTCGAGGACATATGGTCAGCCTAACATAAAGAGGCAAACACGAATACGCAAAATACTGCAATTTACGGTGCATAAGCCGCAGTTCATATAAACCAAATTTGCAGCAGAAATTTTAATTGACAAATAAAGTTCTAGTTATTCAAGTGTTCCTTCGAAAAAATATAGGTTTTTCTGTTAAATAAAATTTCTGTTGGAGATATGACATACGTTATCTGCGCATTATACACCGGAAATTACGTTATTTTTTTAAGTAAAGTATTATTTCAGAGAGATCCAATAGGCTGGTCTCATTTCTTTTGAAATATCATGACATCATAATCGTCCGCGTGCAATGTTTTAATTTTTCAATAATAATAATAATAATAATAATAATAATTTGTGTAGTAAAAATTGACACGTTACGTAGGAAACCATGAAAATCAAAAATCAAAAAATTAAAATATGAAACTTTTTTTTTGTCAGTTTTTGACAATCTGTTATAAATACCATAAACAAATGATAATTAATGACTGCCATTTAGCGCTAATAAGAAATGAAATATTACTACAATTGTTTAATAAATACAAGGAAAAATCTGTCCACATTTTTTATGATGCTCATTCTATTCGTGTAAACATTAATGGATTGTAATTCATAAATTTTTAGAATGTGAATTTATTAACAATTTTCATATTTAAAATTAATGTTTTTATTGGAAAATATACTTAAAATACGTTTGGGTTATTTAATTTCATCGCATTTAAAAAAAAGAATTTTAATTTAAGAAGTTTTTTTTTAAATAGTTGAATTAAAGTCTCTTGCACGTATTTAATATTAGCATTCTCAAAATTAGACAGGGAATAATTTGATCCAAATAAATGAATAAAAGAAAATAATATAAAATTGGGGGATGCCATTTAAAAAAATAAAGTTGGTGGAAGTTTTAATACGTAAATGACCCCATGAGCAAAATCTAAGTATATCAGTATGAATCAGACATTAATACAATCCAATCAACGCAAGCCGGATATTAATGTGAAGATTTGCATCGAAATCATTCATTAGGTGTTCGTTTTTTCCCCCTCGTTCATTACTGCTACTGACTGTACAATGCTTTTATTTAATCGTTTACACATAAAATAAAATAAGTAATAGTACTTTAAACGTACTACTTTGAATGTAGTTTTTACTCTGCATATGGCAACATATACGTCAGCAAATCCTCATCCTAATTACACTATGCTCTGCATGGAAATCGGCTCCAACACCATTTTGGAAATTCTTATGTAAAATGGCCTCCTGAATCTGAATATGACACCCATTTTGCCGTATCACCCACCCTTTTCTTGGGATGCCCCTTATTTTTATCATTTTTCAATTGTTGTAGTATTTTAAGGCCGATTGACTCAGTAAGTGTCCTAGGCCAATAGGGGGAATGCCCTCCGTGGGGGGTCTTCCTAAGGGGTCCTATCCCGTATTTACTTGAGTTTCGGAGTAAACCACGGAAAAATTCGAACGGCTAGGTCGATGAGCGCGACCTGGGATAGAACCCGGCACCTCCTATCTACCATCTTTGTGGGCAGAACCGCTCGGCGGCAGGTGGGTATCATTTTTCGGTAATTTTATAGCTATAAATTTGATTTTCAGGAAGGAAAAGATTATTTTAACTGTTAAATATCTTCTTAGGATCTACAAAAACGAAAAATTCTATAATATGAACATTTACAACAGGAGTAAAATTTAGGGAGGAATTTGATGAATTATACTTAATTAATTTTATTAATCACTTAATATTATTATTATTATTTTCTGTTTTAAATGTTTAAATAATACTTTTCCATTCTCTAAATAAAGTTCATTACCATAAAATTACAGACAGTGATAAAAATTGGAGGGGTGTCGTCCCAAGAAAACGGTGGGTTAATGGGCAAAATGGGGACCATATTTGGATTTAGAAGGTCATTTTATATAAGAATCAGTAGTAATGGCATTAAGGTAGACATTTCTTTTTTTGCAGTGCAGTGTTATTAACCTATCTTTATTTGATAACACAGCGGGCAGCATTACGCAGCAGCCATTTCCTTGAACTAATTGTTAATTTATGATATATAAGTAGCTTTAGCTTCCCAGTTAAAATTACATTTTAATAAAAGTAAGTGATTTTCTGGTGAATATAAATTTTAAATACTTTTGCGTTTTAAATGTGTGTGTGTGTGTGTTTCGTAACTCGCATGAATACAAGCTATTGCGTCTTTGAAATGCTATACGAAAGTCTTTTCTCCTAGGACTATGTCTATCAAAGAATGTATTAGTCTTATACAATACAGTAAACTAAAGCATAATTTAAAACCAATTAAACACTCAAGTAAATGTAATCTTTATAAGCTATTTTATTTCAATCCTTCTGTGGGAACATATTTTTTCCCAATTTACATCAGTGATGAAAAAATTTGCCAAAGAATTGCTAGTACCAACCTTTTTTGTTTTTCTCAGTATTCTCTTTTTACAGTACTATTCATTTTATTTAATTATAAATGCATTTACCGAGAAGTATTCTAAAAATAAAGTGTTATGTTAACAAGGGAGAGTACTAACAATGCTACGGAATATTAACACATTGTCGTCAGGGCATTTTCCTATTTTGAACAGTGAGCCCCACCTTTTGGCGTTCCTCTAAACCATTATATTATTCATTAAAATGATTTTGCGTATTTATAATTAAATTATTCAAATTTTATTCTTAATAGTTGATTCTGTAAATGTCACTAGCATACTTATATATCAGGATCATATAAAGCGTTAAACGCGTAAAATCTTTTTTTTTTAAATAAAGTACTTTTTTAGATGAACGCCTGTAGGTGGCGCTCGTTTCTCATGGAAAATGTAATTTTATGTGTCTCGCAAGCTAAGTGTTAATTAGTATGTCTGTTGGTGAGAGATAACGGGATGAAATCCACGTTTTTTCATAGGATTGCAGTTTAGAATCTTTTGTGTGTTTCTTCAAAATTGGGTTTAAATACGACTAAAAACTTTGGAAAGAACACGTGAATACTCATATACTCAATCGACACTAACTCACACATTAACATATTACTTCCAGGGATGGAACACGGGCGCAGAATTCATACCACTATCAATGTAAGAAAATTTTCTACCTCTTAAATCGACGATATTATAGGTAGAGAAATTTCTGAAACACATTCCGGTATGAATTCTGCGCCCGTGTTCCATCCCTGTACTTCAAATCACATCGTCAGAATGGTTTTAAATTGGTTGGCATTTTTAATGGATTAGTATTTCATTTTTTATTTCAAGAATATATTTGAGACGTGATCAAACGGAACATTATTGAGGAGGCATTTTTGGCAGAAAAACAAAGCCTGAAATTTTGCATGACATATCACATTAGACGTTAATGATACTCTTGAGTAAAAAATGTATTATTACTAAATTTTCAAATTTTTGGAAAATTCTAAAAGCTTAGATTTAATACATTACTTGAGTACTATTTCAAAGAGAGTCAGTAAGAAAGCTAATCTTTTTCCGTAAATCAAATTTTTGTCCGTAAATCAAAGCCTGGAATTTTGCATGGCATACCACATCAGCCGTTATCAAAATGTGGTAAAAAATGTATTATCACTAATGTATTATCACTAAATGTATTATCACTTCACTAAAAAATGTATTATCACTAAATTTTCATATATTGTTTTTAATTCTATAAGCTAAGATTTAATACATTACTTGAGTACTATTTGAAATAGAGCCAGTAAGAAGGCTAATTGTTTTGGAGTATCATGTCAGGGGTCGAAGTACTCGCCTTTGTTTTTTCGGGAACCATTCACAGATGAGAAACCTTCGCCTTTTATGCTACCGCTATTTTTATGCAGCAATCTTCATTCTATTTAATCATGATACATAACTATTAAAATATGGTAAAGTTTTCTGTATTAAATTAGTGATAGGAAAAGATGTAATTTTTTTTTCCTCAAATTGTAATATATTTAATCGTAACGACATTTAACACGTTAACTGCCGTGTCACCCGTATTCGGGTGACAGCAAAAGTTCTCATCAGGCCACGTCACCCGTATTCGGGTGACAGCAAGAGTTCTCATCAGGCCACGTCGGGTGACTCCTTCCAAAGGATTTCCGAACATATTTAGATAAATATATGACAGGAGATAATAATACTGTTGAATTTTTTATTATGAAACTAGAATGTATTTGGCAGATTCTGAAAGTGATTGCGATCACTAGACTCTTTTGGTTGCTTTGGAATCGGATTTTGAAAAAAATTCAGTGAAACTCAAAAAAGGTTTGGGGGCGGAGTAACAGCAGGCGAAGGTCTTCACGAAAAAGGCCCCTGGCCAAATGGTTCAACGTGCAAATTTCCCGATTGTTTTATTATGAAACTAGAATGTATTTGGCAGATTCAGAAAGTGATTGCGATCACTAGACTCTTTTGGTTGCTTTGGAATCGGATTTTGAATAAAATTCAGTGAAACTCAAAAAAGGTTTGGGGGCGGAGTAACAGCAGGCGGAGTAACAGTGGCACGGGTGGCCTGACGGGGATTTTGTTGTAAACACGCGTGGCAGTCAACGTGTTAATGAGAAGTACTCTAAAAATAATGTGATGTGGAAAAAGGGGCATATTTTCAGGGGGCGTTAACATCTTTACGCATTTTAACAGGGCTCTTACACCAGTGTTATCTAAAAAAAATCTTCTTAACTGTACACTGTATATTTAAGAATAAATTTATCTTAAACTTATTCTGGTGCAAGAGTCCTTGAAAAAAGTCGTGGCCGTGGGAACCCTGATTAATGAGATGCTTGGCAGTTAAGTGATACCACTATATTCCGACTCCAACGCGTTAATTTTACAAAAATAAATTAATTTGTATTGAACGTTATATTCTGAACGTTATATTGATAATCATGAGAATCACATAAGAAAAAAAGGAATTTGTAAAACTTTTCTGTCTGATTTTTACTTTCTCTTACCCATAAGGTAGAGAAAGTATTGTTTTTGGCTCAAATTTTCGAACGCGAGATTTTGTTATATTTACACGTTTTGAGGTCCCCTGAATACGAAAATCATGTTTTTAGCAAATGGTCTGTGTGTCTGGTTGTGTGTGTGTGTGTCTGTGTGTGTGTCTGTCTGTGTGTGTGTCTGTGTGTGTGTCTGTCTGTTATCAGCATATCTCAAAAACAAATTATGGCAGAAAGTTCAAACTTGGTATTCTAAATGTGTATCTTATAGGGATGCTACAGTAAGCTTTTCGTTAAGATCAAGCAAATGGTTCGTGTACAGGGACAATCAAGAGAATTCTAATACATTACGTCTATGGGGGAAATTGCAGGAAAATAGAGTTTAACGTCTATAGACTGCACTAAACCAAATGAAACAAATATATAATTTTTGTAATAGAGACAGTTAACTAGGAAAATTTTTTTGTGTATGTAGGAGCCTCGCCCCCTGGGGGGGGGGAAGTCCCGCCTCGAGGGGAGTAAATTTTCAGGATGGGTATCTTTCAAAAGAACTCGAAAATACCTTTAAAACGAATGGTTGAACTATCGATCTGCGATAATTTACAACAAAGTTATCGATTTTTTTTACTTTTAAAAAAACTTAGAAAAAAAAATCGTACTTTTTTTTTTAATATTGAGAATAAAATGGACTTTTTTGGATATTTTGTGTTAAACTACTTCTCTAATATGGAAATCGTCTGCCTTATCATAAAAGATAATTTTTTTAAATAATAATTTTAATAAATTATTTAAAAAAAAAAAAAGAAATATTTTTTAATAACCGAATTAAATTCTATATAAATGTAGGTGCATTAATGAAACGGGGGGTTGAGGGGGGCGGTAGCCCCCCTCACACAGATTTAATTATCATATAAAACTCTTCAGAAGCTTAATATGAATTGTCTAACATAGGTTTACATAACAGTACTCGTTATCTTACCTCTTAATCTCCAACCTGTATTTATAGTATTAAATTTCAGGGTAAGAGAAAGTCGTGTGAGTGACACACCAGATTATTTAATTTCTCTTACAGGCGATAGAACTGATTACAGATGATGGCCTTCAAACTCTAGTAAGAAACGAAAATTGCTTTAACTCGAAAATTAATGCTATGAATGAAATCTAAATTTATAATATATATTTTAGATTATGCCTATTCCATTAACTAAAAAATTACTATGGATCATAATTCATAATTTTTTAAATATGAATTTATTAACAATTTTCTTATTTAAAAATATGTTTTTTAATCTGAAAAATGCCTGAAATATTTTTGTGTAGCTTAAAAAATTAGCTATTAAAAGAAAATTTTAATCAGGATTCCCACGGTTCGAATTTTTTCAAGGACTATAACACCAATATTATCTTAAAATAAATTTAATCTTAAATGTACGCTGTGTTATTAAGAAGAAATTTATTTTAAAATAATACTGGTGGGAGAGTCCTTGAAAAAATTTGTGTCGTGGGTACCCTGTAAATAAATAAATTTGGGACGATATGAAATAAATTCTGTCATATTCATTTAATATTATCATTATCAAAATTTTAATGTTTATAACTCTATGAAAATTTGATACAAATAGACAAGTTATACCATTTTACGGAATTATTTGACCTATGAAACTAATAACATTTATTAAAAGTGGGTGTGACCGCTTGAAAAAAATTAAATTGATGCAATTTAATAGACAACCCCCTAATCAAAATCTACTTATGCTATCATAATTTAGAGCATAGCCTCCTTTACTAGATGCATGTCGCGTGGCTCGAAAACGGCAACAGTTGAAGCGTAGACAGCGCCACCTGGTACAGAGTGAGTGACTTTTTTATTCAACTGTCACCAATAATTTTAAGAAGTCATATATGATATATATAATCGATGTTTCTTCGATTCTATTCGTCTTTTATGTATATCATATCCCACTTTTAAAATTTTTTGCTGGCTGTTGAATTAAAACGTCGCGAAATCTGTACCAGGTGGCGCTGTCTACCGCTTCAACTGTTGCCAAGCTTCCGAGCCACGCGACAGGCATCTAGTTTAGGAGGCTATGGTTAGAGGCTGTTATCAATTATAAAAAATCCGTAGTGTTGTTAGTCCCGCCCTTTTTTTCACACCAGTAAATTTTTAGTGTTTTTTCTCCAAATGCAATTACGACTAAATAAGAAGAAAAAAACTCTAAAAATACACTGTTGTGAAAAAGAAGGCGGGGCTAATAAAATTACGGAATATTAATTAGGATTTTGGCATGTATAAAACAACCTTCCATATAAAGGGTCTTTTATGACTTCTTCGTTTCTAATTTATTTCTTATCATTGCAATTATCCGCCTCTTATTTTTTTATTTTTTTTTTTGCAACGCTATTTTGAAGAGCATATTTCACCAATGCGCAATTAGAATTACATAAGAAAAAAGTTACTCTCCCAAACATATTGGGAGAAAAAAGGCAGGTATTTCTTGATATACAAACTTTATTAGATAATTACGAGGCACGTTGTAATGTAAATTATTGAAAATGCTGGTATTTTCGTTTTTTTTCTGGTACTAATTTCGTTCAGGAAATGTTAGCATATTTACCGCAGTAATTTGTAATTAAATATGATGATGATTATTCTTAAATATTGTTTGTAGAAGCTTAAACGTCCCTGTGTGTGACTGCCTTTGCATTTATCATTAGATTTCTCTATCAAAATTAACTTTCTTTTGAATTGATATACATAACATCTTTTTGATTTATGTTTTTCAATTAACAACAACAACAATAAAATAAAATAAAATAAAATGAAATAAAAAATCATCGTCAATTTTTTAATTGAACATTTATGATAAATAAATTTTTGATGAGGATAAGTAATATTTAAACTTTAAGTTTATATTTTAAGTTTATAATTTTATAATTTTCAGTTTATATATCCTTATTTAAATTTTAAGTGATATTTTTCTTTAATATTTTAATTAAAGCGTTATATTGCAAAACTTTTAAATTTTATGTAAGCCTAATTGACAGAAACATATTTCAATACGCATAATTAGTCCAATGTTTCCAAATGCGCGACTTTTTTATTCAATAACCACCAATAAATTTTAGATGTAGTATTTCTTATACATAAAAGGCGAATCGTATCGAAGAATCGTCGATTATGTATATCAAATATCACTTCTAAAAATTGTCGGTGAATGTTGAATAAAAAAGTCGCGAAGTCTGGCAACACTGAATTTATCAGTAACGAAGTATTTGGGCCCCTTAAGGTTCCATATAGTAATTTTCCATTTATACGATTTACTTGAAAGTAAAATATGTTTTGTGGTGTCTTTCAAATAGTATTTCTAAAACAATATCTGTAAATGTATTTTTGACAAAATTTAAATTGCTCAAAACTTTTCTCTTCTACGTGAGTTTATTGATAGTAATCAGATGAACTGAACTTCCGTAAAATTTTAAGTATTTTTTTACAAATTTTATCACCTAAAAGGGAAAACTGTATTCTATAGTTAAAAATAACGATTTGTTGTCGTAAATTAAAAGAGATTGATATCGGGGTTGGGTCAGAAAATCTACCCTCTAGAATTTATGTTACTGTAGTTCTCTTGCATAAAATCTTTTGTAAGACATATACGTGTCCAAATGAAAATTTATAAATGTGTGTATTTCGAAAAACGAAATATATTGTTTAATGAAAATATAGGGTTCGTGCGAAACCACACTTTTGTAAGGGTTCTCCCAACAAAAATCTATTTATCTATCTATTATATATAACAATTCAAGTGATTAACCCGTTTAATATAAGCGAAGGATAAGCGTCTTCTCTTCCGATAACAAGTTTTTTATGCTAAAGAACTTCAAAGTACCAAATGCCGTATTTTTTCTTTAACAAAGAAATCATTCTTTTACAGCACATACACACACACACATACACACACACAGATATATATATATATGTTTACTTTAAGAAAAGTGTAAAGTGAGGTGTGGAATATTGGCGCAGAACTCACACCGGTATTTACCGGACAATTTTTTTTTTCTTATTGAACCAACGATTTTATAAGCAGAGAGAGATTTCAAAGAAATACCGGTATGAGTTCTGCGCCAATTTTCCACTCCTGTAAAGTCTCATTATGTCTATGACTTCTATAAGGTGTACAAAAATTACGGTAAAAAAATGTTAAAAGTTATTTAATATTTCAGAAAAAATATGTTACTATATTCTTTATTAGAACAGTAATCGCTGTTTTTTTTTCCGTTTCTTCAAAACTCTACTTTGAGCAATGTTGTGAAAATTAGGGATGTTTTTATTTAATAATCACCAATAATTTTGAGGTGGGATATTTTATATGCACAATAGACTTATAAACTTCAAAGTACTTAAGCAACCGTTGCAATTAAAAATTAGTGGTAGGTATTGAATGAAAAAGGTCTGTACATTTATAACACAGACTTCCAGAAAACGGAAGCTTCACAATTTTTTCGGTATATTTTCAAGGATGACAAATTTTCTCCTTTTATGTTACAACTATTTTCATACAAAAATCTTTAACATGTTCGTATAGTAATGAGTCGTGATTAAATAAAACAGACATTACTGTGTAAAAATAGTAGTAGCAAAAAATTTGGAAATTTCGCGGGCCCCTGTGCAACCCTACCCTACGTAACATAAACAGGCTTATTTCAAATAGGAGACATATATTTCCTTCACAGAATCCTAGTTAAGCGGACAATATCTTTTAAAAAACATGTTTAGCCTTTTTTAATTTTTCAAAGTAGGGGGACATGGGGTGACGATTTGTTGAAATAAAAGTCTGGATAACCCCAATTATTCTTAATGGAAAGCACATTTTCTGGTGACCTTAATATGAAAATTTTCGTGCATTTAAATAATCTATCAGATGACTGATGAAAGATGGGCCTCTAAGGCTTTTAGGGACCCCACGAAATGCAAATTGAACTTTTTAAAATGAAAAATTTCCTTTTTTTAGAAAAATATTGTAAAACGTAAAAAATCTGTTCTGAATCCTCTTTTGCTTTTTTAACCAGTCAGATGACTGGTCAAAGGTGGGTCTCTGGGGCTTTTATGGGCCTCACGAAACGCAAATTTGACTTTCTAAATTGAAAAACGTACTGTTTTTAGAAAAATCCTGCAAATCTTAAAAATTCTGTTTTGCTTTATTCATTTTTAAAAATAGTGGCTCTGGAGTGCCGACTGCTATGTTCGAATAAATATTTGGAAACTTCCAGTTATTTTAAAAGAAAAACAATTTCGCTGATGACATTCACATAAAAAATTTTGTGTATTGAAATAATCTATCAGATGAGGTTTTACAGGGGGTCTCAGAGCCCCCTAGTGCCCCACGTTACGCAACAACTTTTTCAAAAGAAAAACATACTTATTTTCACAGAATTGTGTAAGGCGGAAAAACATATTTATAAATATGATTTGTTTTCTTTTGATAGTAATGAACTCCAAAGTCCCGATATTATGTTTGGTTTAAAGTCTGGAAACCCCAGATTATCTCAAATTTGAAGCAATATCTCTGTAAACATGATGTTTTTAAGCAAATTGTTACGCTTTCGAATAATCTATCAGAAGAAATATAGCATGTGCCACCAAAAAATTTGCTATAAATTAAACTTTTTTTTTTTTTTTTCAGAAACAAGTTGAGTGGAAAGAATCTGCTTTGAAACATGTTTCCTTTTTAAATTTTGGTTTTGGGGGCCATAGGTCTCCAATAATTTTAGAGCTGTAAAACATCTCAAAGAAAAAATTGTTTCACATTATTCATTAAGTTAGAAAATTTCGTGGTTTTAAATAAACTATCATATATGAGTTATCACAGGGTATCTTCTACGTATTTCGAATCTACGAATCACAGCTCTAGAATATCTGATTTAAAATATATTTTTTCTGCAGAAGTCGATTTTGTGAAAAAAAAAAAAAAAAAGGTCTGATTACTATTTGAAAAAATTGAATTTGAATTATGGGGCACCCCTAGGGTCCCTAGGGGCCAACTTATGATATCTCATCTTAGAGGTAATATGAATGCACGAAATTTTTGAAAACAAGTCATCAGCAAAAATTATTTCCTTTAAAGATAATTCAAAGTTTCTGAACTTTTACTCCACCATAACAGTCGGGGCCATGTGGCCAGAGCCTGATTAAGGGGGAAGCACGCATTATCTCCGCTCTCACCGGAATATTTTTACAATTATTTTTTACTTCATGTCCTAGAAATTCCACACTTTGACGAGGAAATATTTATTATAAAAAATTAACGGTGTAAAACAATCCAATTTACTCACCGTTATTAGACACCAGGATTCTTTTAAAATAATTTTTAATGAGAATTTTCTGTTTATTATAGGAGGAAAGTATTTGTTAAAAAATAACGGTGTAAGTATAAATAATGTGTGCTTCCCCCTTAATCAGGCTCTGCATGTGGCCCCTATTACGTAAAAGTAATAATAATAAATAAATAAAAAAAAAAAAAAAATCTTAAACAGTTTTTTTTTTCCTTAAGGGCTCCGTGAGGTCGTTTGTGACACTTCATCAGATAGATTATTTGAATGCATTAAACTTTTAAAATCTATGTGATCATTAAAATTACTTTTATTTTCAGATAATTCAGAGTTTCTAGACTTTTATTTCAAATCTCCATTTGTGTGCGGTTCCCCACACTACAGGTTAAACTCTGAAGTCAAATATCTCCGTAAATATTAGTTGTGCAACTATCGAAATATTTGTTCTTGAAATGTTTTTGTAGTTACAAGAATTTTTTAAAAATATCAATTTAGAGACCTAGTGATTACGTAAACTAGGCTGTATACAAATTTAGATCTTGTATATTTTCAATAAAAGTTCCTTTTGCATCGAACTCTTAATATCTTCATTCTGCATCTAATTTTGCCCACTTTTGTATTTGGATGTATGTAAGACTAACGGTTCAGAAAATAAAAGTCGTTCAGTGTAAACGTTGACAACTTGTATAATAGCGTCACATAAAAAGGCAAACATGATCGTGTTTGCCTTTTATGCAAAATACCGAAAATTCCGGCGCATAATACGCAGGTTATATAAGACAATTTTCCACCAGAAATTTTTAATTGCAAATAAAGTTATATTTGTATGAGTGTTCTTTCGAAAAAAATATAGATTTGTCTGTTATCTGTTAAATAAAATTTCTGGTGGAGATGTGACTTACGTTAACTACGCATTATACACTGCAAATTACGATATCTTTTTTAACTAAAGTACTATTTCAGAGAGAGCCAAAAGTCTGGGCTCAGTTCTTTTGAAATGTCGTGACATCATAATCTTCCGCGTGCAATGTGCTAATTTTACAAAAAAAAAATAATAATAATAATAATAATAATAAAAATAATAATCTGTATAGTAAAAATTGACACATTAGGTAGAAAACCATGAAAATAAAAAAAAATTAAAATATGAATTTTTCTTTTTGTAGATTTTTGACATTCTGTTATAGATAGCATAAACAAATGATAATTGATGATGGCCATTTAGCGCTAATAAGAAATGAAATATCACTACAATTGTTTAATTAATGCAATGAAAAATCAGTAAATTTAAAACCCACATTTTTTATGATGCTCATTCTATTCGTGCAAAAATTAATGGATTGTAATTCATAATTTTTTGGAATGTTAATTTATTAGCAATTTTCACAATTAAAAATAATGTTTTTAATGGAAAATATACTTAAAATATGTTTGGGTTATTTCATTTCATCGCATTAAAAAAAAAAATTAATTTAAGAAGTTTTTTTTAAATAGATGAATTAAAGTCTTTTGCGCGCATTTAAAATTAACATTCTCAGAATTAGACAGGGGATAATTTGATCCAAATTAATAAAGAAAAGAAAAGAATATCAAAATTTGGCGATGCCATTTTAAAAAATGAAGTTGGTGTAAGTTTTAATACGTAAATGATCCCCTGAGCAAAATCTAAGTATATCAGTATGAATCAGACATTAATACAATCTAATCAACGCATGCCGGATATTAATGAGAAGATTTGCATCGAAATTATTCATGAGGTGTTCGTTTTTTCCCCTCGTTCATTTCTGCTACTGACTGTACAATAATTTTATTTAATCGTTTACACATAAAATAAAATAAGCAATAGTACCTTAAACGTCCTATTTTGATTGTAGTTTTTACTCTGAATATGGCAACATAGTATACGTCAGTAAATCCTCATCCTAATTACACTATGCTCTGCATGGAAATCGGCTCCAACACCATTTTTGCTAATTCTTGTTTAAAATGGCCTCCTGAATCTGAATATGACACCTATTTTGCCATATTACCCACCGTTTTCTTGGGATGCCCCCTATTTTTATCATTTTTCAATTGTTGTAGTATTTTAAGGCCGATTGACTTCGTAAGTCTCCTAGGTCAAAAGGGGGAATGCCCTAAGTGGGGGGGGGGTCTTCCTAAGGTGTCCTATTCCGTATTTACGCGAGTTTCGGAGAAAACCACGGAAAACTCTGAACGGGTAATTCGATGAGCGCGACCTTTGATCGGACCCGGCACCTCCCATCTACCAGCTTTGAGGGCAGAACCGCTCGGCCGCTGGTGGGCATAGTTTTTCGGTAATTTTATAGCTATAAATTTGATTTACAGGGAGGAAAAGATTATTTTAACTGTTAAATATCATCTGTGCATCTACAGAAACGAAAAATTCTAAAATATAAACATTTACAAGACGAGTCAAATTTAGCGAGGGATTTGATACTGAAATTATGAATTATACTCGTTAAATTTTATTAATCACTTATTATTAATATTATTATTTCCTGTTTTAAATGTTAAAATAATACTTTTCCATTCTCCAAATAAAGTTCATGACAATAAAAGTACAGACAGTGATTAAGATTGGAGGGGTGGCGTCCTGAGAAAACGGTAGGTTAATGGGCAAAATGGAAGCCATATTTAGATTCAGAAGGTCATTTTATAAAAGAATCAGTAGGAATGGTAAAGGTCGACATTTCTTTTTTTGCATCGCAGTGTTGTTATCTTACCTTTACTTGTTAATACAGCGTGCAGCATTACGCAGCAGCCGTTTCCTTGAACAAGGACTATTATCTACAAAACCGCAGCTTTTGTTTCTTAGTTAAAATTACATTTTAATAAAAATAGGAGATTTTCTGGTGAATATAAATTTTAAATACATTTGCATTTTATATGTGTGTGTTTCGTAACTTGTTTGAATACAAGCTATTGCGTCTTTGAAATGCTATACGAAAGGCTTTTCACCTAGGACAATGTCTATCAAAGAATGCTATTAGTCTTAAACAATACACTAACCTAAAGCATAATTCAAAACTAATTAAACACTCACTAAATGTACTCTCTATTAGCTATTTTATTTCAATCCTTGTGTGGGAACTTATTTTTTCCCAATTCACATCAGTGACGAAAAAATTTGAAATAGAATTTCTAGTAACAACCTTTCTTGTTTTTCTCAGTACTCTCTTTTTAGTGTACTTTTCTTTTTATTTAATTATAAATGCATTTACAGAGAAATATTCTAAAAATAAAGTGTTATACTAAAAGGAGCGAGTACTAACTATTTACATTTATATTACAAAGGGATATGAAATATTATCATACTCTCTCTAATCAAAGTATTTGTATCCATAGTATATTGATTGTACAAATATAAATATTGTGTATATTTTTAATACTTTCGAGATCGCAAGTTTTTCTCCTTTTGACAGTTAGCTCCGCTCCACCTGTGGGCGTTATTCTTGTATATTACATTGTTTTAAATGAAAAGTGTATTGCAGGCTAAGCATATGAAAACTGCACCAGCGTCGAATGAAGAGTTCTTGCCTGCTATTTATTGTTCTTTATCTGAAACATCTTTTGCACACAATTTTAGACTTCTACCTTCAACGATTTGGGAGTAATGGGGGGGTGGCAACTTAAAACGTTAAATTTAATTTAAAACAAAACTATTCAAGATATCTTAACGAGGTGTAAACTATTTATAAATGTTTATGAAGTACAAAATATATATTTTTTTCAGAATTTTCACTCGATTTTAAATGGTAGGAAAAGATAAGTATATTTTTGATGGGCGATTTTTTATACTATCCACCAAAGTGACACCTACCAAAATAATACAGTTTATTTTATTATTAGTCAGCTATTACATATAAAAATTACAGAAGTGTGAAATTGGTAGAACGCAGTGAAAAAATAATAATCACTTAATAATAATACCAGTGATATTATATTTATTTTTAAAAACTACTTAATATCAATAAATAAACAATGAAAGCAAATATAAAAATGTTCTATTAACATTTGTTATTAAAACGTAACAATTAGCAAAAAATATATATATTATTTATTTATTATCAGGGATCTTACATCTCGCCCTTTTTTCAAGACACTTTTAAGGATGAGAAATTTTCGTAATTTTTGCTACCTTTATTTTTACATAATATCTCTATCCTGTTTAATCACGTCACAACACTTCAAAAATACTGATATAAAAATTTCTATATGAAAATAGCATAGATGGCAAAATTTAATTTATTCCGGAGTATTTCTTAGCTCCGCCTTTTTTCCATACCACTTATTTTTTAAGGATAAAATTGCCTGATTTTATGGAAGTTATATATTTCATAAAAATTTTCTATAAATGAAGGTGGGGCTAATAGTACTACGGAATAAATCAAAATATTGGCATCTATGAAAATAGCAATAGCAAAAAAAAAAAAAAAAAAAAAGGCGGGTGTTTTTCCCATTTCTGAACGTGTAAAAGGAGGCATGGAATACGAGCCATATAATTAGCTGTAAATGTAGCTGCCAACATTTTTATTTTAATTCGTAACATTGTTAGGCAGTTACTGATAATGTTACAGAATGAATTAGAAGTCTCTCAGTTTTTAAATCTTTTTGCGCTTACTTCAATATATAAGTTGTAACAACTTTGCTAGAGAATGAACCCCTTGACATACAGTAACACAGAATTTTATACGTCTGAAAAGTACTATTTATTTTGGCTAAAATATATTTATAAGCTTTTCCGTTCTTTTAAATAATAATATTTTGATGAAGGTCTACCACTTCATTTATTCTACATGCATAATGTTTTATTCATTTATTTATTTATTTACGAGGTTGATTTTTATAAATCAACTACTATTGTTAAACGTAATCAGGTGCAATTGACATAACATCCTTTATAAATCTTTCACATAGCTCCTCCCATCAAAAATGGCATAGTTCATACAGTCCTTGGAACTTCTTAATTTTCTGCACCACTATTAATATTTAGCATTTTTTTATACTTAAAATGTCTTAAAATTTAAAAGGAAATCTATTCCATAAAAGTACTGGTGGTAGAATTCTTGAAAAAAGGCGTGGCCATTATGAACTATGAATGGAGAAAAAGCTCTTGACAGATGCATGAAAAAAGACGGCGCTAAAAATACCCCGGAATAAATTAAAATGTTGGCATCTATGCTATTTTCATACAGAAATCTTTATATCAGTATTTTCATAGTAACATGTCTTGATTAAACAGGATAGAGACTAGTGTATAAAAATAAAGGTAGCAAAAATTAGAAAAAATTCTCATCCTTAAAAGTGTCTTGAAAAAAAAGTTTAGATGTAAGATCCCTGATAACAATTAAATAGAATATTTTTTTTTATTGGTAAATGGTACATTTTAATAACAAATGTTAAAAGAGCATTTTTATATTTGCTTGCCTTGTTTATTTATTATTATAAAATAGTTTTTAAAAATAAATATCATATCATTGGTATTATTACAAGGGTGCAAAAGTTTCCGTCTCAGCACGGAAAACCTATACCAGCGTATTTTTATCAGTAATTTATATCATATTTGTGGTTTAATTTATTGCGATTGTTAATAATAGAAGTTATTGATAACGAGTGCGGGTGTCAGTCTTTTATTTTGAGAGTGAAACACTTGCACACATGTATTATTTTCAAGTGATTATTATTTTTTTCACTACGTTCTACCAACTTGACACTTCTGTAAATTTTATATATAATAGCTAACTAATAAACAAATAAACTGTAATTTTTTGGTAGGTGTCACTTTGGTGGATAGTATAAAAAATCGACCATCAAAAATATACTTATAATTTTCTAGCAGGCAAGAACTCTTCATTCGACGTTGGTGCAGTTTTCATTGCTTATCCTGCAATACCCTTTCTGTATTCAAATTTATAATATAAATGGATATACATTATAGTTATACTCTTTGTAATGAAAGTATTTGTATCCATAATACATTGATTGTATAAATGTGAAAAATAAGTGTATTTTTAAGCAATAATGTAACTTATGTAATCTAAAGAAAAGACCAATGTCGGAGTTACAGATTTTCAATTAACGTGAATTCACGTCAGCAGACTCGAAAATGTTAAGAAACAAATAACATACAAATTGCAAAAGAAACGCCCACTGGTCGAGTCTCAGATTTTCAAAAGATGTGAAACTTCGTAAGCGGTCGCGAAAGTGTTAACACATTGTCGTCTGTGTATTTTCCTATTTTGAACAGTAATCCCCACCTTTTGGTCTCTAAACCGTTATATTATTCATAAAAATAATTTTACGTATTCTTGATTACATTATTGAAATTGTATTCTTAATAATTGATTCTGTAAATGTCACTGTCATACATATATACCAGCAGCATATAAAGTGTTAAGCACGTATTAGTATTTTTTTTTTTTAAGTACTTTAAGTAAAGTACTTTTTTAAATGAACGTCTGTAGGTGGCGCTTGTTTTTCATGGAAAATGTAATTTTATGTGACTTACAAGCTAAGTATTGATTAGTATGTTTGTTTGTTTGTTTATGGGAGATAACGGGATGGAATCCACGTTTTCTCATAGCATTGTAGTTTAGAATTTTTCGTGTATTTCTTCAAAATTGGGTTTATATATGACTAAAAAACTTTGGAAAGAACACGTGAAGGAAAATTCACAGAAATACCCATATACTAAATCGACACTAATCCACACATAAACATATTACTTAAAATCACATCGGCAGAATGGTTTTAAGTTGGTTGGTATTTTTATTGGATTAGTATTTCATTTCATATTTCAATGATATATTTTAGACGTGATCAAACTGAACATTATTGAGAATGCATTTTTGGCAGTAAAGCAAAGCTTGAAATTTTGCATGACATAGCACATTAGTCGTTAATGATACTTTTGAGTAAAAAATGTATTCAAATTTTTGGAAAATTCTAAAAGCATAGATTTAATACATTACTTGAGTACTATTTCAAACAGAGCCAGTAAGAAGGCTAATTGTTTTAGAGTATAATGTCAGGGGTCGAAATACTCGCCTTTGATTTTTTCAGGAAATTTTCACAGATGAGAAACATTCGCCTTTTATGCTACCGCTATTTTTATGCATTAAACTTCATCCTATTTAATCATGTCACATAACTATTGAAATATGGTAATGTTTTCTGTATTAAATTAGTGGTAGAAAAAGAGGAAAATATATATATATATTTTTTTTTTTTTTCAAAATGATATAAGCAAAAGGCGTCACGATACCATACCTGCCAACCATCCATTACGAAGCATAAAAGTTTTAGTTCCCACTTTTTTTTCACACCACACATTTTTTAAAGTAGTTTTATTCTTTTTTATTTATAACAACATTTAATGAGAAGTACTCTAAAAATAAAGTGATGTGGGGAAAAGGGCATTTTTTCAAGGAGCGTCAACAATTTTACTCTTATTAATGAGATGGTTGGCAGGGAAGCGATACCACTATCTTCTGCCTGCAATGCGTTAATTTTACAAAAATAAATTAATTTGTATTCTAAAATTCTGAACGTTATATGGAAATCATGATAATCACAAAAGAACAAAAGGAATTTGTAAAACTTTTCGTTTTGATTTTTCACTTTCTCTTACAGATGATAGAACTGATTACAGGTGAGGGTCTACTAACGCTAGTAAGAAACGAAAATTGCTTTAACTCGGAAATTAATGCTATGTATGAAATGTAAATTTATAATATATGTTTTAGATTATACCTATTCTATTCGCGAAAAAATTACTATGAATCAAAATTCATATTTTTGTAAATATGAATTTATTAACAATTTTCTTATTTAAAAATAGGTTTTTTGATCAAAAAAATGCGTGAAATATCTTTGAGTAATTTCATTTTGATGCATTAAAAAAAAAATTTAAATTAATAAAATTTGGGACGATATTAAATAAATTCTGTCATATTCATTTAATATTATCATTATCAAATTTTATAGCTTATAACTCTATGAAAATTTGAGACAAATAGACAAGCTATACCATTTTACGGAATTATTCGACCCATGAAACTAAAAACATTTGTTAAAAGTGGATGTGGCCGTTTGAAAAAAATTAAATTGATGCAAGTTAATAGACAACCACCTAAGCAAAATCTACTAATACTATCATAAATTAGAGGCGGTTATCAATTATAAAAATTCCGTTGGGTTGTTAGTTGTTAGTCCCCCCTTTTTTTCACACCAGTAAATTTTTAGAGTTATATTCTCCAAATGCAATTACGATTAAATTAGAAGGAAAATACTCTAAATGAAAAATCTGTAAATTTAAAACCCACATTACTTACGATGCTCATTATATTCGTGCAAAATTAATGGATTGTAATTCATAATTTTTTGAAATATGAATTTATTAACAATTTTCATAATTAAAACGTATGTTTATAATGAAAAATATACTTGGAATAAATTTGGGTTATTTCATTTCATCGCATTTAAAAAAAGAATTTTTATTTAATAAGTTTTTTAAAGTATATGAATTAAAGTCTGTTCCACGTTTTTAAATTTAGCATTGTCAGAATTAAACAGGGGATAATTTGATCCAAATAAATAAATAAAAGAAGAAAAAAAATTTTATTTTGTGATGCCGTTTTAAGAAATGAAGTTTGTTCAAGTTTTAATAGGTAAATGACCCCCTAAGCAAAATCTAAGTATATCAATATGCACCAGATGTTATTACTAACCAATCAACACAAGCCGGATATTAATGCGAAGATCTGAAGCGGAATTATTGATGAGGTGTTTTTTTCCCTCGTTCCTTATTCTTACTGACTGTGCAATACTTTTTCTTAATCGTTCACGTATAAAATAAAATAAGCGATACTACTTTAAACATACTACTTTGAATGTAGTTTTTACTCTGCATACGGCAACATGCACGTCAGCAAATCCTCACCCTAATTACAATGCACTGCATGAAAATCGGCCTCAACATCATTTTTGCAAATTCTTATGAAAAATGACCTCCTGAATTCGAATATGACATCATTTTGCCCTTTCACACACCATTTTCTGGGGACAACCCAACCTATTTTTTACCCCTTTTCAGTAATTGTATAGCTTTAAATCTGATTTGCAGGGGAGGAAAAGATTATTTTAAATTTTAAATATTTTCTGAGCGGCTACAGAAATGAAAAGTTCTAAAATATGAACATTTGCAACACAAGGAAAATTTAGGGGTGGGGAGTGATTTGATACTGAAATTCTGAATTATATTTATTATATTTTATTAATCAATTATTATTGCTTTTTATTATACATTATATTTTTCCTGTTTTACAGTGTTAAAATGATACTTTTATTTTCTCGAAATAAAATTCATGGCCATTAAATTATCGAACAATGATAAAAATTCGAAGAGGGGTGGCGTCCTGAGAAAACGGTGGGTTAGACGAAATGGGAGCCATATTTGGATTCAGAAGGTCATTTTACATAAGAATCAGCCGGAATGTATAGCTGCGAAAATTTTAATTTATTCCGGAGTATTTTTAGCCCCGCCTTTGTTTCACACCACTTTATTTACAGGGATGGAACACGGGCGCAGAATTCATACCACTATCAATGCAAGAAAAATTGCTACCTCTTAAATCGACGATATTATAGGTAGAGAAATTTCTTAAACACATTCCGGTATGAAGTCTGCGCCCGTGTTCCATCCCTGTATTTATAAACATATTCTTCAAACTTCTATAAAATAAGCAAAAAATACTTTTAAAGAATTAGTGCTACGAAATAGACGGGGCTTTAATTATTCCGGAATAAATTACAATAGTGGCCGCAGTTTTTTTTCAGCAGCACAGTGTTATTATCCAAGTTTTACTTGATAACCCAGCATTACGCAACCGCCGTTTTCTTGAACTATAAAGACAGTGAAATTCATGACATCATTCGTTTCCGAGTTACAATTAATAACAGTAGGTGGTTTTCTGATGAATATTAAATTTTAAATACTTTAGCGTTTTAAATATTTTTTTTTTCGTAACTCGCATGAATACAAGCTATTGTGTCTTCGAAATGCTGTACAAAAGGCTTTACACCTAGGACTAGGTCTACCAAAGAAAGCTATTTTTCTGAAACAACACACTAACGCACTGCATAATTTAAACTAATTAAACATTCAACTAAATGTGACACTATTAGATAATTTATTTCAATCCTTCTGTGCGAACTTATTTTTTCTCAATTCATGTCGGTGACAAGAAAATTTGCTCCTTGATCGGCATATATGCAAAATCCTAATTAATATGTCGTAGAATTGCTAGTACCAGTTTTTTTTCCCTCAGTTTTCATTTTTTAGAGTAATTTTCTTCTTATTTATCTGTAAATGCATTTACCGAGAAGTATTCTAAAAATCAAGTGTTGTGTTAAAAGGGGAGAGTACTAACAATGCTACTGAATATTAACACATTGTCGTCAGGGTATTTTCCTATTTTGAACAGTAAGCCCTGCATTTTGGCGTTCCTTTAAACCGTTATATTATTTATTAAAAAGATTTTGCGTATTCATGATTAAATTCTTCAAATTTTATTCTTAATAATTGATATGTACTAGCAGCATAATAAAGTATTAAACACGGACACGTAAAAACGTTTTTTAATGTAAAGTACTTTTTTCATGTCGGTGACAAGAAAATTTGCTCCTTGACCGGCATATATGCAAAATCCTAATTAATATGTCGTAGAATTGCTAGTACCAGTTTTTTTTCCCTCAGTTTTCATTTTTTAGAGTAATTTTCTTCTTATTTATCTGTAAATGCATTTACCGAGAAGTATTCTAAAAATAAAGTGTTGTGTTAAAAGGGGAGAGTACTAACAATGCTACTGAATATTAACACATTGTCGTCAGGGTATTTTCCTATTTTGAACAGTAAGCCCTGCATTTTGGCGTTCCTTTAAACCGTTATATTATTTATTAAAAAGATTTTGCGTATTCATGATTAAATTCTTCAAATTTTATTCTTAATAATTGATGTGTACTAGCAGCATAATAAAGTATTAAACACGGACACGTAAAAACGTTTTTTAATGTAAAGTACTTTTTTAGAGGAACGCCTGTAGGCGACGCTTCATTTTCATGGCAAACGTAATTTTACGTGACGCACAAGCAAAGTTCTAATTGTATGCCTGCTGGTGGGAGATAACTGAATGGAATCCGCGTCGAATCATTGGCATAACCGTTTAGAAGTTTTCGAGTATTTCTCTAAAATTGGGTTTGAATATGGATAAAAAACTTTTTAAAGAAAGCGTGAATGGAAACTCACAGAAATACTCTTATACTCAATCGACTCTAACCCCCACATAAACATATTACTTCAAATCCCATCGCCAGAACGGTTTTAAATTGGTTGGAATTTTTCATGGATTAGTATTTAACTTTATATATCAAAAATGTTTTTCAGAAGTGATCAAACTGAACATTATTGAGAAGACATTTTTGTCCGTAAATCAAAGCCTGGAATTTTGCATGACATACCGCATAAGACGTTAATGGTACTTTTCAGTGAAAAATGTATTATCACTAAATTTTCATATATATTTTTTAAATTCTAAAAGCAAAGATTTAACACATCACTTTCAAAGAGAGGCACTAAGATTGCTAATTTGTTTTTTGGAGTATCATGTCAGGGGTCGAAAATCTCTCCTTTGTTTTGTTTTAGGAAACTTTTCGGGATCAGAAATTTTCGCTTTTATACTACCACTATTTTAATGCAATAATCAACATTCAATTTAATCATGACACATAATTATGAAAATATGGTAAGATTTTCTGCAATAGATTAGTGGTAGCAAAAGAGGTAAAAACTTCCTTTTCCTTAATTATGTCATAAGCAAAAGGCGTCACGATGCCATTCCTGCCAACCATCTCATTATGAAGCATAAAGTTTTCAGTACCCGCCTTTTTTTCACACCAGTCATTTTTTAAAGTAATTTTATTCTCATTTAATTCTAACAACATTTAATGAGAAGTACTCGAAAAATAAAGTGGTGTGGAAAATGGGGCTTTTTTTTTCAAGTGGATTTAACAATTTTACGCTTATCAATGAGATGGTTGGCAGGTATGTCATACCACTATCTTCCGCCTGCAATGCGTCAATTTTACAAAAATAAATTATTTTGTATTGATAAATCGTAACGTTATATTGAAATCATCAGAATTACAAAAGAAAAAGGGAATTTGTAAAACTTTTCTTGCTGATATTTCACTTTCCCTTACAAATGTCAGTACGTATTACATTTGATGGCCTTCTAACTCTAGTAATAAATGAACATTGCTTTAACTCGAAAATTAATCTTAGGAATGAAATGAATATTTATAATACAGTAGAACCTCGATTATCCGAACCTCCATTAACCGAAAGTCCTCTCCGTTAACCGAAGTGGGTTTCTTCTTCACTCTTTTTTTCACTTCCTAGTATCATCCAACGTTTTCTCTTAACAAATATGCAGTTTTAAAGTCCCCCCCCCCCCACTTTCCTTTTGTATGCAAGCCGATCTTTTAAAACTACGAATGCAGATAAATATTTTGGAATTTCCTTTATTAGAATTCCTTCTCGCAAGCTCAATTCTCGGTATAAGTGTACTCTTCCCCACTTTGAAACGTCCCTGCTCTAAACAAAAACACACCCCATTTCGAAATGTGGAAGGTCATTCTGCCAAGTCCCAGAACAATCGAATGTTATTGCACCTTCTGATTGTAAGCAAGTGCAAAGAACCTAACCTCTTTTGTCATCCCAAGAACAGAGAAATTTTCATTGCTGCAGAATTTCAAAATTTTTGTCACTTTGTGTCACTTATGATTCCTCTGAACTCATGCGTTTAAGAAAACTTCGGGATAGAGCTGCACGGAGAAGGATGGCCAATTTATACCAGACCAAGCTTCCATTTAAACCATTGTGAGTTTTTGTTTCAGAAATAAATTTATTTTCATTTATTTAACAGTTAACCTTTTGCGGCGCAAGACAATTCGGATAATTTAAATTATACTGCCACCGGAATTCATGAACTAAATTAAACTAATAGAAATTTTGAATTTTAAGGTTAAAAGAACCAGCTTTTTTCTGATATGTTATAAACGTAAATTTTTGCTAAAAAAATTCCGGGATGAATTTTTTCAGCTGGATCTTAAATATTGCGTCCTCGCAGCGAGGACAGCGCGCGATGTTAAAATAGTCATAATAACAGTTTAATGACGATACTACATAATAAACTAGATAACTCTCCGCCCCTTTTTCAGGACACATAAGAATTAGAAATTTTCTTCTATTTTGCCACCAATAATTTCATACAGAAATTTTTATGGTACTTTTCATATAAATGTCTATAGATTAATCTGGTTAGAGATCATCGTAAAAATATACGGGTACGAATAGAGGCGGAAATTTGTCATATTTGAGAGTATCCTGAAAAAAGGGCGGAGAGTACGACCCCTGAGATGATTATTGATGACTTTTCGATTATCCGAAGTAGGTTCGGTCCCAATTACTTCGGATAATCGAGGTTCTTAGATTGTGCCTAATCTAGTTGCGAAAAAATTACTATGGATCGTAATTCATAAATTTTATATGGGAATTTTTAAAAATATGTTTTTTAATCAGAATAATGCGGGAAATATCTTTGAGTAATTTCATTCTAATGCATTAAAAAAAAAAAAAAAAAAATTAATTATAAAGTTTTGGGACGATATTAAATAAATTCTGTCATATTCATTTAATATTTTTATTCTCAAAATTTTAAAGCATATAACGCTATGAAAATTTGAGATAAATATATAAGCTATGCCATTTTACAGAATTATTTGACCCATGAAATTAAAACTTTTGTTAAACTTGGGTGTTACCGTTTGAAAAACATTAAATTGACGCAAGTTTATAGACGATCACCTAAGCAATGGTATTAAGATCGACATTTTTTTTCAGCGCAGTGTTAATTATCCTATCTCTACTTGATATTACGCGTGCAATGTGTTAATTTTACAAAAAAATATATTAATCTGTATAGTAAAAATTAATACGTTAGTTAGAAAACCATAAGAATCAAAAATTAAAAAAATTAAAATATGAATTTTACTTTTTGTAGATTTTTGACATTCTGTTATAGATTGTATAAACAAATGATAATTAATGACTGCCATTTAGCGCTAATAATAAACGAAATATCACTACAATAGTTTAATTAATGCAAGGAATGATCTGTATATTTAAAACCAACATTTTTTATGATGCTCACTCTATTCGTGCAAACATTAATGGATTGCAATTCATAATTTTTCAGAACGTGAATGTGTTAACAATTTTCATAATTAAAAAGAATGTTTTTAATTGAAAATATACTTGGAATACGTTTAGATTATTTCATTTCATCGCATTTAAAAAAGGAATTTTGATTTAATAAGTTTTTTTTTTCTTTAAATATGAATTAAAGTCTGTTCCACGCTTTCAAAATTTGAATTCTCTGGATTAAACACGGGATAACTTGATCCAAATAAATAAATAAAAGAAGAAAAATAATCAAAATTCGGTGATGCCATTTTAAGAAATGAAGTTGGTTCAAGTTTTAATATGTAAATGACCCCCTAAGCAAAATCTAAGTATATCAATATGCACCAGATGTTATTACTAACCAATCAACACAAGCCGGATATTAATGCGAAGATCTGAAGCGAAATTATTCATGAGGTGTTTTTTTCCCTCGTTCCTTATTCTTACTGACTGTGCAATACTTTTTCTTAATCATTCACGTATAAAATTAAATAAGCGATAGTACTTTAAACGTACTACTTTCAATGTAGTTTTTACTCTGCATACGGCAACATGCACGTCAGCAAATCCTCATTCTAATTACACCGCTCTGCATGAAAATCGGCCTCAGCACCATTTTTGCAAATTCTTATGAAAAATGACCTCCTGAATTCGAATACGACATCATTTTGCCCTTTCACCGACCGTTTTCTGGGGACAACCCAACCCAATTTTTACCCCTTTTAAGTAATTTTATAGATTTAAATCTGATTTGCAGGGGAGGAAAAGATTATTTTAAATGTTAAATATTTTCTGAGCGGCTACAGAAATTAAAAGTTCGAAAATATGAACATTTGCAACACAAGGAAAATTTAGGGGTGGTGAGTGATTTGATACTGAAATTCTGAAATATATTTATTATATTTTATTAATCAATTGTTATTGTTATTTATTATACATTATATTTTTCCTGTTTTAAAGTGATAAAATGATACTTTTATTTTCCCGAAATAAAATTCATGGCCATTAAATTACCGAACAATGATAAAAATTCGGGGAGGGGTGGCGTCGTGAGAAAAGGTGGGTTAGAGAAAATGGGAGCCATATTTGGATTCAGGAGGTCATTTTACATAAGAATCAGCTTGAATTCATAGCTGCGAATATTTTAATTTATTCCGGAGTACTTTTAGCCCCGCCTTTGTTTCACATCACTTTATTTACAAACATTGTCTTCAATATATAACTTCGAGAAAAAAAAAATACTTTTAAAAAATTAGTGCTACGAAATAGAGGCGGGGCTAAAATTACTCCGGAATAAATTGCAATATTGGCCGCAATTTGTTTTCAGCAGCACAATGCTATTATCCTAGTTTTACTTGAAAACACAGCATGCAGCATTACACAGCAGCCGTTTTCTTGAGCTACAATGACGGTAAAACGCAAATGAGCATCCATTTCAGAGTTACAATTACATTTTAATAACAGTAGGTGGTGTTCTGGTGAATATTAAATTTTAAATGTTTTAGCGTTTTAAATATTTTTTTTTTCGTAACTCGCATGAATACAAGCTATTGTGTCTTCGAAATGCTGTACAAAAGCCTTTCCACCTATGACTATGTCTATCAAAGAAAGCTATTTTTCTGAAACAACACACTAACTCATTGCATAATTTAAACTAATTAAACATTCAACTAAATGTGATACTATTAGCTAATTTATTTCAATCCTTCTTTGCGAAATTATTTTTTCTCAATTCATATCGGTGACCAGAAAACTTGCTCCTTGACCTGCATATATGCAAAATCCTAATTAATATGTCATGGAATTGATAGTACCAGTTTTTTTTCCCTCAGTTTTCATTTTTTAGAGTACTTTTCTTCTTATTTATCTGTAAATGCATTTACCGAGAAGTATTCTA
The DNA here is from genome assembly GCA_963930645.1 of Salticus scenicus. Lineage (NCBI taxonomy): Eukaryota > Metazoa > Arthropoda > Arachnida > Araneae > Salticidae > Salticus > Salticus scenicus. Next base: position 55,877,769 of record OZ005657.1, read on the forward strand.
AAAATAAAGTGTTGTGTTAAAAGGGACGAGTACTAACAATGCTACTGAATATTAACACATTGTCGTCAGGGTATTTTCCTATTTTGAACTGTAAGCCCCGTCTCTTGGCGTTCCTTAAAACCGTTATATTATTTATTAAAAGGACTTTGCGTATTCAGGATTAAGTTCTTTAAATTTTATTCTTAATAATTGATCGTAAATGTCACTGCCAAACATATGTACTAGCAGCATATAAAGTATTAAACACGGACACGTAAAAACGTTTTTTAAAGTAAAGTGCTTTTTTAAAGGAACGTCTGTAGGCGGCGCTTGATTTTCAATGCAAACGTAATATTACGTGACCCGCAAGCAAAATGCTAATTGTATGCCTGCTGGTGGGAGATAACGGTATGGAATCCGCGTCGAATCATTGGCATAACCATTTAGAATTTTTCGAGTATTTCTTTAAAACTGGGTTTAAATATGGCTAAAAAACTTCGTTAAGAATACGTGAATTGAAATACACAGAAATATTCGTATGCTCAATCGTCTCTAACCCCACACATAAACATTTTACTTCAAATCCCATCACCAGAAGTGTTTTAAATTGGTTGGAATATTTGATGGATTAGTATTTAATTTTATATTTGAAATATATTTTTCAGAAGTGATCAAACTGAACATTATTGAGAAGACATTTTTGTCCGTAAATCAAATCCTGGAATTTTGCATGACATACCACATAAGACGTTAATGGTACTTTTCAGTAAAAAATGTATTATCACTAAATTTTCATATATTTTTTTTTTTCAATTCTAAAAGCAAAGATTTAACACATCACTTTAAAAGAGAGCCAGTAAGAGCCCTAATTTGTTTTTTGGAGTATCATGTCAGGGGTCGAAGTACTCTCCTTTGTTTTTATTAGGAAACTTTTCGGGATCAGAAATTTTCACTTTTATATTACCACTATTTTTATGCAATAATCTCATCCTATTTAATCATGACACATAATTATTAAAATATGGTAAGATTTTCTGCATTAGATTAGTGGTAGCAAAAGAGGTAAAAATTTCCTTTTCCTTTTTTATGTCATAAGGAAAAGGCGTCACGATGCCCATCCTGCCAACAATCTCATTATGAAGCATAAAGTTTTCAGTACCCGCCTTTTTTCACACCAGTCATTTTTTAAAGTAATTTTATTCTCATTTAATCGTAACAACATTTAATGAGAAGCACTCGAAAAATAAAGAGGTGTGGAAAATGGGGCTTTTTTTTCAAGTGGATTTAACGATTTTACGCTTATTAATGAGATGGTTGGCAGGCAGGTCATACAACTATCTTCTGCCAGAAATGCGTTAATTTTACAAAAATAAATTATTTTGTATTGAGAAATCTGAACGTTATAATGAAAATCATCAGAATTACAAAAGAAAAAAGGAATTTGTAAAACTTTTCTTGCTGATTTTTCACTTTCCCTTACAAATGACATAATGTATTACAGTTGATGGCCTTCTAGTAATAAATGAACATTGCTTTAACTCGAAAATTAATGTTTGGAATGAAATGAATATTTATAATATATATTTTAGATTGTACCTAATCTAATTGCGAAAAAATTACTATGGGTCGTAATTCATCATTTGTTATATAAGAATTCTTAAAAATATGTTTTTTAATCAGAATAATGCGGGAAAAATCGTTGAGTAATTTCATTCTAATGCGTTACAAAAAAAAAAAAAAATAGAAAAGAAAGAAAGAAAATTTAAATTAGAAAGTTTTGTGACGATATTAAATAAATTCTGTCATATTTATTTAATATTATTATTCTCAAAATTTTAAAGCTTATAACGCTATGAAAATTTGAGATAAAGATATAAGCTATACCATTTTACAGACTTATTTGACCCATGAAATTAAAAAACATTTGTTAAACGTGGTTGTTACCGTTTGAAAAACATTAAATTCACGCAAGTTTATAGACGACCACATAAGCAATAGTGGTAAGATCGACATTTTTTTTTTCAGTGCAATGTTATTATACTATCTCTACTTGATATTCCGCGTGCAATGTGTTAATTTTATAAAAAATAAATTAATCTGTATCGAAAAAATTGTCACGTTAGGTAGAAAACCATAAGAATCAAAAATTTAAAAAATTAAAATATGAATTTTACTTTTTGTAGATTTTTGACATTCTGTTATAGATAGCATAAACAAATGATAATTGATGACGGCCATTTAACGCTAATAAGAAATGAAATATCACTGCAATTGTTTAATTAATGCAAGGAATGATCTGTAAATTTAAACCCCACATTTTTTATGATGCTCATTCTATTCCTGCAAACATTAATGGATTGTAATTCATAATTCATTAGAATGCGAATTTATTAAAAATTTTCATAATTAAAAAGAATATTTTTAATGGAAAACATACTTGGAATACGTTAGGGTTATTTCATTTCATAGCATTTAAAAAAATAATTTTTATTTAATATATATATTTTTTAAATATATGAATTAAAGTCTGTTCCAAGCTTTTCAAATTAGCACTCTCAGAATTAAACAGGTTATTATTTGATCCAAACAAATAAATAAAAGAAAGGGAAAAAATCAAAATTGGGTGATGCCATTTTAAGAAATGAGGTTGGTGGAAGTTTTAATATGTAAATGACGCCCTAAGTAAAATCTAAGTATATCAATATGCACCAGATGTTATTACTAAACAATGAACACATGCCGGATATTAATGCGAAGATTTGAAGCGAAATTATTCATGAGGTGTTTTTTTTTTTTTTTTCCTCGTTCCTTATTCTTACTGACTGTGCAATACTTTTTCTTAATCGTTCCAGTATAAAATAAAATAAGCGGTAATACTTTAAACATACTCCTTTGAATGTAGTTTTTACTCTGCATATGGCAACATGCACGTCAGCAAATCCTCATTCTAATTACACTGCTCTGCATGAAAATCGGCCTCAACACCATTTTTGCAAATTCGTATGAAAAATCACCGCCTGAATTCGAGTATGACATCTTTTGCATAATCCCCCACCGTTTTCTGGGGACAACCCAACCTATTTTTTACCCCTTATCAGTAGTTTTATAGCTTTAAATCTGATTTGCAGGGAAGGAAAAGATTATTTTAAATGTTAAATATTTTCTGATCGGCTACAGAAATGAAAAGTTCTAAAGTATGAACATTTGCAACACAAGGAAAATTTAGGGGTGGGGAGTGATTTGATACTGAAATTCTGAACTATATTTATTATATTTTATTAGTCAATTATTATTGTTATTTATTATACATTATATTTTTCCTATTTTAAAGTGTTAAAATGATACTTTTATTTTCTCGAAAAAAAATTCATGGCCATTAAATTACCAAACAATGGTAAAAATTCCGGGAGGGGTGGCGTCCTGAGAAAACGGTGGGTTAGACAAAATGACAGCCATATTTAAAATCAGAAGGTCATTTTACATAAGAATCAGCCGGAATGCATAGCTGCCAAGATTTTAATTTATTCCGGAGTACTTTTAGCCTCGCCTTTGTTTCACACCACTTTATTTATAAACATATTCTTCAATAAAAGACTTCTAGAAAATAAGAAAAAAATACTTTTTAAAAATTAGTGCTACGAAATAGAGGAGGGGCTAAAATTACTCCGGAATAAATTACAATATTGGCATCTGTGGGAATGGTAATAGTGGACTCAATTTTATTTCACCAGCACAGTGTTATTATCCTTATTTTACTTGATAACAGAGCCAACAGCATTGCGCAACAGCCGTTTTCTTGAACTGTAAGGACAGTAAAAGCTCACTTCAGCATTCGTTTTCGAGTTACAATTACATTTTAATAACAGTAAGTGGTTTTCTGGTGAATATTAAATTTTAAATACTTTAGCATTTTTATTTTTTTTTTCTTAACTCGCATGCATACAAGCTATTGTGTCTTCGAAAGGCTGTACAAAAGGCTTTCCACTTAGGAATATATCTACCAAAGAAAGCTATTTTTCTGAAACAACACACTAACGCACTGCATAATTTAAACTAATTAAACATTCAACTAAATGTGACACTATTAGCTAATTTATTTCAATCCTTCTGTGAGAACTTTTTTTTTCTCAATTCATATCGGTGAAGAGAAAATCTGCTCCTTGACCTGCATATATGTAAAATCCAAAACAATATGTCGTAGAATTGCTAGTACCAGTTTTTTTTCCCTCAGTTTTCATTTTTTAGAGTACTTTCCTTCTTATTCATCTGTAAATGCATTTACCGAGAAGTATTCTAAAAATAAAGTGTTGTGTTAAAAGGGGCAACTACTAACAATGCTACTGAATATTAACACATTGTCGTCAGGATATTTTCCTATTTTGAACAGTAAGCCCCGCCTTTTGGCGTTCCTTTAAACCGTTATATTATTTATTAAAAGGATTTTGCGTATTCATGATTAAATTCTTCAAATTTTATTCTTAATAATTGACCGTAAATGTCACTAGCATAATATTTACTAGCAGCATATAAAGTATTAAACACGGACTCGTAAAAACGTTTTTTAATGTAAAGTACTTTTTTAGAGGAACGCCTGTAGGCGGCGCTTGATTTTCATGTCAAGCGTAATTTTACGTGACCCGCAAGCGGAATGCTAATTTTATGCCTGCTGGTGGGAGATAACGGGATGGAATCCCCGACGAATCATTGGCATAGCCGTTTAGAATTTTTCGAGTATTTCATTAAATTTGGGTTTAAGTATGGCTAAACAACTTTGTAAATATTACGTGAAGGGAATTTCCCAGAAACGCTCGTATACTCAAACGAATCTATCCCCCACATAAACATATTACTTCAAATCCCATCGCCAGATCGGTTTTAATTGTATTGGAATTTTTGATGGATTAGTATTTAATTTTATATTTCAAAAATATTTTTCAGAAGTGATCAAACTGAAAATTATTGAGAAGACATTTTTGTCCGTAAATCAAAGCCTGGAATTTTGCATGACATACCGCATAAGACGTTAATGGTACTTTTCAGTGAAAAATGTATTATCACTAAATTTTCATATATATTTTTTAAATTCTAAAAGCAAAGATTTAACACATCACTTTCAAAGAGAGGCTCTAAGATTGCTAATTTGTTTTTTGGAGTATCATGTCAGGGGTCGAAATTCTCTCCTTTGTTTTTTTTAGGAAACTTTTCGGGATCAGAAATTTTCGCTTTTATACTACCACTATTTTTATGCAAGAATCAACATTCTATTTAATCATGACATATAATTATGAAAATATGGTAAGATTTTCTGCATTAGATTAGTGGTAGCAAAAGAGGTAAAAATTTCCTTTTCCTTAATTATGTCATAAGCAAAAGGCGTCACGATGCCATTCCTGCCAACCATCTCATTATGAAGCATAAAGTTTTCAGTACCCGCCTTTTTTCACACCAGTCATTTTTTAAAGTAATTTTATTCTCATTTAATTGCAACAACATTTAATGAGAAGTACTCGAAAAATAAAGTGGTGTGAAAAATGGGGCTTCTTTTTTCAAGTTGATTTAACAATTTTACGCTTATTAATGAGATGGTTGGCAGGTATGTCATACCACTATCTTCTGCCTAATATGCGTTAATTTTACAAAAATAAATTATTTTGTATTGAGAAATCTGAACGTTATATTGAAAATCATCAGAATTACAAAGAAAAAAGGAATTTGTAAAAGTCTTCTTGCTGAATGTTCACTTTCCGTTACATATGACAGAACGTATTAGAGTTGATGGACTTCTAACTCTAGTAATAAATGAACATTGCTTTAACTCGAAAGTTAATGTTAGGAATGGAATGAATATTTATAATTTATGTTTTAGATTATGCCTAATCTAGTTGCGAAAAAATTCTATGGATCAAAATTCATAATTTATTATATAGGAGTCTTTAAAATTATGCTTTTTAATCTGAATAATGCGGGAAATATCAGCAAACAATTCAGTAATTTCATTCCAATGCATTACAAAAAAATAAATAAATAAATAAAATAAATAAATAAATTAGAAAGTTTTGGGACGATATTAAAAAAATTCTCTCATATTCATTTAATATTATTATTCTCAAAATTTTAAAGCTTATAACGCTATGAAAATGTGAGATAAATATATAAGCTATACCAATTTACAGAATTATTAGGGGGAGCGGAAAATAATGTCGTTTTGAATTAATAAAATGAAACCGGAAATTTTTGTTTAACAGTGTTTACATGCTACTTTACAAATAACCATCTTGTAAGTTACCGAAGAATATCTTAAATTTTATCCAGGATAAGTTTCCGATGTCAGTATTTTAATTCAAAACGACATTATTTTCCGGTCCCCCTAATATTTGACCCATGAAACTAAAAACGTTTGTTAACCTTACCTGTGCATTGGTAATATATTTACTACTTACTATATAGTTCCAGCTGCAAAAACGCATCCCGGAAATTTTTTAGGGCAAATTTTCGTTTATATGTTAGTAGAAACGGCCGTTTTTTTCAAACTGTAAATTTAAAATTTCTTTTGATTTAATCTTGTTTGTGTATTGCGGTTCCAGTGTAATTTAAATGATCTGAATTAACTTGCACCGCAAAGAGTTAAACGTGGGTGTTACCGTTTGAAAAACATTAAATTGACGCATGTTTATAGACGACCACCTAAGCAATGGTATTAAGATCGACATTTTTTTTTTCAGTGCAATGTTATTATCCTATCTCTACTTGATATTTAGCGTGCAATGTGTAATTTTTTAAAAAAATAAATTAATCTGTATAGTAAAAATTGACACGTTAGGTAGAAAACTATAAGAATAAAAAATTTATAAAAATAAAATATGAATTTTACTTTTTGTAGATTTTTGACATTCTGTTATAGATAGCATAAACAAATGATAATTGATGACGGCCATTCAGCGCTAATAAGAAACGAAATATCACTACAATTGTTTAATTAATACAAGGAATGATCTGTAAATTTAAAACCGACATTTTTTATGATGCTCATTCTATTCGTGGAAACATTAATGGATTGTAATTCGTAATTTTTTAGAATGTGAATTTACTAACAATTTTCATAATTAAAAAGAATATTTTTAATTGAAAATATACTTGTAATACGTTTGGGTTATTTCATTTCATCGCATTTAAAAACAGAATTCTGATTTAATAAGTTTTTTTTAATATATGAATTTAAGTCTGTTCCACGCTTTTAAATTAGCATTCTCAGAATTAAACAGGGGATAATTTGATCCAAATAAAGAAATAAAAGAAGAAAAAAAAATCAAAATTGGGCGATGCCATTTTAAGAAATGAAGTTGGTGCAAATTTTAATATGTAAATGACCCCCTAAATAAAATCTTTGTATAAGTATGTATGAATCATATATTATTACTACCCAATCAAGACAAGGCAGATATTAATGCGAAAATTTGAAACTAAATTGTTCATGAGGTGTTTTGTTATTCCCCGTTCTTTATTCCTACTGACTGTACAATACTTTTTTTTAATCGTTCACGCATAAAATAAAATAAGCGATAGTACTTTAAACATACTGATTCGAATGTAGTTTTTCCTCTGCATATGTGGCAACATTCACGTCAGCAAATCCTCATTCTAATTACACCGCTCTGCATGAAAATCGGCCTCAGCACCATTTTTGCAAATTCTTATGAAAAATGACCTCCTGAATTCGAATATGACACCATTTTGCCTTATCACCCACCGTTTTTTGGCGACAATCCACCCCATTATTTACCCCTTTTCGGTAATTTTATAGATATAAATTTGATTTTTAGGGGATGAAATGATTATTTTAAATGTTAAATATTTTCTGAGCGGCTGCAGAAATGAAAAATTCTAAAATATGAACATTTGCATTACATGGACAATTTAGGGGTGAGGAGTGATTTGATACTTAAATTCTGAATTATGTTTATTATATTTTATTAATCAATTATTATTATTCATTATTATACATCATATTTTCCTGTTTTAAAGTGTTAAAATGATAATTTTCTATTCTCAAAATCAAATTCGCTGCCATAAAATTACCGAACACTGATAAAAATTCGGGGAGTCGTGGCGTCCCGAGAAAACGGTGGGTGATTAGACAAAATGTGTACCATATTTGGATTCAGAAGGTCATTTTACATAAGATACAGCCGGAAAGCATAGCTGTCAATATTTTAATTTGTTCTGGAGTACTTTTAGCCCCGCCTTTATTTCACACCACTTTATTTTTAGAAACATTTCCTTTAATATATAACTTCGATAAAATAAGAAAAAATTACTTTTAAAAAGTAAGTGTTACGAAATAGAGGTGAAAGATCTTTGAGTAATTTCATTCTAATGCATTACAAAAAAAAAAAAAAATTATTAGAATGTTTTGGACGATATTAAATAAATTCTGTCCCATTCATTTAATATTATTATTCTCAAAATTTTAAAGCTTATAACTCTTTGAAAATTTGAAATAAATATATAAGCTATACAATTTTACGGAATTATTTGACCCATGAAACTAAGAACATTTCTTAAAAGTGGGTGTTACCATTTGAAAAACAATAATTTGATGCAAGTTTATTGACGACCGCCTAAGCAAAATCTACTGATACCATAATATATTAGAAACTGTTATTAATCATTAAAATTACGTAGTGTATTTACTCCCGCCCTTTTCTTCACACCAGTAAATTTTAAGAGTAATATTTACAAATAATTTTTAGTAAAAAAAGATGGCGGTGCTAACAATATTACTGAATGTTAACACTTTCGCGACCACATGTTTTTGTCTTTTTGAGAGTACCAGGGATGTAACACGGGCGCAGAGCTCATACCATTATCAATGTAGCAAAATTTTCTACCTCAAAAATCAATGATATTGCATGGAGAGAAATTTCATAAATAAATACTGGTATGAGTTCTGTGCCCGTGTTCTATCCCTGTAGTAAGCTCCGCCTGTGGGTGATATTCTTTTACGTTACATTAGTTTAAATGAATATTTTCTGTATTTAAATTTATAATATAAATGAACATTCGTTGCAACTATGCTCTTTCTAATGAAAGTATTTTAATCCATAGTGCACTGATTACACAAATGTGAATATGCACCGTCCACTGGTGGAGCTACACAAATTTTCAAATGACGTGAATTCACGTCAGCCGTCACGAAAGTGTTAATTAGTATGTTGGCAAGTATGTAATAACCATCCATATAAAGCGTCTTTTGTGAATTCTTCGTTTCTAATTTATTTCGTATTATTATTAATATTCTTATTATTTGTAACGCTATTTTGTACAGCATATTTCACCAATACGTAGTTAGAATAACACAAGTAAAAAGTTACTGCACCCAAAATATTGGGAGAAAACAAGCGGGTATTTCTTGCTATGCATACTTAATTAGATAATTACAAGGCACATAGTAATGGAAGTCATTGAAAAATTAGCATTTCCGATTTTTTTTTTCTACTACTAATTTCATACAGCTAACTTTAGCATATTTACCGCAGTTATTTGTGATTAAATATGATGATGATTATTGTTAAATATTATTTGTAGAATCAAAAATATCCCTGAGTGTGACTGATATTACATTTATCATTGAATTTCTCTATTAAAACTAACTATCTTGTGAATTCATATACATAAAATATCTTTGATTTATGATTTTAAATTAGCAAAAATAAATAAATTAATAAATAAAATATTAATATCCGCCCATTTTTGAATAGAAGCATTTATAATAAATAAAATTTTGACGAGTAATAACTAAGCAAGCCATGTACACAAAAAAAAAAAAAAAAAAAAAAACCATCGATAATTATTTCTTGTCAAAGTAATTAAGCACATTTATAAGTATTTCTAAAGGTAAGTAATGCATTAAAAGTTAAATTTACAAATTTTTTTTTGAAATGACACTCATATTTTTATATAAACACATTGAGTCTAAGTATGGCAACTATACTCCGGACACTTTCTGGTGTGAGGAATTTCCGCGTTTTTTATTTCCATAATTTCGTACAGAAATCGTTATCGTATTTGTACAGTAATAAATTCCTAGTTAAATGTTTGCCATTAAAGATGCATATTACAGTGTATATTACAAAGCACTACAAGATATTAAAATAGTTTTTATTTTATGTCTTTTCTAACACGCAGTGAAAAAAGATAAACTTAATATATATATATATATATAAACTGCCTGTTATTTCTCGTTTTCATTTTGAAAATTTGGTTAATTATTTAGTTTTTTACTTGATATTAAATAGAGCAATATTTTACTTTTTTTAAAATTAATTCCATGGCCCAAACCTAGTGTGAGTCACAAAGAAGGTTAAAGATCCCCACCAGTGTTACAATACAGGATTTTTTTTTTTTATTTATTTATTTTTTTTTTTTTACGGTAATTTTTTTGGTGTATGATCAGATTAGCAATTATCGTCAGAAAATACTGGTGGAAGTTGCAATATCGCTGTAAGGAACGAGTGTTTCCAGATCTGGCGGATTTTATTGCACTGATAACTTTTAATTGTAACGTTTGCCTATATAATCACTTCAGATTTTGATAATTTATTATGTATACAGTTTTGCCAGAGTATGGACTTTTTTTTATTCAACTCTCACCAATAATTTTTAAAACTGATTTTTGACATATATAATAGACGATTAAGCTACGGCAACCATTATAATTAAAATTTAGTGGTGGATATTGAATAAAAAATGTTTCAATCTGGCAGCACTGTATGTATATCAAATATAAATTCTCAAAATTGTTAGTGATTATTAAAAAAAAAAAAAAAAAAAAAAAAAAAAAAAACGCCAGATCTCGCAATACTGTTTGGGACTCACACTACATTTCGCATGGAATTACCCTATTATTATTTCTTTAGAGTTTTAGAATATGCCTAAAAAGATTCAATCCAATTGAAAATATTTATTTTTCAAATACCTATGTATCTTATGCTATCATAAAAATTATGTTCACTACTTCAGTGAGTTTTTTCCTGTCACGTTTAACATGATGTCTTTATTTTTTCAAAACTTGTATAATTAGAAATAAATATAAATCCAAATAAAAATTTAGATTAAAAAATAAATAAATAAAATAAATAAATAACATCCTTGGCTATTTATCACAAATTTTGGAAATGCAATAAAATGTATTTTTAATAACTAATGCAGTAGAATGTTCATCCTTCGGATCAGAGTAAACAATAGCAGAATATTTTAAGTAAGATTACTTGTTTTCAAATTTGAATATCGATTGCTATAACATTAAGCATGCTATTATGATCAAAGATCTGAGAAGAAAGTAAAGAGGGATATTTATAAAGTCATTCTTCAGGGCAATTAAACACAATAATTCCGATCTGTTTGAATGCATCGTTTCCTTTAATGCTTTATTTGTTGATTAGACACAAAAGTTTGCATATTTTAAAGAATTTGTTTTAAATTTCTGAAGAAGTTAAATATTAAAAGCAACTGCTGTGAAATGAATGAGGTAGAAATCGTTATGAAAAATAATATGATATATTATGTCAGGTACCTCAGTTGTCACTATTTTAAATACCATTTTTTGTATAAAGCAATCTGAAAAAAATAATAATAACATAAAAACACATTTCTACGTTGTCAATTTCGGCTTTAAGATTCATTATTTTAGCAAACTTACAATCACAATAGCTGGGAATGCGTTATTAGTTTATTTATAATAATTTAAATAATTTCTATTTGCAGATAATATAATTCACAATTTAAATTCAAAACTTTTCAATTTTCATGTACAGACGTCATTAATGTACAGAAATCTCCAAATGGAGCCAAGGCACATTTTTTATATTTTCACGTTCAGGAACAAAAGGTGCACACATATTCAAGACAGACATTAAAAAATTAACTCAAATATAAAAAATCAGAAAGAAGATCGCTACTCTTGGCAAAGAGCCAACGTTTTGAGCAGAGAAAAAAAGAATCAAACCGAAATTAAATAAATCTACGCTCAAACACAATCTTTGTATTAATCTTTCGAAAATATGTACTACAAATGATTATTGAAGACTCGTTTAAGAAAAAGTGGTATTCAAATAGTGACTACTACAAACCCTGACGTACGCACAGCGTTGACATTGTGGGGTCTTTTTATATTCACCTCTCACCAATAATTTTTTGACGTGATGTTTGATAGACAAAATAGACGACTAAGCCTCGAAGTGATTAGGTAACCGTTACAATTAAAATTTAGTGGTAGATAATGAATAAAAAATGTCCCCAATCTGGCAACACTGCGTATGCACGTAAATAAATAAATAAATGAAAATAAAATAAATGCTTGTTGAAATACTCCTGAAATTTATGCTAAAAAAAATAAAATAAAAACTTTAAACCAAATAATTTCTGTTTAGAAGTTTACAGATATTCACAACGCACGTTTAAATTAATGTTACCTTATAACGTGATATTATAGAAACAAAGCATATAATCTTATTAGCAAAAAATTATATTGTTTTAAACTGCGCTGATTAATATATATATATATATATATATATAATATTGTATTTTATAAATGGTTTAAACACTTTACTGCTTTTCTTTAATAACATAAGCCTGTGAATTCGTGCTTTTAAATTTTTTTCTGAACCGCTTTGGTAGTTTTTTATGTTTTCGGACACGCTGAATTCAGAATGCTTGTCTTTTTCAGGGATGGAACACGGGCGCAGATTTCATACCGGAATCTGTTTAAGAAATTTCTCGACCTATAATATCGTTGACTTAAGAAGTAGAAAAATTTCTTACATTGTTAGTGGTATGAATTCTGCGCCCGTGTTCCATCCCTGCTTTTTCCACTGTAATAAAAAGGAATTTTCACAAACTAAGGACGAAACTTGAAGCATTCATACAAAGGCTATAAAAGAAACGAAACTCTTTACTTATGCAATATATTAAAATATACAATCATTTACACTATTCTTTTTAATGTCTTTATCTTTTACACTGAAGCTCCGTTTAGTGTTTTTTTCTTTTTTTTTTTTCTTTTTTTTTTTTTTTTTTTTTTTTTTGTGCACGGCTTAACACTTTCGCGACAGCTGATGGAGATTCGAGTCATTTGAAAATCTGTCACTCCGACAGTGGGCATCTCTTTCGTGGTTTGCATGTTACGTATTTCTTAAGAATGTACCCAGTGTTCATATTTTTACAAAAAACGAACTGTGGATACAAATATATTGATTAGAAAGAATGTAATTATTATGTATGTCCATCTGTACTATAAATGTGAATACAGAAAATTTTGTTTTAAAATATTTTACCTTGAGAGAATAACACCCACAGCTTTAATTTTAATTTTAATTTAGCGTTATATTGCAAAACTTTTAAATTTTATGTAAGCCTAATGGACAGAAACATATTTGAATACGCACAATTTATCCAATGTTGCCAAGTTGCGCGACTTTTGTACTCAATAGCCACCAATAATTTTTAGATAAAGTATTTAATACACAAAAAAGGCGAATCGAATCAAAGAGTCGTCGATTGTGTATTAGGGGGACCGGAAAATAATGTCGTTTTGAATTAATAAAATGAAATCGGAAATTTTTGTTTAACAGTGTTTACATGGTACTTTACAAATAACCAGCTTATAAATTACCTAAGAATATCTTAAATTTTATCCAGGATAAATTTCCGATGTCAGTATTTTAATTCAAAACGACATTATTTTCCGGTCCCCCTAATATATCAAATATCACTTCTGAAACTTATCGGCGACTATTGAATAAGAAAAAGGCGATGTCCGGTAACACTGAATTTATCAGTAACAAATTATTTGGGACCCTTAAGGTTTACATGATGTATTTTTCCATTTAAACGATTTATTTGTAAGTAAAATATGTTTTGTGGTGTCTTTCAAATAGTATTTCTAAAAGAATATCTGAAAATGTATTTTTAACAAAATTTAAATTGTTCAAAACTTTTCTCTTCTATGTCAGTTTATTGCCAGTAATCAGATGAAGTGAACTTCGGTAAAATTTTAAGACTAATGAAATAAAATTTTTTATAAATTTTACCACCTAAAAGGGAAAACTGCATTCTATAGTATAAAATAACGATTAGGACTCGTACATTAAAAGAGATTGATATCGGGTTTGGGCCTGAATAATCAACCCTCTAGAATTTATGTTTCTGTAGTTCTCTTGCATAAAATCTTTTACAAGACATATAGGTGTCCAGATGAAAATTTATAAATGTGTGCATTTCAAAAAACGAAATATTTTGTTTAATGAAAATACAGGGTTCTTAAGAACCCACACTTTCGTACGAACCCACACTTTTGTAAGGAAACCCAACAAAAATCTATCTATCTATCTATCTATATTTATATATAACAATTCACTTGATTAACTCGTTTAATATAAGCGAAGGATTAACATTGCGTCTTCCCTTCCGATAACAAGCTTTGTATGCTGAAGAACTTCAAAGTACTAAATGCCCTATTTTTTCATTAACAAAGAAATTATTATTTTACAACACACACACATGCACACACACATATATATATATTATTACTTTAAGAAAAGTCTAAATTTTAGGGGTGGAAAATTGGCGCAGAACTCATACCGGTATTTAAGAGAAAGTTTTTTTTTTTCTGATTGAACCAACGATTTTATAAGCAGAGAGAGATTTCAAAGAAATACCGGTATGAGTTCAACGCAACTTTTCCACTCCTATAAAGATCTCATTATTTCTATGACTCCTATAAGGTTTAAAAAAATTACGATAAAAAAATATTGAAAGTTATTTAATATTTCAGAAAAATATGTTACTATATTCTTTATTAGAACAGTAATCCCTGTTTTCTTTTTTTTTTTTTTTTACGTTTCTTCAAAACTCTACTTTCAGCAATGTTGCCAAAATTAGGGACTTTTTTATTTAATAATCATCAATAATTTTGAGGAGGGATATTTGATACGCAAATAGACGATTAATCTTCCAATTACTTAGGCAACCATTGCAATTAACACTTTCGCGCCGCAGGTGTTTGCCTTTTTGGCAGTTTGCTCCGCCTGTGGGAGTGATTCTTGTAAATTACATTATTTTAAATCAAAGTTTTCTGTATTCACATTTATAACATAAATGGATATACATTACAGTTATACTCTTTCTAATCAAAGTATTTGTATCCAAAATGTACTGATTATATAAATGTGAATATTGAGTGTATTGTTAAGCAATAACGAAACTTATGTAACCTAAAGAAACGCCCACTGGTGGAGTTACAGATTTTCAAATGACGTGAATTCACGTCAGCTGTTGCGAAAGTGTTAACACTTTTCCGACCGCATGCTTTTGTCATTTTGAGAGTAAGGTCCGCCTGTGAGTGTTATTCTTCCAAGTTACAATATTTCAGAAATAAATTTTGTATATTCACTTTTATATTACAAATGGATATACATTATAATTACATTCTTCCTAAACAAAATATTTGTATATGTATTTTATTTGGCCGTACAAATTTGAATATTGGGTATATATATTCTTAATAAAAAAATAACATACAAATCGCGAAAGATAAGCCCACTGGTGGAGTTCCAAGTTTTCAAATGACGTGTATATACGTCAGCGGTCGCGAAAGTGTTAAAATTTAGTGGTAGATATTGAATAAAAAAGGTCTTTAAACTTACAACACAGACTTTCAGAAAACGAAAGCTTCGCCCTTTTTCCGGTATCTTTTCAAATATGAGAATTATTTTCCTTTTGTATTATAACTGATTCCACACAAAAATCTTTCACATGTTCATATAGTAATGTGTCGTGATTAAATAAAATAAGCATTATTGTGTAAAAATAGTGGTAACAAAAAATTCGAGGGCCCAAGTGACACTGGCCCTACGTAACAAAAACACGATTTTTTTCAAACACAAGACATACATTTTCTTCCCAGAATTCGTGTTAAATGGAAAATATATTTTTAAAAACATGTTTAGCGTTTTTCATTTTTCAAAATAGGGGGCCCTGGGGTGACAATTGTTACGTTGGAATAAAAGTCTGGATAACCCAATTATCGTTAGTGAAAAGCTTATTTTCTGGTAACATTAATATTACAATTTTCCTGTATTTAAATAATCAGTCAGATGACTGGTCAATGGTGGGTCTCTGGGGCTTTTATGGGAATCATGAAACGCAAATTTGACTTTCTAATTTGAAAAACGTACTGTTTTTAGAAAAATACTGTAAAGCTTAAAAAATATGTTTTACTTTTTTCCTTTTTCAAAATAGTGGCCCTGGCGTACCGACTGTTATGTTCGAATAAATATCTGGAAACTTCGAGATATATTAAAGGAAAAGCAATTTCGCTGATGACATTCACATAAAAAATGTTGGGTATTTAAATAATCCATCAGATGAGGTTTTACAGGTGGTCTCCGGGCATCCGCGTTACTTAATAACTTTTTCAAATGAAAAACATAGTTATTTTCGCAGAATTGTGTAAGGCGGAAAAAATATATTTTCAAATGTGAATTGTTTTCTTTTAATAGTAGGGGACTCCGAAGTCTCGATATTATGATTGATTTATTGTCTGCACACCCCGAAGTATCTAAAATTTAAAGCAATTTCTCGGTAAACATGATGTTTTTACAGAGTTGCCAACATTTTTAACTTTTAAATCAGAATTGACACTGGTATTTTTAAATAGAATATGTTATATATATTTTCGACGATTAACATTACCGAAAACAGCTATAAAAATTTTTCGGTTTGAAGTCTCCTTTGAAAACCGGGAGACTTGGCACCTATGTTTTTATGCTTTCAAGTAACACTGCTCTGCATGAAAATTTTCCGAACACCATTTTTGCAAATTCTTATGTAAAATGACCTCCTAAATCCTAATATGACGCCTATTTTGTCTTATCCAGAGCTTCCCACCTAATCCGGCAATTTGTTAGTCCCGCCACATTTTTCTACACCACTTAATTTTTAAAGTAATTCTCTTAAAATTTATCTCCGATGAATTAAGAAGAAAAATCATAGTTCGTACAGTCCTTGAATTTTCTTGATTTTCTACACCAATAATATTGTATAACTTTTTTTGATATAAAAAAGCATTTAAATATGACATTAAATAAATCTTATAAAAATACTGGTGGTAGAGTCTTTGAAAAAAGGCGTGGCCATACAGACTATGCAGACTATGAAAATACTCTAAAATTTAGGTGGTGTAGAAAAATGGGTGTTACTAACAATTTGCCGGATTATGTTGGCGGCTCTGCGTATCACCCGACGATTTTTAAGGACGGCCCCCTATTTTGATCACTTTTCGGTAATTTTATGACAATAAATATGGTTTTTAGGGGGGGGGGAGAGGATTATATTAACTGTTAATCAGCTTCTGAAAGGCCACACAGTTTGTAAATTGTAAAACATGAACATTTGCGGCAAGGGGAAAATATAGGGGGGTGCGGATTTGCCACTGAGATTATGTATTACATTTCCGATATTTTTTTAATCTATTATTAATGTTGTTTATTAAACATTATTATTATCACAGGGATGGAACACGGGCGCAGAATTCATACCACTATCAAAGTAAGAAAATTTTCTACCTCTTAAATCAACGATAGTATAGATAAACAAATTTCTTAAACAGATTCCGATATGAATTCTGCGCCCGTATTCCATCCCTGTTGTCAGTGCCCGCAGCAGCCCTATATTTTTACATGAATTTTATTATTTTCCCACCACTTTAATGAATCAGCATTCTTTTACCTGTTGCTTTAGCTTCAAAATCTTCAGAAAATGTATAAAAAAATAGTGGTATTAAAATAATAAAACACACGGGAAAATATAGGACTGCTGCGGGCACTGTTATTATTATTATTATTATTTTAGTGTTAAATTACTTTTATATATATTTTTTTCCATTCTCCAAATCAAATTCATGACCATAAAATTACCGAAAAGTGGCAGAGGGTAGGGTGTCCTGAGAAGACGAAGAAAAAAAAAAAAAAATCTAGCTCAGTGTAATCTCCAGAAGAAACATAGCAGGTGACCCAGAGGACTTACTATAAATGAAACTTTTTTTTTTTTTTTTAAACAGAAACAAGTTGAGGGGAAATGATATATGCTTTGAAGTACTTTTCTTTTTCATATTTTTTTAGAACTCTGAAACATCTTAGAGAAAAAATTGTTTCACTGGATTCAATAAGTTAGAAAGTTTCAAATTATCTATCACAGGGTATCTTCCACGCTTTTCGAATCTACTAATAGAAGTTCGAGAATACATGATTTAAAACAGATTTTTTCCGCAGAACACGATTTTGTGAAAACAAAAGTCTGTTTACTATTTGAAAAAAAAAATAATTTATATTACACGATTCCCCTAGGTTCTCTGGAGGCCAATTTATGATGTCTTATCTTAGAGGGAATTTGAATGCACGAAAACTTTAAAACCAATGTCATCAGCAACATTTCTTTCTTTAAAGATAATTCGGAGTTTTTGGACTTTTAATCGAACATAAATTTCGGGGCCCCTATTTTGTAAAAATGACAAAAAAAAAAAAAAAAAAAAAAAAAAAAAAAATACATTTTTTCAATCAAATTTGTTTCCCTCAAGGGCTCCATGAGGCCGGCCTTGACACTTCATCTGATAGATTATTTGAATGAATGAAACATTTAAGATCAATATCATCATTGAAACTGCTTTCATTTTCAGATAATTTTGAGCTTCTAGACTTTTATTTGAAATCTCCTTTTACGTGCGATCCCCACATTACGGGTTAAAAGTCTGAAGTCCAATATATCCGTAAATAGTAGTCATACTTGTCAATATCCTAATAAATATTCCGTAGTATTGTTAGCCCCGCCTTTTTTTTCACGCCAGTATTTTTTTAGAAATTTTCTTCTTATTTTATCGCAATTATGCTTAGAAAATATTATCCTAAAAATTTACTAGTGCGAAAAAAAGGGCGGGACTACCATTACTACGTAATATTAATTAATATGTTGGCAAGTATGATATTAGTTGTACAACTATCTAAATTTTTGTGCTTGAAAAGTTTTTATAGGAACAATAATTTTCCTAAATATAAATACAGAGACCGGGAGCTGTACCCTAACAGCTTACTTATCCACAGTACATCTTCAGGATCTTTCTGTGATGTGTTTTCTTCCTGAAGACCTCTTAAAGATATCCTGGGAAGAAGATGTGGTGTTAGGGTAGGGGGACCAATTTTGGAAATTCTAAGTGTTTACTCACAAAGTAATGATTTCTCGCTATAGAAAATGTGCGCCTATTACCTGTATATTGGGTCTTATGTTGCACTCAGTCAGAAGCAATTATTTTGTTTACTTTTTGTAATATAATTTTTTTAATAGCAACTGACAAAATGGACAATTGTACTCCGACCCCGGGGTACAATGGTGCACCGCACGGGGTACCATGAACCACCGGTCAAATTTAAAAAACATACTAATGTAGCGTATTATTGAATAGTATAAAATGTAGAACATACAAGAGTGCAAGAGTTCCTGTCTCAAAAAAAAAAAAAAAAAAAAAAAAAAAAACCTCTCACCGGTATTCTTTAACAAGAATTTCTAGGTTATTCAATCGCAATAATTTACTGCGCAAATATGATACAAACTAGTGATAAAAATATACTGGTGTAAGTGTTCCGTCTTGAGACGGAAACTCTTGCACCCCTGAGATTATATATTTGTTTATTTATATCTTGAATTCATACAAATAATGTAAATTAATGAACAATAAAATTAGAAGATGATAAACCATACGATTTTTGTGTCACTGAAAGTCTGCTGTTTTCTTGTGAAGTTGTAGGGTCTGGAAGACTCATCATTAAAATAGCTTGAAAATTTACAAGAGATATATCAACACACTCAGGAAAAAATGTAGAGATCTTAATTAGGTTTCCGTTGCACGAATTTCACAAAAACAGATTCTTTATCTTTTATTTCTGTGATTAAATTAAATCAACAAAATATAAAACCATCTTTTTCGTCAAATTTATTTGTATTATTATTTTTTAATTGCATTATTTAATTTTGTTCGTTATAGCAGTATGATACTTTTAAAAATATAAGAATACAAAAGTAATTGAATGTTTATTAAAAATAAATAAGAAGAAACCTCAAAGTAAATTGCTTTCTTATTCATCTTTGAAGACATACTAGATCTAATTAAGGTTAAAATTGAAATTTTTAAGTATAATGTTTAGCTAACACTTCAAAAATGTATGTTTCGTAAATCAGTTTATTATGACAGAGAACAGCGGTAAATGGATCTTGGTCCATTGTACCCCATGTGGACCTCTGACAGCAAATGTAAAAGAAAATAATAATAATAATAACAAATCATTTTAAAAATTATTTTACTCAGATTGGATATAATAAACTAGATGACCTTACCTCTCTTTTATACTATATAATATCTTTCAGAACACTATTCTTGAATGGACAAAAGAAAAAATATTTAGCAGAAAATATTTACATTTGGTTACTACAAACCAACTTTCTAGAATAAAATGTCTAAATTGTCAGGTAGGCATTAAGTTGCTAGCTAAGTTTCATCACTTTAGTGCTGCTATATATGTACTAAAATATGAACTAGTAAAAAAAATTAAAGGAATACAATTATAGGGAGTGGTTCATTGTACCCCAGTCTCCACTATACAAATTTAGATCTGGTATTTTTTCACTAAAAGTTCCTTTTGTTTCGAACTCTTAATATCTTCACTCTGCATGTAATTTTTCCCACTTTTGTAACTGGATGTATATATCTAATATTAACGGTTGAGAAAATAAAAGTCATTCAGTGTAAACGTTGACACCTTGTATAATGGCTTCACATAAAGTAGAGTGGCCATATACTTTTCATTGAATTTGGGGACAAAGATGGCGGTGTCCTGGAATTTCGAGAACAAAAAAATAAAAAAATAATTAAATCACCTTAAATTGTAAAATTTTAATATTTTTTATGTATAAAGAACCTAAAAGAACTTATTTATCATACATATAATAAATTACTATAATAAAACATTAATAATTTTATAGCCGGCGTCCTCAAATGTGTTGGAATTTTTTGGGGACGAAAGTAGTTTTGTCCTCGAGATTCGAGGACATATGGTCAGCCTAACATAAAGAGGCAAACACGAATATGCAAAATACGGCAATTTACGGTGCATAAGCCGCAGTTCATATAAATCAAATTTGCAGCAGAAATTTTAATTGCCAAATAAAGTTCTAGTTGTACAAGTGTTCCTTCGAAAAAATATAGAATTGTCTGTTAAATAACATTTCTGGTGGAGATATGACATACGTTATCTACGCATTATACACCGGAAATTACGTTATATTTTAAGTAAAGTATTATTTTAGAGAGATCCAATAGGCTGGTCTCATTTCTTTTGAAATATCATGACATCATAATCGTCCGCGTGCAATGTGTTAATTTTTCAATAATAATATTAATAATAATACTAATAATAATTTGTGTAGTAAAAATTGACACGTTACGTAGAAAACCGTGATAATCAAAAATAAAAAAATTAAAATATGAAATTTTTTTTTTGTCAGTTTTTGACAATCTGTCATAACTAGCATAAACAAATGAAATTTATTGACTACCATTTAGCGCTAATAAGAAATGAAATATCACTACAATTGTTTAATAAATACAAGGAAAAATCTGTAAATTAAAAAAAACCCACATTTTTTATGATACTCATTCTATTCGTGTAAAAATTAATGGATTGTAATTTATATATTTTTGGAATGTGAATTTAATAACAATTTTCATAATTAAAAATAATGTTTTTAATGGAAAATATACTTAAAATACGTTTGGGTTATTTCATTTCATCGCATTTTAAAAAAAGAATTTTAATTTAAGAAGTTTTTTTTTAAATAGATGAATTAATGTCTCTTGCACGTATTTAAAATCAGCATTCTCAGAATTAGACAGGGAATAATTTGATCCAAATAAATGAATAAAAGAAAAGAATATAAAATTGGGGGATGCCATTTTAAAAAATGAAGTTGGTGGAAGTTTTAATACGTAAATGACCCCATGAGCAAAATCTAAGTATGTCAGTATTAATCAGACATTAATACAATCCAATCAACGCAAGCCGGATATTAATGTGAAGATTTGCATCAAAATCATTCATTAGGTGTTCGTTTTTTCCCCCTCGTTCATTACTGCTACTGACTGTACAATGCTTTTATTTAATCGTTTACACATAAAATAAAATAAGCAATAGTACTTTAAACGTACTACATTGAATGTAGTTTTTACTCTGCATATGGCAACATATACGTCAGCAAATCCTCATCCGAATTACACTATGCTCTGCATGGAAATCGGCTCCAACACCATTTTTGCAAATTCTTATGTAAAATGGCCTCCTGAATCTGAATATGACACCCATTTTGCCGTATCACCCACCCTTTTCTTGGGATGCCCCCTAATTTTATCATTTTTCAATTGTTGTAGTATTTTAAGGCCGATTGACTCAGTAAGTGTCCTAGGCCAATAGGGAGAATGCCCTCCGTGGGGGTCTTCCCAAGGGGTCCTATCCCGTATTTACTCGAGTTTCGGAGTAAACCACGGAAAACTTCGAACGGCTAGGTCGATGAGCGCGACCTGGGATAGAACCCAGCACCTCCCATCTACCATCTTTGTGGGCAGAACCGCTCGGCGGCTGGTGGGCATCATTTTTCGGTAATTTTATAGATTTAAATTTGATTTGCAGGAAGGAAAAGGTTATTTTAACTGTTAAATATCTTCTGAGGATCTACAGAAACGAAAAATTCTAAAATATGAACATTTCAGGGATGGAACACGGGCGCAGAATTCATACCACTCTCAATGTAAGAAAATTTTCTACTTCTTAAATCAACGATATTATAGGTAGAGAAATTTCTTAAACGGATTCCGGTATGAATTCTGCGCCCGTCTTCCATCCCTGACATTTACAACACGAGTAAAATTTAGGGAGGGATTGGATATTGAATTTATGAATTATACTTATTAAATTTTATTAATCACTTATTATTATTATTATTATTTTCTGTTTTAAATGTTAAAATATTACTTTTCCATTCTCCAAATAAAGTTCATTACCATAAAATTACCGACAGTGATAAAAATTGGAGGGGTGGCATCCCAAGAAAACGGTGGGTTAATGGGCAAAATGGGGACCATATTTGGATTTAGAAGGTCATTTTATATAAGAATCAGTAGTAATGGTATTAAGGTAGACATTTCTTTTTTCGCAGTGCAGTGTTATTATCCTATCTTTAATTGATAACACAGCGTGCAGCATTACGCAGCAGTCGTTTCCTTGAACTAACGGTTACTTTATGATACTTAAGTAGCTTTAGTTTCCCAGTTAAAATTACATTTTAATAAAAATAAGGGATTTTCTGGTGAATATAAATTTTAAATAGTTTTGCGTTTTAAATGTGTGTGTGTGTTTTTCGTAACTCACATGAATACAAGCTATTGCGTCTTTGAAATGCTATACGAAAGTATTTTCTCCTAGGACTATGTCTATCAAAGAATGTATTAGTCTTATAGAATACACTAAACTAAAGCATAATTTAAAACTAATTAAACACTCAACTAAATGTAACCTTTATGAGCTATTTTATTTCAATCCTTCTGTCAGGGATGGAACACGGGCGCAGAATTCATACCGGAATCTGTTTAACAAATTTCTCTACCTATAATATCGTTGATATAAGAGGTAGAAAATTTCCTTACATTGTTTGTGGTATGAATTCTGCGCCCGTGTTCCATCCCTGTTCTGTGGGAACTTAATTTTTCCCAATTTACATCAGTGACGAAAAAATTTGCCAAAGAATTGCTAGTACCAACCTTTTTTGTTTTTCTCAGTATTATCTTTTTAGAGTACTATTCATTTTATTTAATTATAAATGCATTTACCGAGAAGTATTCTAAAAATAAAGTGTTATGTTAACAGGGGAGAGTACTAACAATGCTACGGAATATTAACACATTGTTGTCAGGGTATTTTCCTATTTTGAACAGTGAGCCCCACCTTTTGGCGTTCCTCTAAACCATTATATTATTCATTAAAATGATTTTGCGTATTTATAATTAAATTATTCAAATTTTATTATTAATAATTGATTCTGTAAATGTCACTGGCATACTTATATACCAGAAGCATATAAAGCATTAAACGCGTAAAATCTTTTTTTTTTTTTTTTTAAATAAAGTACTTTTTTAGATGAAACCCTGTAGGTGGCGCTCGTTTCTCATGGAAAAAGTAATTTTATGTGTCTCGCAAGCTAAGTGTTAATTAGTATGTCTGTTGGTGAGAGATAACGGGATGAAATCCACATTTTTTCATAGGATTGCAGTCTAGAATCTTTTGTGTGTTTCTTCAAAATTGAGTTTAAATACGACTAAAAACTTTGGAAAGAACACGTGAATACTCATATACTCAATCGACACTAACCCACACATAAACATATTACTTCAAATCACATCGTCAGAATGGTTTTAAATTGGTTGGCATTTTTAATGGATTAGTATTTCATTTTTTATTTCAAGAATATATTTGAGACGTGATCAAACGGAACATTATTGAGGAGGCATTTTTGGAAGTAAAGCAAAGCCTGAAATTTTGCATGACATACCAAATTAGACGTTAATGATACTCTTGAGCAAAAAATGTATTATTACTAAATTTTCAAATTTCTGGAAAATTCTAAATGCTTAGATTTAATACATTACTTGAGTACTATTTCAAAGAGAGTCAGTAAGAAGGTTAATTTTTTTCCGTAAATCAAATTTTTGTCCGTAAGTCAAAGCCTGGAATTTTGCATGACATACCACATCAGCCGTTATCAAAATGTGGTAAAAAATGTATTATCACTAATGTATTATCACTAAATGTATTATCACTTCACTAAAAAATGTATTATCACTAAATTTCCATATATATTTTTTTTAATTCAGTAATCTTAGATTTAATACATTACTTGAGTACTATTTCAAAGAGAGCCAGTAAGAAGGCTAATTGTTTTGGAGTATCATGTCAGGGGTCGAAGTACTCGCCTTTGTTTTTTCGGGAAACATTCACAGATGAGAAACCTTCGCCTTTTATGCTACCGCTATTTTTATGCAGCAATCTTCATTCTATCAGGGATGAAACACGGGCGCAGAATTCATACCGGAATCTGTTTAAGAAATTTCTCCACTTATAATATCCTTGATTCAAGAGGTAGAAAATTTTCTTATATTGATAGTGGTATGAATTCTGCGCCAGTGTTCCATCCCTGTTCTATTTAATCATGATACATAACTATTAAAATATGGTAAAGTTTTCTGTATTAAATTAGTGATTGGAAAAGAGGTAAATTTTTTTGTTCCTCAAAATGTCATATATTTAATCGTAACGACATTTAATGAGAAGTACTCTAAAAATAATGTGATGTGGAAAAAGGGGTATATTTTCAGGGGGCGTTAACAATTTTGCGCATTTTAACAGGGCTCTTACCCCAGTATTATCTAAAAAAAAAAAAAAAAAAAAAAAATCTTCTTAACTGTACACTGTATATTTAAGAATAAATTTATCTTAAACTTATTCTGGTGCAAGAGTCCTTGAAAAAAGGCGCGGCCGTGGGAACCCTGATTAATGAGATGGTTGGCAGTTAAGTGATACCACTATATTCCGCCTACAACGCGTTAATTTTACAAAAATAAATTAATTTGTATTGAACGTTAAATTCTGAACGTTATTTTGATAATCAGGAGAATCACATAAGAAAAAAAAATTTGTAAAACTTTTCGGTCTGATTTTTAATTTATCTTACAGGCTATAGAACTGATTACAGATGATGGTCTTCAAACTCTAGTAAGAAACGAAAATTGCTTTAACTCGAAAATTAATGCTATGAATGAAATCTAAATTTATAATATATATTTTAGATTATGCCTATTCTATTAACTAAAAAATTACTATGGATCATAATTCATAATTTTTTAAATATGAATTTATTAACAATTTTCTTACTTAAAAATATGTTTTTTAATCTGAAAAATGCCTGAAATATTTTTGAGTAGCTTAAAATATTAGCTATTAAAAGAAAATTTTAATCAGGGTTCCCACGGTTCGAATTTTTTCAAGGACTTTAACACCAATATTATCTTAAAATAAATTTAATCTTAAATGTACGCTGCGTTATTAAGAAGAAATTTATTTTAAAATAATACTGGTGGGAGAGTCCTTGAAAAAATTTGTGTCGTGGGTACCCTGTAAATTAATAAATTTGGGACGATATTAAATAAATTCTGTCATATTAATTTAATATTATCATTATCAAAATTTTCATGTTTATAATGAAAATTTGATATAAATAGACAAGTTATACCATTTTGCGGATTTATTTGACCCATGAAACTAATAACATTTATTAAAAGTGGGTGTGACCGCTTGAAAAAAATTAAATTGATGCAATTTATTAGACAACCACCTAATAAAAATGTACTTATGCTGTGAAGGTGTTCACATATATTTGGTTAATTTTTAATTGAATTTTTAAATAAAATAAAATCTAATGATAAATGAATGCATTATTCTAATAAAAAAAAATAATTAAATTTTAAGTGAAATATTATATTTACGTAATTTGTTCTTAAGCATTTAAAAAAAAGAATTATTTTTAAATGTCGTTAAAATTACACAATTTTAATTATACATACGACCTACACTATTTATTAACATAAAACAATAACACACATCATTCAGAAATCTAAATTGTATATCTTTTATATCTAAATCATAAATAAGTGTTTATCTTTTTAAATAGAAAAGTACTTTATTTTATGGGATAAAAAGAAAATAAAAGAAATAATATCTAACGGAAATTCTGACATTAAACGTAATTATAAAAAAAAGTGTTCTCAAATAGTCATAAAAAAAAGAAAACTCATTGTCAGAATTTATATTATTGCAACACCGGATATAATTTATTTTAAATTACCCAATATTAATGATTTCAGTTCATAACGGTCATTTTCTCTAGTCGAAAGGTCGCTTGGCATAAAAATTGGCGATTAAAAGGTTAATAGAATTATAAACCGTCATTACAAATTCAAAAAATTAACATTAGTATAATATCTAAAACAAAGAACTGAAGTTGGCTTTCATTTTGGCGAAAATAATGATAATGCAGTCATGTGACTTCCCTTCCAGATGGTTCTCCCGTACGATCGAAAAGAGCAGACCCTCAGTTTTTGCTTTTTTCACGGTTTAGAGTAGACGTAAGTTTTTTCGCTGCCCTCTCTCTCTCCCTTGTTCCTCGGAATTTATCTGGAGTTTGTTTCCTGAACAATATTTTTTAAATACGAACCTGTATTGATCAATGATGTGAGTCCTTTTAACAAATATAATAAAAGTGTGTTAAATTTTCAAGACTTGTAAATTTTTGTTTAGCGGCACAACACTCCAAGCAACAACAAGATGAATTGATTCAAACAAATCATTTGTCGGTGATGGATTTCAACACTATAGAACTTGGTGCTAAAGGCCGGTTTCCGAGAATGCATCGATGCAGAGAGAGGGGGGGGGCCGACTGAATCATGCTGTTGGATTTTCCCTTCTCTCGAACTCTGTAGAGCGGGGTCGACGAAATTCTATTGACACTCACTAGTTCGAACTTTCAGTGAATAGAAAGAGGGACGATGCGAACATTTTTTAAAATGAATCTTTCACATATCAACTAAAAGAACTTTATGATTAATGTGAATCGCTTTGAATAGAGAAAATCGAGAAGATTATCCTGAAATCAGTGACATTTTTATGCTTATCTCCTTTGCTCGGAGCTGTCGGCTATGCAAAACAAGAACTTTCATTTGCCTATATTCCTGCACTTAGAATCCCATTCGGCTACTATTCTCGTTGAGATTTTATGGCTTTGCTTGCAGTTCCTCGTATTTCTTTGAATCCCGAAGACCTTTACGGCTGTCATCAAAACGTTTAGCTGGCGTTTTAGAAACTAGCTGGGTATCCGGTAAGTGTAAAAAAAGAAAACAGATCGGCGCCTGGTTTAGGAAATCTTTGGAAATGCTGTGACTATTATCGTCCCATTCTGAGATCATATGATTTGACATCTTTCAATGATGGACCGTTCTTTTTCATCATTATTCACACGAAGGAAAGCGAATATATTATAGAATGTATCATAAAGAATTCATAAATAATTTCTACGCATTCATACAGGAGAAAAACCAAACGTATGTGAAATTTTTATGTAAAATGGTTATTTCAAATGTTTAGTGATTTCATACAGAGGAAAAGCCATGCACGTATCAAATACCTAAGTTTTCTGCGTAACTCTTATTATAAAGAAAACAGTTTTGTGAGATAATATCGTAGTCTTAGAACTATTGATAAACGATATAAACATTGCTACTCTGGTAAATTTTTAATAAAATATCTTTCAAAACTAAGGTCATAATAAATATTGAATAATAATAATAAAAAAAAAAGTAAGTAATTTTTTTATTTGAAAGTTTCATAATTTGGAGACTGATAAATTAGTTATTCAATAAATGACTATGAAGTAATTTCAATTTTAATATTTTTTTTAACTGCATAATACTTTATATATATATTTAAATATACATTTAGCTAAGTAGTTTTGCCGATTATTTTGGGTAATAGTTTGAATCTATCGATTTTAAATAATAACAATAATAATTATGATATTAATTGCAAATTGAAATAAATTGGGCAAAACTGCTTGCTATGTTTGAAACTTTATTTATTCATATGTTTATTTTTCATAAATACAATTTTTCTCATTTATAGTGCATAATTATCACTACATTTTTACACAAATATTTATTTTATAATTGATGACATGAACACAAATATTTATTTTATTATTGCATATATATAGAGAGACTAGGTATTTTTGCTGAGATTTGTCATGCAATATTTTTATTGCTTTAAATATCAACCAAAAATTTAATTAAAACAAATAAATAAATAAATCAGAGCAGCAGAAATGCTTGGTACAAAATTCTAACATTTTTCATTCATAATATTGGTTTATTTCATTCATAATATTTCATTTTCAATACATTTTATTTGATTTCACAATATTTTTTATATTTTTACACTATATTTATCATATGTATGCTCATATACTTTTCTTTTTGGATAATAATATATGAGCATATAAAACTAAGTATTCTTGTTTTAAAAGTGGCATACAATAGTATAAAATTATATGCCAAAGTAATTAATTAACAAAATAAATAATAAATAATAATAAAAAAAAAAAACAAGAATGCTTGGCATTAACAATTTTTGTTTTGTGTCACATACAATATTTATTATATAATTTATTTACAATATTTTAAGTTGGTTAGGCAAAAGTATTAATTATGGCGAAAGCCAAAACAGTCAATATTCAGTTAATGAATTTTGATGGGGAACCATCTTTAGTAGATTTTTTTTTCGACCAAGTGTCCACATATGCTAAAATAAATAGGCTATCATCTGAAGAAGCAGTTGCCGTTATGAAAGGAAAATTATCTGGGGCGGCATTAAAATATTTAACACAATCCCCCCAGTTATATAAATCAAACGATTTAGACTTTCTTAAGGAGGAATTTAAAGCATTTTTTACTCCTATGAGTTCTACTCAAGCCCTAATTGAATTTAATAATCTGAATTTGCTCCCTCAGGAATCTATAAAAAATTTTTCTCATAGGTTAAGTATGCTAGCAAACATTATTTACAATAGGATTACAGATGATAACGCACTAGATAATATTAAATTTACAAGGTTTATTTCCTCCATTCCATCTAACATACGTATAAAAATCATGGAAGAGGGAATTTCGGATTATAAATTAGCTGTAAATCGCGCTCAAAAATTACAAGAGATTAACATGAATGAAAGTATTCTCCTCAAACAAAATGATAGTGTATTTGTCAACACTTTATCGGAAAAATTAATTGAACTAACGGAAAAAGTAGATGCTTTGTCGTTTGGACAAAAAGAAAAAAAAGAGGAAGTAAACAGTTTATCAGATTCACAAAATGCTCATGTTGCACGAAGTCGACACAATGATTATAAAAAAATTTTTAAAAAACATAAGGCTAGGGGATCACAACAACAGGGTTTTCATAGTGTTTGTCAGCTTTGCAACCGTAAAGGCCATGTAGCTAATAAATGTTATGAATGGCAAAGAAGCCAAACCCAAAACAATAATTTTTCGAGAGGAAGATTTTTCAAGAGAAATGACAATAGGCATCTAAACTACAATCGAGATGTAGAATAGCTGATGGCCTTGCATCTCAACTACACCAGACAACATCAGCACCTAATCCTAATTTTGATTTCTCAAATCTAAGTGACACTATGAAACTATCTAGTACAAGAAAAGTAAATTCAATTTCCTCACAAACTGTGAATAAAATAAATATTTCTGATAACAAATACACACAAACTACAGAAATTCAAAATGAATATATTTTTAATGTAAATAAAATTTCACCTACACTACCCTTAATTGAAATTAACTTAGCTAAAAATGCTATCACCGGTTTAATCGATACAGGGGGTTCGATATCATTGCTTTCTGAAAGCACTTTTAAATCTTTAAAAGAGAAATTAACTTATAAACACTTGTCTTCACCAGTAACGATTAAGTCTGTAAATTCGAACGTACAATTCTCTTCATGTATTCAAACTTCTTTCAAAATAAATAACACATTTTTCTCACAGAAGTTTTTTATAGTTGACATCCCTAATGAATCAACATTTCAGGCCATACTTGGATGGGACTTTATTCAACAAAATAATGTAATAATAGACTTGTTTAAAAACAATATCAAACTTAAAGATATAAGCATTCCCATTGCAAATACACTTGTAGAAGACGAAAACTTAAACAATTGTAGTGTTGCGAAAAATACTGAAACTCAGAAAAAAAATCAAAATCTTTCCCAAAAATGTAAACAAATGACAGTTAGGGCTTCTCAGAAAATATTTTTAGAACCTGAAGAGGAAACATTTATAGATGTGAATACAATTTTTTTGTCTGACAGGGACTATTTGTTTGAAAATACAGAAAATAATGCAAATATATTGTGTCTAGATTCAGTAATAAATAGTAGTACTTCAAAAATGCTGGATAATGATAATAATTGTAATAGAGGCCAATTTCAAATTTATGTTAAAAATCTAACTAAAGAAAGTATTCACATAAATAAAGGTACAAAAATGGGCACCCTAACAGAAATTGATGAAATTATTCCACAGGAAACAGAAATTGATAACAACAATAAAATTGTTACTGATTCAACTACACAAATTTTGAATTACATTCAAGCTTCTGATGAAATATTAAATTTAAGAAGAAAGGAACTCTCTCCTTTGGATTTTGATGTCAAACATCTCCAAGGAGACCAAGAAAAGAAATTAAAGAATATTTTGTTAACAAATTTTGCAGCCTTTTCTAAATCTATGAAAACTTTAGGGCATACAGACAAAGTTATACCAAATTTAAAATTCATCACTGAATTCCCAATTAAAACATTACCTTTTCCAATACCACAATCATTACAACAAGAAGCTAAAAGTCAAATAAATCAACTTGTAGAAGCTGGAATTATTGAAAGAAATTGTTCAGAATGGGCTTGCCCCATTCTTTTAGTTAAAAAAAAACTTGACGCAGAAGGTAAACAAAAATATAGAATTGCAATGGACCTTAGAATGCTTAATTCAATAATTCAAGGATCTTCATACCCTTTGCCCAAAATACAAACAATTATTGCTGACTTATCAGCCTACAAGTACTTCACATGTTTAGATTTTCAACAGGCTTACCATCAGATTGCACTTCCTGAAGATTTACAAGATAAATTAACATTTACTTCTATGTTTGGTAGTTTTAAATACAAAAGACTATGCTTTGGATTGAAAAATGCTGCTTCTCAATATCAATCTTTAATGGACACAATTATTGATGAAATTGATTTAGAGGGAATACATGCCTATCAAGATGACCTCATTTTTGGCTCGAATAGCTTTGAGGAAACATGCACTAAATTAAGTAGAATCTTACAAATTTTGATAAAGTACAACTTAACTCTTGCACCTAACAAGTGTACTTTTCACAAAACTGATGTAAATTATCTTGGATTTCATATTCAAAATCATTGTATTTCCCCGATACAATCAAATATTGTCAAAATTAATTCTTTTCCTACACCGTCAACTAAAAGGCAATTAAAAAAATTTATTGGTGTTGTAACATTTTATAAATCCCTTGTACCCAACTTTTCTAAACTAATACAACCTTTAATTGATCTGACTAAACCAAAATCAAAATTTCATTGGACTACTGAACATCAACAGATTTTTCACAAAATTCAAAAAATTTTCTTTGAATCACCAGTGGTCAGACTACCGGATTGGGATAGAGATTTCTACCTTAATACAGATGCTTCAAATATTTCCATTGCTGGGGTACTAATGCAGAAACATGATAATAAATTACTTCCAATAGCCTTCTTTTCTAAATCATTGAAGCCATCTGAAAAACGCTACCCTGCACTAAAACTGGAATTAATGGCTATCTACAAATCAATAATTGCATTTAAATACTATTTGTACAACAGAAAATTCACAATTTTATCTGACAGTGCTCCATTAAAAAGATACAAAAAAACAACTAATCCTACAGACCTTACCACAAAATGGTTAATGGAAATTTCAGAATATTCGTTTGATTTTGAACACATCCCTGGTTCATCAAATATTTTAGCAGACTATTTTTCGAGATGTGACTTCACTCACAATCAACAAGATTTGAACTCTAATCCTGAATTAATTTTTAAAAAACAACCTCTACCTGTAGTACATGATAATAGTAATGTTGTTAATCACTTTAATGATAACAATTGTAACAAAATCAAACAACAATACACTAATTGCTTAATTTCTGGAGATTCGAACAATAAAGACCCACTTTTAGAAGGCCCACCAGCGGCCGAGCGGTTCTGCGCTCAAAGCTGGTAGATGGGAGGTGCCGGGTTCGATCCCTGGTCGCGCTCATCGACCTAGCCGTTCGGAGTTTTCCGTGGTTTCCTCCGAAACTCGCGTAAATACGGGCTAGGACCCCTTAGAAAGACCCCCACGGAGGGCATTCCCCCTATAGGCCTAGGACACATAAGGAGTCAATCGGCCTTAATCCTCCAACCAACCAACCCACTTTTAGAAATCTCTAATAATACTTTTGTAAATGAACAAATAAAGGATCCTGTATTGTCAAAAATTTACACAGAAATTCTAAAGAAAGGTTTTTCAAGAAAATACCCAAACTATTTTATTCATCCAGACACAAAGGTACTGATGTATAAAAAGCAATGTCCCAATAGCTCAACATTCTCATATCTTATTATTGTTCCTAATTCACTAAAAGCTAAGACATTAACAATTTCACATTTATCTCATTTTGGATTAAATAAAACATATAATTTCCTATCAAACAAATACTTTTGGAAAGGAATCTACACAGATTCATTAAACTTTGTCGCTTCATGTACACGATGCCTACAGGCTAAACATCATAACACTCTTCCAGCTCCATTACAACCTACATACACACCCACACATCCTGGACATACCATTAGTGTTAATTTAGTAGGACCATTTAATAATGGTCACTCAGTACTCACAGTGTTGGACATTTTCTCACGCCATATGGAACTTTATCCATTAAAGGATACATCAGCAGAAAAAATAGTTAAATGTTTGTTTAGTTATATTACCACCTTTGGTAGACCTTCAGTTATCCTCTCGGATCTTGGTCCTCAATTTACATCCAATGTTTACAACACTTTTAATGATACTCTTGGTATAAAAATTACACACTCTTCTGTAGCACATCCACAATCAAACGCTTTGTCCGAAAGGATCAATAAATCCATTAAATATTCAGTAAACATTTTAATGTCTGAAGGCCATACATTTGAAAACTCTTTGTTTATACATAAATCATTGTATAATGGCTCTAAACATTCATCTACTTTGTACTCACCTAACTTATTACATTTTGGAAGAGAAATTTCATTAATTTTTGACACTTTTGAGCAACAGATGAATCAACCTTTTCTCGACAAAAATGTTGATACACATAAATTATTAGAAGATTTAAATAAAATTTACCTTAAAGCTTACTCTAACATAAAAGATAATCAAAATAAGAGATATCAACACTTTCACAGACATGCTAAATTAAGACCTGTTGCTGTACATGACATTGTTTATTTAAAATCCGTTGATAAGTTTAAACCAAAATATACAGGACCTTTTGTCGTTCTACAAAAACACTCACCGGTTTCATTTACAATTAAAAGACTACAAGCGCCTGATAGATTGTCATTTAGAGTCCATATTGACAGACTTATTATTGCACCACCTAGATACAGCCACTTACTTGATGAAGCAAGTCATAATAGAAATGTTAATTATAATTCAAGACAAAGCCACAATTATAATTTAAGAAACAGGAATTAAATTTTAATATCATATTATGTAATGTTTTGCAAGGGCTTGTGCATTATATGAAGGGCGCTCAATGCATAGGTTTCTTTTTATGTTTATTTTGGTTCTGTCATTCATTGTATGCAGGTAATTGGCTGGACCAATATATATACTCTGCATTTTTTCTCTTTCTTTTTTAATTACAATGGATGACACAACACTATGTGAAATATTACATAATTTTTTTTTTCTCTTTTCTAGTTCTTATTATTAGTTTTCTTAACAACAAATTTAATAAAATTTATTATAATTCAGTTTAAAAAAAAAAAAAAAAAAAATGTTTAACAATATTTACATTTTGATAAATATTTAATATATCATAAGTTTAACAGATAACTACAATACCGTTTATTGACATACTATACACAAAACTTTTCAATAGTGCAATGACTTAAAGTTAAAATCTCAAAATTCGAATATGTGGCAATTACCTTATTATTATTGTTATTATGCTATATTATTTTTAAATGCTTCATTGGGTTTGGTGAGTTGTTTTGGTGGTCTTTATCTCATCACACTAAATTTTGTTAGTACTAAGAATTTTAATTAAATATTTTTTTTTTTTCATTTTTAATTTTACCCTCTATGATAATGCTAACTCGTTCAAAATTTACCCGGGAGAGTAGCATTTCATTGTGATGAGACCCCCCACACTTCTTTTGAAAATTGTTTCATACAATTCAATTGACATATATATACCCAGTTTTGCGAGGTGTCCCTACAGAAGTCTTTGACTTTGATGGGGGACGGAGGCCTGTCCCTAACAGGTCAGGTCTTTCTACAAGCCCTATCCCGCTAGGACAATGGCCATAAGCCAAAGTCGATATACTTGTTGCTACATACAAGATTAAGGGGAGATATTTTTTTTTGACTGTCCAATGGGCGTCGTTTTTGAATCTCTCCTGTGTGGTATTGCACGAACAAAATTTTTTTTTTCTCACTTTTGTGATATTTTCTATTATTTGTATATACATTTATATATTATTTTTTTTTTCCTCTCATTTTATATTCTTTTTTAATTTACTTGTACTCATGTGTTGTTTTTTTTTCTATGTTTAACATTGATGTTATTTGATATGTTGCAGTATTATATGCACATTCAGTATTGTTTACAGTGTAATATGAAATAACTTTAAAGTATAACATCATATTTCTATACACATATAAGAACATTGAAAAGAAAATTTTTATAAAGAAATAAAAATGAACAGTATTATTTTGAAAGCTTTCTTGACGATTAAATCTGGATCCAGACTCTAAAAGAAAACAGAACTCTTCAAATGTGGTGCCCACAATGATATTTAGAATGATGCAAATTCGTCATATGCCAATATGTTTCATGATGAAACAAATTTATAATGTGCATACGTATATTTACAATTGAATATTGCATTGATATACATTTTTTTTTGGACTTATGCAGGTTTCTTGTATTATTTGTTTTTCATTGTGATTATGTGACATACTAGGGAGTGAGAGAGATTTTTTTATTTTTCTGGGTCGCCGGGAGAAATATGTGAAGGTGTTCACATATATTTGGTTAAATTTTAATTGAATTTTTAAATAAAATAAAATCTAATGATAAATGAATGCATTATTCTAATAAAAAAAAATAATTAAATTTTAAGTGAAATATTATATTTACGTAATTTGTTCTTAAGCATTTAAAAAAAAGAATTATTTTTAAATGTCGTTAAAATTACACAATTTTAATTATACATACGACCTACACTATTTATTAACATAAAACAATAACACACATCATTCAGAAATCTAAATTGTATATCTTTTATATCTAAATCTTAAATAAGTGTTTATCTTTTTAAATAGAAAAGTACTTTATTTTATGGGATAAAAAGAAAATAAAAGAAATAATATCTAACGGAAATTCTGACATTAAACGTAATTATAAAAAAAAGTGTTCTCAAATAGTCATAAAAAAAAGAAAACTCATTGTCAGAATTTATATTATTGCAACACCGGATATAATTTATTTTAAATTACCCAATATTAATGATTTCAGTTCATAACGGTCATTTTCTCTAGTCGAAAGGTCGCTTGGCATAAAAATTGGCGATTAAAAGGTTAATAGAATTATAAACCGTCATTACAAATTCAAAAAATTAACATTAGTATAATATCTAAAACAAAGAACTGAAGTTGGCTTTCATTTTGGCGAAAATAATGATAATGCAGTCATGTGACTTCCCTTCCAGATGGTTCTCCCGTACGATCGAAAAGAGCAGACCCTCAGTTTTTGCTTTTTTCACGGTTTAGAGTAGACGTAAGTTTTTTCGCTGCCCTCTCTCTCTCCCTTGTTCCTCGGAATTTATCTGGAGTTTGTTTCCTGAACAATATTTTTTAAATACGAACCTGTATTGATCAATGATGTGAGTCCTTTTAACAAATATAATAAAAGTGTGTTAAATTTTCAAGACTTGTAAATTTTTGTTTAGCGGCACAACACTCCAAGCAACAACAAGATGAATTGATTCAAACAAATCATTTGTCGGTGATGGATTTCAACACTATATATGCTATCATAAATTTGAGCATAGTCTCCATAAATAGATGCCTGTCGCGTGGCTCGAAAACGGCAACAGTTGAAGCGATAGACAGCGCCACCTGGTACAGAGTGCGTGACTTTTTTATTCAACTGTCACCAATAATTTTAAGAAGTCATATATGATATATATAATCGATGTTTCTTCGATTCTATTCGTCTTTTATGTATATCATATCCCACTTTTAAAATTTTTGGTGGCTGTTGAATAAAAACGTCGCGAAATCTGTACCAGGTGGCGCTGTCTACCGCTTGAACTGTTGCCAAGCTTCCGAGCCACGCGACAGGCATCTAGTTTAGGAGGCTATGGTTAGAGGCTGCAATAAATTATAAAAAATCCGTAGTGTTGTTAGTCCCGTCCTTTTTTTCACACCAGTAAATTTTTAGTGTTTTATTCTCCAAATGCAATTACGATTAAATAAGAAGAAAAAACTCCAAAAATACACTGTTGTAAAAAAGAAAGCGGGGCTCATAAAATTACGGAATATTAATTAGGATTTTGGCAAGTATGAAATAACCTTCCATATAAAGGGTCTTTTATGACTTCTTCGTTTCTAATTTATTTCGTATTATTCCAATTATCCGCCTTTTTTTTTTTTTTTTTTTTTTTCTTTGCAACGCTATTTTGTAGAGCATATTTCACCAATGCGCAATTAGAATTACATAAGAAAAAAGTTAATCTCCCAAACATATTGGGAGAATAAAGGCAGGTATTTCTTGATATACAAATTTTATTAGATAATTACGAGGCACGTTGTAATGTAAATTATTGAAAATGTTGGAATTTTCGATATTTTTCTACTACTAATTTCGTACAGCAAATGTTAGCATATTTACCGCAGTTATTTGTAATTAAATATGATGATGATTATTCTTAAATATTATTTGTAGAAGCATAAACGTCCCTGTGTGCGACTGCCTTTGCATTTATCATTAGATTTCTCTATTAAAATTAACTATCTTTTGAATTCATATACATAAAATCTTTTTGATTTATGTTTTTCAATTAACAACAACAACAACAACAAAATAAAATAAAATAAAATAAAATAAAAAATCATCGTCATACAAATAAAATCTTTTTGATTTATGATTTTCTTGAAATATTTATGATAAATAAAATTTTGATGAGGATAAGTATTATTTAAACTTTAAGTTTATATTTTAAGTTTATAATTTTATAATTTTCAGTTTATATATCCTTATTTAAATTTTAAGTGATATTTATCTTAATATTTTAATTAAAGCGTTATATTGCAAAACTTTTAAATTTTATGTAAGCCTAATTGGGAGAAACATATTTCAATACGCATAATTTGTCCAATGTTTCCAAATGCGCGACTTTTTTATTCAATAATCACCAATAAATTTTAGATGTAGTATTTGATATGCATAAAAAGCGAATCGTATCGAAGAATCGTCAATTATGTATATCAAATATCGCTTCTAAAAATTATCGGTGAATGTTGAATAAAAAAGTCGCGAAGTCTGGCAACACTGAATTTAGCAGTAACGAAGTATTTGGGCCCCTTAAGGTTCACATGTTATAATTTTCCATTTATACGATTCATATGTAAGTAAAATATGTTTTGTGGTGTCTTTCAAATAGTATTTCTAAAACAATATTTGTAAATGTTTTTTTAACAAAATTTAAATTGCTGAAAACTTTTCTCTTCTACGTGAGTTTATTGATAGTAATTAGATGAACTGAACTTCCGTAAAATTTTAAGATTAATTAAATAAATATTTTTTTACAAATTTTACCACCTAAAAGGGAAAACTGTAATCTATAGTATAAAATAACGATTTGTTGTCGTAAATTAAAAGAGATTGATATCGGGTTTGGATCAGAAAAATCTACCCTCTAGAATTTATGTTTCTGTAGTTCTCTTGCATAAAATCTTTTGTAAGACATAAAGGTTTCCAAATAAAAATTTATAAATGTGTGTATTTCGAAAAACGAAATATTTTGTTTAATGAAAATATAGGGTTCGTACGAACCCACTCTTTTGTAAGGGTTCTCCCAACAAAAATCTGTTTATCTATCTATATCTATTTATTTATAACAGTTCAAGTGATTAACTCGTTTAATATAAGCGAAGGATAAGCGTCTTCTTCCGATAACAAGTTTTTTATGCTAAAGAACTTCAAATTACCAAATGCCCTATTTTTTCTTTAACAAAGAAATCATTCTTTTACAACACACACACACACACACACACACAAATATATATATATATATATATATATATATATATGTTTACTTTAAGCAGAGACTCCAACATCCTAATTAATATTCCGTAGTGTTGTTAGTCACGCCCTCTTTTGCACACCAGAAAATTTTTAGAGTAATAGTTCCCAAATTCAATTACGATTAAATAAGAAGAAAAATACTCTAAAATGATACTGGTGTGAAAAAAAAGGCGGGGCTAACAATACTACGGAATATTAATTAGTATGTTGGAGTCTCTGCTTTAAGAAAAGTGTAAAGTCAGGTGTGGAAAATTGGCGCAGAATTCATACCGGTATTTACGAGACAATTTTTTTTTTCTTATTGAACCAACGATTTTATAAGCAGAGAGAGTTTTCAAAGAAATACCGGTATGAGTTCTGCGCCAATTTTCCACTCCTGTAAAGTCTCATTATGTCTATGACTTCTATAAGGTGTACAAAAATTACGGTAAAAAATTTTTAAAAGTTATTTAATATTTCAGAAAAAATATGTTACTATATTCTTTATTAGAACAGTAATCCCTGTTTTTTTTCCGTTTCTTCAAAACTCTACTTTTAGCAATGTTGCCAAAATTAGGGATGTTTTTATTTAATAATCACCAATAATTTAGAGGAGGAATATTTGACACGCACAATAGACTTATAAAATTCAAAATACTTAAGCAACCGTTGCAATTAAAAATTAGTGGTAGGTATTGAATAAAAATGGCCTGTAAATTTACAACACAGAATTTCAGAAAACGGAAGCTTCACCCTTTTTTCTGTATCTTTTCAAGGATGACAAATTTTCTCCTCTTATGTTACAACTATTTTCATACAAAAATCTTTAACATGTTAATATAGTAATGTGTCGTGATTAAATAAAATAGACATTATTGTGTAAAAATAGTAGTAGCAAAAAATTCGGAAATTCCGCGGGCCCCTATGGTCCCTTACCTTACGTAACACAAACAGGATTTTTTAAAACAGAACACATACATTTTCTTCCCAGAATCCTTGTTAAGCGGAAAATATCTTTTAAAAAACATGTTTAGCGTTTTTAATTTTTCAAAGTAGGGGAACATGGGGTGACGATTTGTTGAATTAAAAGTCTGAATAACCCTAATTATTCTTAATGGAAAGCACATTTCTGGTCATATTAATATGAAAAGTTTCGGGCATTTAAATAATCTCTAAGATGACTGATCAAAGATGAGTCTCTAGGGCATTTAGGGGCCCCACGAAACGCAAATTGAACTTTTTAAAATGAAAAATTTCCTTTTTTTAGGAAAATAAAGTAAAACGTAAAAAATATGTTCTGAATCCTCTTTTGCTTTTTTCATCAGTCAGATGACTGGTCAGAGGTGGGTCTCTAGGGCTTTTATGGTCCTCACGAAACGCAAATTTGACTTTCGAAATTGAAAAACGTATTGTTTTTAGAAAAATCCTGTAAAGCTTAAAAAATCTGTTTTGCTTTTTTCATTTTTCAAAATAGTGGCCCTGGGGTGCCGACTGCAATGTTCAAATAAATATCTGGAAACTTCCAATTATTTTTTAACAAAAACAATTTCGCTGATGACATTCACATAAAAAATTTTGTGTATTGAAATAATCTATCAGGTGACGTTTTACAGCTGGTCTCAGAGCCCCCTAGTGCCCCACGTTACGCAATAACTCTTTCAAATGAAAAACATACTTATTTTCGCAGAATTGTGTAAGGCGGAATTACATATTTTCAAATATGAGTTGAACTCTGAAGTCTCGATATTATGTTTGGTTTAATGTCTGGAAACCCAAGATTATCTCAAATTTGAAGCAATTTCTCTGTAAAAATGTAACTTTCTTTGTAAATTAGAATTTCTGGTGGAAATTTCTCTTATATAAGCTGCGTATTATGCGCCGGAAATTTCGGTATTTTGCATACAAGGCAAACACGATCGTGTTTGCCTTTTTTATTTGACGCCATTATACAAGTTATCAACGTTTACACTGAACGACTTTTATTTTCTCAATCGTTAGTCTTGCATACATACAAATACAAAAGTGGGCAAAATTAGATGCAGAATGAAGATATTAATAGTTCGATGCAAAAGGAACTTTTAGTAAAAATAT
Source organism: Salticus scenicus (assembly GCA_963930645.1). NCBI lineage: Eukaryota > Metazoa > Arthropoda > Arachnida > Araneae > Salticidae > Salticus > Salticus scenicus. The sequence goes on from OZ005657.1 coordinate 55,919,266, forward strand.
ACAAGATCTAAATTTGTATACAGCCTAGTTTACATAATCACAAAGTCTCTAAATTTATATTTAAAAAAATTCTTCTCCCTACAAAAACATTTCAAGAACGAATATTTCTTGTATTGCATCGCAGTGCTGTTACGTTATCTTTACTTGATAACACGGCATGCAGCTTTACGCAGCAGTCGTTTCCTTGAACTAGACGTCGTAACCTACGAACACTTACAATTTGTTTCCCAGTTAAAATTACATTTTAATAAAAATAGGTGATTTTCTGGTGAATATAAATTTTAAATACTTTTGCGTTTTAAATGTGTGTGTGTGGGTTTCGTAACTTGTTTGAATACAAGCTATTGCGTCTTTGAAATGCCATACGTAAGGCTTTTCACCTAGGACTATGTGTATCAAAGAATGCTATTAGTCTTAAACAATACACTAACCTAAAGCATAATTCAAAACTAATTAAACACTCAACTAAATGTACTCTCAATTAGCTATTTTATTTCAATCCTTCTGTGGGAACTTATTTTTTCCCAATTCACATCAGTGACGAAAAAAATTTGCCATAGAATTGCTAGTACCAAACTTTTTTGTTTTTCTCAGTTCTCTCTTTTTAGAGTACTTTTCTTTTTATTTAATTATAAATGCATTTACAGAGAAGTATTCTAAAAATAAAGTGTTATACTAAAAGGAGCGAGTACTAACAATGCTACGGAATATCAACACTTTCGCGACCACATGTTTTTGCCTTTTTGACAGTAAAGTCCGCCTGTGGCCCTTATTCTCAAAAGTTACAATTTTTAAGAACAAAATTTTCTGTATTTACATTTATATTACAAATGGATATGAAATATTATCATACTCTCTCTAATCAAAGTATTTGTATCCATAGTATATTTATTGTACAAATATAAATATTGTGTATATTTTTAACACTTTCGCGACCGCAAGCTTTTCTCCTTTTGACAGTTAGCTCCGCTCCGCTTGAGGGCGCTATTCTTGTCTATTACATTATTTTAAATGAATGTTTTCTGTATTCAAATTTATAATATAAATGGATATACAAAAAAGTTATACTCTTTGTAATGAAAGTATTTGTATCCATAATACATTGATTATATAAATGTGAATAATAGGTTTATTTTTAAACAAAAATGTAACTTATGTAACCTAAAGAAAAGACCAATGTCGGAGTTAGATATTTTCAATTGACGTGAAAATAAAGTGATGTGGAAAAAGGGGCATTTTGTGAAGGAGAGTTAACAATTTTACGCTTATTAATGAGATGGTTGGCAGGTAAGCGATAGCACTATCTTCCACCTGCAATGCGTTAATTTTACAAAAATAAATTAATTTGTATTGTAAAATTCTGAACGTTATATGGAAAATCATGACAATCAGAAAAGAAAAAAAGGAATTTGTAAAACTTTTCGTTTTGATTTTTTACTTTCTCTTACAGATGACAGAACTGATTACAGGTGAGGGTCTACTAACGCTAGTAAGAAACGAAAATTGCTTTAACTCGGAAATTAATGCTATGTATGAAATGAAAATTTATAATATATGTTTTAGATTATACCTATTCTATTCCCGAAAAAATTACTCTGGATCAAAATTCATAATTTTGTAAATATGAATTTATTAACAATTTTCTTATTTAAAAATATGTTTTTTAATCAGAAAAATGCGTGAAATATCTTTGAGTAATTTCATTTTAATGCATTAAAAAAAGAAAATTTAAATTAATAAAATTTGGGAAGATATTAAATAAATTCTGTCATATTCATTTAATATTATCATTATTAAATTTTAAAGCTTATTACTCTATGAAAATTTGAGACAAAAAGACAAACTATACCATTTTAGACCCATGAAACTAAAAACATTTGTTAAAAGTGGATGCGACCGTTTTAAAACAATTAAATTGATGCAAGTTAATAGACAACCACCTAAGAAAAATCTACTCATACTATCATAAGTTAGAGGCTGTTATCAATTATAAAAATTGCGTTGTGTTGTTAGTTGTTAGTCCCGCACATTTTTTCACACCAGTAAATTTTTAGAGTTATATTCTCCAAATGCAATTACGATTAAATAAGAACTTTTTCTTAATCGTTCACGTATAAAATAAAATAAGCGATAGTACTTTAAACATACTACTTTGAATGTAGTTTTTACTCTGAACGGCAACATGCACGTCAGGAAATCCTCACCCTAATTACACTGCTCTGCATAAAAATCGGCCTCAACACCATTTTTGCAAATTCTTATGAAAAATAACCTCCTGAATTCGAATATGACATCATTCTGCCCTTTCACCCACCGTTTTCTGGGGACAACCCAACCTATTTTCTACCACTCTTCAGTAATTTTATAGCTTTAAATCTGATTTGCAGGGGAGGAAAAGATTATTTTAAATTTTAAATATTTTCTGAGCGGCTACAGAAATGAAAAGTTCTAAAATATGAACATTTGCAACGCAAGGAAAATTTAGGTGTGGGGAGTAATTTGATATTGAAATTCTGAATTATATTTATGATATTTTATTAATCAATTATTATTGTTATTTATTTTACATTATATTTTTCCTGTTTTAAAATGTTAAAATGATACTTTTATTTTCTCGAAATAAAATTCATGGCCATTAAATTACCGAACAATGATAAAAATTCGGGGAGGGGTGGCGTCCTGAGATAACGGTGAGTTAGACAAAATGGGAGCCATATTTGTATTCAGAAGATCATTTTACATAAAAATCAGCCGGAATGCATAGCTGCGAATATTTTAATTTATTCCGGAGTACATTTAGCCCCGCCTTTCTTACACACCACTTTATTTATAAACATTATCTTCAATATATACAGTAATTTTTGGCCTATAATCCGCAGATTACACAAGCTAGTTCTGCACCAGAAATTTTAATTGACAAATAAAGTTATAATTGTAAGAGTTGTTTCTTCTAAAAAAATGTTGATTTTTTTGTTAAATAAAATGTCTGGTGAAGAAATGATATATCTTTCCTGCGGATTATAGGCCGGAAATTACTGTATAACTTCTATAAAATGTGAAAATAATACTTTTAAAAAATTAGTGCTAAGAAATGGAGGCGGGGCTAAAATTACTCCGGAATAAATTACAATATTGGCAGCTGTGGGAAAGGCAATAGTGGCCGCTTTTTTTTTTTTTGTCCATCAGCACAGTGTTATTATCCTAGTCTTACATGATAACACAGCGTGCAGCATTACGCAACAGCCGTTTTCTTGAACTATAAGGACAGAGAATTTCATTACAGCATTCGCGTCCGAGTTACAATTACATTTTAATAACAGTAGGTGGTTTTCTGGTGAATATTAAATTTTAAATGCTTTAGCGTTTTAAATATTTTTTTTTTTTTTTTTTTCGTAACTCGCATGAATGCAAGCTATTGTGTCTTCGAAATGCTGTACAAAAGCATTTCCTCCTAGAACTATGTCTACCAAAGAAAGCTATTTTTCTGAAACAACACACTAACGCACTGCATAATTTAAACTAATTAAACATTCATCTAAATGTGACACTATAAGCTAATTTATTTCAATCCTTCTGTGCGAAGTTTTTTTTTCTCAATTCATGTCGGTGACAAGAAAATTTGCTCCTTGACCTGCATATATGCAAAATCCTAATTAATATGTCGTAGAATTGCTAGTACCAGTTTTTTTCCCTCAGTTTTCATTTTTTAGAGTACTTTTCTTCTTATTTATCTGTAATTGCATTTACCGAGAAGTATTCTAAAAATAAAGTGTAGCGTTAAAAGGGGCGAGTACTAACAATGATACTGAATATTAACACATTGTCGTCAGGGTATTTTCCTATTTTGAACAGTAAGCCCCGCATTTTGGCATTCCTTTAAACAGTTATATTATTTATTAAAAGGATTTTTCGTATTCATGATTAAATTCTTCAAATTTTATTCTTAATAATTGATCGTAAATGTCACTGGCAATCATATGTACTATCAGCATATAAAGTATTAAACACGACACGTAAATACGTTTTTTAATGTAAAGTACTTTTTTAGAGGAAAGCTTGTAGGCGGCACTTGATTTTCATAGCAAACGTAATTTTACGTGACCCAGAAGCAAAGTGCTAATTGTATGCCTGCTGGTGGGAGATAACTGGATGGAATCCGCGTCGAATCATTGGCATAACCGTTTAAAAATTTTCGAGTATTTTTTTTAAATTGGGTTTAAATATGGATAAAAATCTTTGTAAAGAAAACGTGAAGGGAAATTCACAGGAATACTCGTATACTCAAACGACTCTAACCCCCACATAAACATATTACTTCAAATCCCATCGCCAGAACGGTTTCAAATTGGTTGGAATTTTTCATGGAATAGTATTTAATTTTACATATCAAAAATGTTTTTCAGAAGTGATCAAACTCAACATTATTGAGAAGACATTTTTGTCCGTAAATTAAAGCCGGTAATTTTGCATGACATAGCACATAAGACGTTAATGGTACGTTTCAGTAAAAAATGTATTATCACTAAATCTTCATATTTTTTTTTATTTAATTCTAAAAGCAAAGATTTGACACATAACTTTCAAAGACAGCCAGAAAGAATGCTAATTTGTTTTTTGGATTATCATGCCAGGGGTCGAAGTAGTCTCCTTTGCTTTTTTTTAGGAAACTTTTCGGGATCAGAAATTTTCACTTTTATACTACCACTATTTTTATGCAATAATCTTCATCCTATTTAATCATGACACATAATTATAAAAATATGGTAAGATTTTCTGCATTAGATTAGTGGTAGCAAAAGAGGTAAAAATTTCCTTTTCCTTAATTATGTCATAAGCAAAAGGCGTTACGATGCCATTCCTGCCAACCATCTCATTATGAAGCATAAAATTTTCAGTACACGCCTTTTTTCACACCAGTCATTTTTTAAAGTAATTTTATTCTCATTTAATTGAAACAACATTTAATGAGAAGTACTCGCAAAATAAAGTGGTGTGGAAAATGGGGCCTTTTTCTTTCAAGTGGCTTTAACAATTTTACGCTTATTAATGATATAGTTGGCAGATATGTCATACCACTATCTTCTGCCTGCAATGCGTTAATTTTACAAAAATAAATTATTTTGTATTGAGAAATCTGAACGTTATATTGAAATTCATCAGAATTACAAAAGAAAAAAGGAATTTGTAAAACTTTTCTTGCTGATTTTTCACTTTCCCTTACAAATGACAGAACGTATTACAGTTTATGGCTTTATAACTCTAGTAATAAATGAACATTGCCTTAACTCGAAAATAATGTTAGGAATGAAATGAATATTTGTAATGCAGTAGAACCTCGATTATCCGAACCTCGATTAACCGAAAGTCCTCTCTATTAACCGAAGTCGGTTTCTTCTTCACTTTTTTTTTCACTTTCTACTATCATCAAAAATTTTCTCTTAACAAATATGCTGTTTTAAAGTTTTTTTCCCCCCACTTTCCTTTTGTATGCAAGCCGTCCTTGCCAAACTACGAATGCAGATAAATATTTTGGAATTTCCTTTTTTACTATTCCTTCTCGCAAGCTCAATTCTAGGTATCAGTGTACTCTTCCCCACTTTCAAACGTCCCTGCTCTAAACAAAAACACTCCCCATTTCGAAATGTGGAAGGTCATTCTGCCAAGTCCCAGAACAATCGAATGTTATTGCACCTTCTGATTGTATGCAAGTGCAAAGAACCTAACCTCTTTTGTCATCTCAAGAACAGAGAAATTTTCATTGCAGCAGAATTTCAAAATTTTTGTCACTTTGTGTCACTTATGATTCCTCTGAACTCATGCTTTTAAGAAAACTTCGGGATAGAGCTGCACAGCAAAGGATGGCCAATTTATACCACACCAAGCTTCCATTTAAACCATTGTGAGTTTTTGTTTCAGAAATAAATTTATTTTCATTTATTTAACAGTTAAAATAGTCATAATAACAGTTCAATGACGATACTACATAATAAACTAGATAACTCTCCGCCCCTTTTTCAGGACAGACTTAAGAATAAGAAATTTTCTCCTATTTTGCCACCAATAATTTCATGCAGAAATTTTTATGGTACTTTTTATACAAATGTCTCTAGATTAATCTGGTTAGAGATCATCGTAAAAAAGTAGGGGTAGGAATAGAGGCGGAAATTTGTCATATTTGAGAATGTCCTGAAAAAAGGGTGGAGAGTACGACCCCTGAGATGATTATTGTTGAATTCTCGATTATCCGAAGTAGATTCGGTCCCAAATACTTCGGATAATCGAGGTTCTTAGATTGTGCCTAATCTAGTTGCGAAAAAATTACTATGGATCGTAATTCATAATTTTTTTTAGGAATTTTTAAAAATATATTTTTTAATCAGAATAATGCGTGCATACTTGCCAACCATCTCATTAATAACCGTACAATTGTTAACGCCCCCTGAAAAAACGCCCCTTTTCTCACACCACTATATTTTTAGAGTTATTCTCGCCAAATGTTGTTACGATTAAATAAGACTAAAATTACTCTAAAAAATTATTGGTGTGAAAGGAAAGGCGGGGACTAAAAATTGTACGGTTTATAATGAGATGGTTGGCAAGTATGTGCGTGAAATATCTTCGAGAAATTTCATTCTAATTTATTACCAAAAAAAAAAAAAAAAAAAGAAAAAAAAGAAAATTTAAATTAGAAAGTTTTGGGACAATATTAAATATATTTTGTCATATTCATTTAATATTATTATTCTCAAATTTTTAAAGCTTATAACGCTATGGAAATTTGAGATAAATATATAAGCTATACCATTTTACAGAATTATTTGACCCATGAAACTAAAAATTTTTGTTAAACGTGGGTGTTACCGTTTGAAAAACATTAAATTGTCGCAAGTTTATAGACGACCACCTAAGCAATGGTATTAGGATCGACATTTTTCTTTTTTTTTTTTTTTTTTTTTTTTCAGTGCAGTGTTATTATGCTATCTCTACTTCATATTCCGCGTGCAATGTGTTAATTTTATAAAAAATAAATTAATCTGTATAGAAAAAATTGTCACGTTAGGTAGAAAACCATAAGAATCTAAAATTAAAAAAATTAAAATATGAATTTTACTTTTTGTAGATTTTTGACATTCTGTTATAGATAGCATAAGCAAATGATAATTGATGACGGCCATTTAGCGCTAATAAGAAACGACATATCACTGCAATTGTTTAATTAATGCAAGGAATGATCTGTAAATTTCAAACCCACATTTTTTATGATGCTCATTCTATTCGTGGAAACATTAATGGATTGTAATTCATAATTTTATAGAATGTGAATTTATTAAAAATTTTCATAATTAAAAAGAATATTTTTAATGGAAAATATACTTGGAATACGTTAGGGTTATTACATTTCATCGCATTTAAAATAATAATTTTTTGTTTATTACAGTGAAACCTCTCAAGTTGGACACCCCTACAAGTTGGACACCCCTCTAAGTTGGACACTTTTTCTCGGAACGGAATGTACCCATAGGATTAACATTATGTCCAACCTCTGTAAGTTGGACACCCCTCTAACTTGGAAGTTGGATAGTCAAATACAGCTCTAAGTTGGACACTTTTACCCAATGAGACAATAAAACAAGATATAAAACTTCCATTTTCTCACTTTTTTTTAGAAATTTTACTTATTCCTTGTAGAAATAGCTGTAAATATCTATAAAACAATGTTTATTCTCACGATATATCCACCTCTATCTCATCTTGTAAAAAAATATTTATTTTCTTCACTTGAAAAGTTTACAAATTACTGAATTTTGGCGCATAATGAAAGAATCTTTCTTTTTATTGATTTGCATGAATTGTTTTTGTCCTTTTCTCCAGGAAATATCCGGTAAAGAGCCTACAGGCATGTTTTGACTTAGACTGTTTTAAAATGAGCATTAGACAATACATTTCGGTTGCTAGGGTTCCTCTTTATTTGTCCCTTTTATTTTTCCTACCAAGTTTTACTTGAGTGTATAATTGCACTAAACTTAATACGTGAGAGATCTACCTATAGTGAAAAAAGATGTTGATTCAATATGGGTGCATATCAATCGACAGGTGTCGCTGCTATGCTGCAGTTTTCCCCGTTTACGTGAAAACTATAACCTATTTTTTAAAGCGAATAAATTCACCAAACTTCATAAGTGAGATGGCTATTTATGAAAACGAATGTTATCTTAATTTGGGTATAGATCAGCAGACAAAGTGGAGCTACTTTTAATCACATTCCCTGATTTTCCATATGACTATCACAGCATCTATTGAATAAAATTGCAGCAAAATGCATATGCAAAATTTTTATTGTGAGAAGTTATATTGATTAAATTTTCGTGCATATTAACAGGTGGATTGAGCTGTTATATAAAAAATTATAGAAGAGAGTGTTACTATGGTCACAATATACCAGTTTAAATTTAGATTTTAAATTGGCAAATTTATTATTTTTGTACATATATCGTGAATACTTAATTATGTTATATTTATATGTGATTAAATGTTAAAAAGCATGCATATATACAGTTTAATTAAATCGGAAAATGTAAACACCCCTATAAGTTGGACACCTCTCAAAGTTGGACACTTTTTCCTGTAACCGTAGGTGTCCAACTTAGAGAGGTTTTACTGTATATGAATTAAAGTCTGTTCCACACTTTTAAAATTAGTACTCTCAGAATTAAACAGGGGATAATTTGATCCAAATAAATAAATAAAAGAAGAAAAGAATCAAAATTGGGTGATGCCATTTTAAGAAATGAAGTTGGTGAGAGTTTTAATATGTAAATGACCCCCTAAGCAAAATCTAAGTAAATCAATATGCACCAGATATTGTTACCAACCAATCAACACAAGCCGGATATTAATGCGAAGATTTGAAGCGAAATTATTCTTGAGGTGTTTTTTCCCCTCGTTCCTTATTCTTACTGACTGTGCAATACTTTTTCTTAATCGTTCCAGTATAAAATAAAATAAGCGGTAATACTTTAAACATACTACTTTGAATGTAGTTTTTACTCTGCATATGGCAACATACACGTCAGCAAATCCTCATTCTAATTACACTGCTCTGCATGAAAATCGGCCTTAGCACCATTTTTGCAAATTCTTATGCAAAATGACCTCCTGAATTCCAATATGACATCATTTTGCCCTATCACCCTCCGTTTTCTGGGCACAACCCACCATATTTTTTACCCGTTTTCAGTAATTTTATAGCTATAAATCTGATTTGCAGGGGAGGAAAGGATTATTTTATATGTTAAATATTTTCTGAGCGGCTACAGAAATGAAAAATTCTAAAATATGAACATTTGCAACAAAAAGAAAATTTAGGGGTGGGGAGTAATTTGATACGGAAATTTGGAATTATATTTATTATATTTTATTAATCAGTTATTATTGTTATTTAATATACAAACTGTTTTTTTTTTTTTTTTTTTTTAATAACAAAATTTTCCTGTTTTAAAGTGTTAAAATGATATTTTTCTATTTTCCAAATCAAATTCATGGCCATAAAATTACCGAACAAATTAGGGGACATACAAATTAGGGGGTAATATAAAAATTCGGGGAGTGGTGGCGTTCTGAGAAAACGGTGGGTTAGACAAAATGGGAGCTATATTTGGATTCAGAAGATCATTTTACATAAGAATGAGCCGGAATGCATAGCTGCCAATATGTTAATTTATTTCGGAGTACTTTTAGCCCGCCTTTGTTTAACACCACTTTGTTTATAGAAACATTTTCTTCAATATATAACTTCGATAAAATAAGAAAAAAAATTCCCTTTAAAAAATAAGTGGTACGAAATAGAGGCGGGGCTAAAATTACTCCGGAATAAATTAAAATATTAGCAGTTATGGAAATTGTAATAGAGGCCGTAAGCTTTTTTCAGCAGCACCGTGTTATTACCATAGTTTTACTTAACCGTTTGAATGCTGAAGCACTTACTGAAATACATCCTTAAATTGCTATCGTTGTTTCAGGCCGCAATAAAAGTTTTTCCGGTGTAAATATTTAATTTTAGCTTTTTAAAAATTCGAAACCCAATCATACCAACTGAAAAAACACGCCTTGCAGTAAAAAATAAAAAAATCCAAGTAAGCAGCAATAGAAATGTCATATATAAATAATTATTTTTATGCGTAAATCATTTACTCTCGATCGCTATTTCTACAGAAACAACATACGGATTTTTCTAATGAACGCACACTATAATATAAAGTCACACCAAATTATGAAAACCACGCCTTGCTGTAGCGTGTGTAATAGGCCAATTTAAATATCATTAAAGAATTAATTAAAAAAAAAAAAAAAAAAACGGGTTTTACCATTAATAATTGTTTACACACAATGTTTTACGAAAATTTAACACATGGAAAACATAGCTTTAACATAGTTTTCCAAATATGTAATTCAGCGTAGTGAAGAGGTGTGTATTCTGATAAGATTTTATCGAGACTCCGCCCATTTTTTTTTTTCATCCTTTTTCAAAATATAAAGATATATATTTTAAAAATAATTAAACGAGCGTCGTAATATTTTATGCGTCGATAATCACGTTAGATATTTCTCTTTCGAAAAAACTGCATTTAATTAATTTCAATGATTAGATTTTTGACGTCGTCTTATGCTGATATTTTTTGATCGTTAAAAAAAAAAAAAAGAAAAAAAAGAAAGAAAGAAAAGAAAAGTGTTGTTAAATAAAACCCAGTCACTCATACGATTATCAGTTAATTTATTATTTCTTTTTTGTGTTTTACGAATAAATAATGAAAGAAAAGAACATTATAAAATATATAAACAAATATATATATATATATATTTCATCTTGTTAAAGAAAATGTAAGAGAAAAATAATGAAAACAAAAGGTTAAACAATTGTGTTTTGATGCACAAAAACCATGTAGTTTTTTCTTACAGTGGGCGCAGATGAGTTTGGAACTTTATAGAAAAATTCTCTCTAATATATAACTTCGATAAAATAAGACAAAATTACTTTTAATAAATAAGCGGTACGAAATAAAGGCGGGACTAAAAATACTCCGGAGAAAACTAAAACATTGGTAGCTACGTAGAAGTTGCTGTGAACTGATTGGTTTTGTTTGAGTAAAAAAAAAAAAAAAAAAAAAAAATTAAATTAAAATTCCGGTTACATCTGAATTCTACCTATCGCAGTTTTCGAGACTAGACATTCCAGCTCTAAAGCGCTGCTTAGCAGTCACACGGTTGATAATACAGCGCGCGGTATTACGCAGCAGTCGTTTTTTAGAACTCTTACGACATGACAAAGAAGTTCATATAAACCTTCGGTTCAGAATTAAAATTACATTTTAATAAATGTAGGTGATTTTCTGGTGAATATTAAATTTTAAAAAATTTAGCGTTTTAAATATATATATATTTTTTTACATAACTCGCATGAATACAAGCTATTGTATCTTCGAAATGCTGTACAAAAGGCTCTCCACCTAGGACTATGTCTACCAAAGAAATCTATCATTTTGAAACCACACACTAACATACTGCGTAATTTAAACTAATTAAACATTCAACTAAATGTGACACTATGTATTAACTAATTTATTTCAATCCTTCTGTGCGAACTTATTTTTTCTCAATTCATATCGGTGACGAGAAAATTTACGTCTTGACTTGCATATATGCAAAATACTAATTAATATGTCGTAGAATTGCTATTACTAGATTTTTTTTTTTTTTTAAACATCAGTTTTCATTTTTTAGAGTACTTTTCTTCTTATTTATTTATAAATGCATTTTCCGAGAAGTATTCCAAAAATAAAGTGTTGTTTTAAAAGGGGCGAGTACTAACAATGCTACTGAATATTAACACATTGTCGTCAGGATATTTTCCTATTTTGAACAGTAAGCCCCGCCTTTTGGCGTTTCTTTAAACCGTTATATTATTTATTAAAAGGATTTTGCGTACTCATGATTAAATTCTTCTTAATAACTGATTGTAAATGTCACTGGCATACATATATGTACTAGCAGCATATAAAGTATTAAACACGGACACGTAAAAATGTTTTTTAAAGTAAAGTACTTTTCAAGAGGAACGCCTGTTGGCGGTGCTTGATTTTCATGGCAAACGCAATTTTACGTAACCCGCAAACAAAGTGTTAATTTGATGCCTGCTGGTGGGAGATAACGGGATGGAATCTGCGTCGAAACATTATCATAGTCGTTTAGATTTTTTCGTGTATTTCTTTAAAATTGGGTTTAAATATGGCTATAAAACTTTGTAAAGAATACGTGAAGGTAAATTCAGAGAAATACTCATATACTCAATCGACTCTAACCCCCACATAAACATATCAGTTTAAATCACTTCGCCTGAACGGTTTTAAATTGGTTGGAATTTTTGATGGATTAGTATTTAATTTTGTATTTCAAAACTATTTTTCAGAAGTGATCAAACTGAACATTATTGAGAAGACAGTTTTGTCCGTAAATCAAATTTTCATGTATATATTTTTTTTAAATTCTAAAAGCAAAGATTTAACACATCACTTGAGTACTATTTCAAAGAGAGCGCGTAAGGGGGTTTATTTTATTTATTTATTTATTTTTATGAGTATCATGTCAGGGGTCGAAGTACTCGCCTTTTTTTTTATATAGGAAACTTTTCCGGATCAGAAATTTTCACGTTTTATACTACCGCTATTTTTATGCAATAATCTTCATCCTATTTAATCATGACACATAACTATAAAAATATGGTAAGATTTTCTGCATTAAATTAGTTGTAGCAAAAGAGGTAAAAATCCCCTTTTTCTTAATACATCGTAAATGCATTTGAAGAGAATTACTCTAAAAATTAAGTGGTGTGGAAAAAGGGACGGTACTAACAATTTGCCGGATTAGATTGGCAGCTCTGTTCATGTAAAAATAGCATCAAAATCTACAAGAAAATTCTCTTTCTAAACATTATGGTGAGATTATAATAAAATGATCGTAAAAATATAGGAACGCTGGGAGCCCTGGGCTTAGGTTGGCAAGTATGTACTAATAATGAAAAAACAGGCATGCATCTAATGTACGGTGCTGCTAATGGGAAAATGGTACATTTCTCGCTAATTCTGACGCAAGGACTGGAAAAAGAACTGTCTGCATCCAGACATGAAAACAATCTAAATTTTGTGGCTGAAACGCCCGACACAAGTACAAGACATTTTGCATGCCGTGTACATGCGAATCAGCCTACTGTTTGGACAGTCTTACATGAAGAACATTTACACCCATTCCATATTCAGAAAATCTAAGCATTGCAAGTAAGTGATTACCCTCTGCGCGTAGAATTCTGACAATAGCTCTTGCAACAGTGTGCGTTGCAGCAGGATTTTTCGAACTTTTCTACTATTCTCAGATGAGGCAATTTTTACACAGGAAGGTGTTTCAATGTGCGCAATACTCATCTGTGGGCAACAGTAATTGCACACGCTACACGCCCACATTCATTCCGAAAACGTTTCTCTGTTAATGTTTAGGAAAGTATTGTGAACGTTCGGTTCATAGGCCCATATCTTTACAAACGCCGGTTAGTGGCTCACGTTATGTTATTTTACAAAAAGAAGTTTTGCCAGAATTGCTGCAAGATGTTCCAGTTGTCACGCGCAACCAAATGGGGTTTCAGCTTACGGAAACAAAATTTTTATTTTGTTTGGCCTTTTGTATGATAAATAATTATAAATAGAATCTCTCTGTTAAAAAATACACCATTCAAGAGGAACGGCAGTAGGCGGAGCTTACTGGTAAAAAACACAGAAAACACATATCCCGTAAAGGGTAAATGACGTTTGGGGACATGGGTTCCTATGCAATTCTGAGTCTTAATGATGTGTCCTACCTCCCTTCAATGTTTGTCCCATCATCGTTGAATCACCATGTACATATATATGTATATATAATGGTAATAGGCACAAAACATTGAATAAACATCACAAAATGCAAGAACTCGTATTACTTACTTTTAACCCTTTCAGGGGCAGTGGTATATATTTTATACCACCTAATTTCAGTTCCTAACTTCCAAAATTCATCCCAGAAGCTTTTTATAAAATTTTACTTTTTTACCTTATGCGAAAATATTAATTTATTACTTTTCATCTAATCGTGTTTTCAAACTGTGGTGGCACTTGATTTTAAAAGAAAAGAAATTCATTGCCCCTGAAAGGGTTAAACGCCTGTTCTGTGATGCTTTTTTATAATTTTAAAAGAGATAGGTATTTCCATATACCATATACACTCCTTCTCATATTTATAAGGACACTTTATATTTTGAAATAACTAATGTAAAAGTAATTGTGAACAAGATTAACTAAGTGCACTTAATATATCTAGTATTCTAAAAACGAAAATTGCTATAATTTTTTTAATCTGAAACAAAATTAATAAAAAATAATGCAAAATGTGTTTTTCTCCACGTTTTTAGATGTTCATAATTATAGGGACAATCCAGATTTTTTCGTTTTATTTAAATTACTAGCGGATAAATTACAGTTGACATGCGAATTTGTTAACTACTGGGCTAGATTAATTCATATATAAGCTTTCAATTTTTCTTGGACGGACATTACTGATAATTCCTCGAAAAAAAGAACGTTCAATTAGTGAAGTATGATAAATGCGTTTTTTAAAAGGAAGGATAATTTTAATCCGCCGAATTTCTAATGAAATTCGAAGATCTAAAATTGTTGAAGGAAATGTGATGAAATGTTGAACTGCTGGTTCGATAGGAGAGAGATCTGATAAAAAATCAGAGTTGTTTTACAGAGATCGAAGACTCATAATTCCTCTTACTGTTCTACTCATAATGACTGCTGCTAAATTTGCTCGTATTTTTTAACGAAAGGTTAGGTTCCACATTTATGCATGTTTAAAATAATTAATAATATGTTAAAATGAATAAAAAACCTGCAATAATCAATCAGCATTTAATGGGGGAAAGAACGTCTGCGTTAAAGTTGAATAAAGACAATATTAAATGGTAAAATGTTGCATTTTTGGATGAAAAACATTTTGTTCTTGATTAACCAAATGGATTTAACAGTTACTGGCACGATCTGAAGATAGCGAAAGACAGAGCAGATTTTTTAAAGGCAGATATGAATCGGGCATTTAAAAGTTGGATCTATCGTGCTCTGGGAAGCTGCTTCTACTGAAGGCAGAATGAATTTAGTAATTTTTTCAATTATTATGAACATCAAGAGAATATCCGCAAATTTTAAACGTCGAATTATTAGATTTTTGTTAGATTTTGGGGGGTAATAATATTTTTTTTCGACAAGACTTACATTTTTTCTCTACTTTTAGAGCAATAGGAAATAGTTTGAAGAAAGAAACGTCTGTATTATTGCCTTTCCCATGGTCTAATAGTTGAAAAAACCTTAATTTATGATATTAGAAGTGTGCATGCAAGTGGAAAGCAATTTTAAATAGTTTAAATGTATTAAAAATATCATATATGCTATATGAAATGGTATTGAAATTGAATATTAAAAAAAATGTATATATATATACCAGAGAGAATGTCTGACTGTTTAACCCTAAAAAGAGACCCCATAAAATATTAATTTAAAGAAAAACTGAAAAAAATTCGAGCTGTCCTTATAATTGTGAACACCTGAAAAATCATCTTTTTACCATATTTAAAGTTTTTTAAGATAGAAAAACGATAAAACTTTTTAAATATAGTCTATTAATGAAATTCAAATTAATTAAAAATATATTTGTTTAAATTATAGTGTTCAGTGTTTAGTTAATATGGAAAAACGGGTGTCCTTATAATTATGAGAAGGACTGTATTAATAAATTTACTTTGCACAAACCTCAATGAACTCGAAATATAATATTCATGTGCACAAAAGAATGCTTTATATACTATTTAGTACCATTATAATTAAGATTTAAAGGACCGCATAAAATTATTTTGATATATTAAGGGCTTTTCATTTTTATTAAGAATTTTAATACTTTCAAGCATTGTTTAGGAGTGATTATGATAGAAGTTAGTCTATTTGTCTGATTGTACATCTCTTTATCTGTCTGTCTGTCAGTATGTCGGCCTCCAGCATTCATAAATGTTTTCAGAATTTATATTCAAAATAATATATGTCCTTCACACGTTCATTATGGAATGTTCCCTATTTAAAATAGCATTCATAAAACATGTACAACTGGTTTGTGTACAAGAACAATTTTAAAATATGCCAATACATTGCGTTTTATGAGCGAAACATTTGTAAGTTTCTACTACAAAAGTCATAATGAAATTGAAATTTATTGTTAATATGGTAAAATAATGTTTTGTATAGATTATGATTTGTTTAGTGTTCGTATTTACAGGTCTGCTCTAAAATATTCAGGGACATTGTAGGCTACCAGTGGAAATTTTTGGAACTGCATTTTCGTTTGTATTAAACATTTTTATCAGTTTCCAACTATGGTTTAAAGTAATTATGAATTTATTAAATCTATTTGCCTGTATTTTACTTCTATCTGTACGTTGTATGATAATGTATCCACAAAACATTGAAGGTTATCTATGCAAAGTGTACGCACAGTTAGAAAGTGTTACCGAATGATTTTCCGTTCTTGTTTCTTTTATATTGCATTCATTATCGGAAAATAAAAACTTATTTACAAGTGTAAATAAATGTAGCTAATGATATGAAAATTCAGATATTAAATTTTTAAAACAAATGTTTTCCATTCACATAAGACATATTTTGAAGTATTTTGGAATAAAATAAATAAATATGTATTAAATGTGTAGATAATTTTATGCAGAAATTCTGTTTATATCTGGAATGTTTAGGAAATTTTCTGAATCATATCACCTTCATTTTTCTCTTAACATAAATTCAATACAATGAAATTAAAAAGCATATTTTCAAACGTAAATGCGATAATGTATCCAATTTAAGTTGATTATTTTTAAAACACAAAAACCTGGTTTAAAAAGGAATGAAATATATAAATATAATTTCTTATTTTCTTTAAATAAATCGTCGGTGAATTTATTTATTTATTTATTTATTTTTTTAATAAATAAGATTAGATTTATTCATACCTGGTAATATTTATAATTTATTCTGGAATGCTGTTAGCCCCGTCTCTTTTTCACAGCAGTATGATTTTACACATTTTTTTCCAATATATAACTACGATGAAATAAACAATATACTATTGTGAAAAAAAGGGCGGGTACTCAGGAATAAATTATAAATATTACCAGGTATGCCTGTTCCTGAATTTGACGTCCTGATGTTTAATTTTATTCAGCTGTTAAACGATATAAGATATTTTTGGGATTAAATATTTGGATGGAGTTTCCGTGTAGTGTTGATGAATGATAAATGAATGTTCATAGTATGTAGGAAAAAAGATAAATGTAACAACCCAGGCATACTACATTACTCAGCTGCTAATTAACACTTTCGCGACCGCATGTTTTTGTTTTTTTTACATTAAGTTCCGTCTGCGGGAGTTATTCTCAAAAGTTACAATATTTCAGAACAAAATTTTCTATATTCAGATTCATAATACAAATGGATATACATTATATTTGTACTCTTAAATCAAAGTATTTATATCCATATTACATTAGTTGTACAAATATGAATATTGTTCATATTTTTAAGAGAAGACATACAAATTGCAAAAGAAACACCCACTGGCGGAGCTAGATGTTTTGAAAAGACGTGAACCTACGTCAGCGGTTGCGAAAGTGTTAAGAAATACACTTGCCAACATCCTAATTAATATTCTGTAGTGTTGTTAGTCAAGCCTTTTTCCCCACCAGTAAGTTTTTACAGTAATATTCTCCAAATGCAATCACGATAAAATAAGAAGAAAAATACTCTAAAAAGACTAATGTGCAAAAGAAGGCGGACTAAATATACTACAGTATATTAATTTGTAGGTTGGCAAGTATAGTTAATACATTCAGAGCCTGATTAAGGGGGAAGCACACATTATCTCCGCTCTCACCGGAATACTTTTACAATTATTTTTTACTTCATGTCATAGAAATTCCACGCTTTGGCGAGGAAATATTTTTTATAAAAAATGAACGGTGTAAAACAATCCAATTTACTCACCGTTATTAGACACCAGAATTCTTTTAAAATAATTTTTAATGAGAATTTTCTGTTTATTATAGGAGGAAAGTATTTGTTAAAAAATAACGGTGTAAGTATAAGTAATGTGTGCTTCCCCCTTAATCAGGCTCTGAAGACATTCCATCCGGTTTTACAGTAGTACTTTAGAAACCCATTCTAGCGACTAAAATGGCTTTTTCTTTCCTTCCTCAAAAATTATATGAGAAAAATTAATTATAAAAAAGAAAGAAAAATATAAGGATAATTTCCAAAAAAATAGAAATAAAATTTTAGTTAACAAATCTTTATGAAGGGGACTTGGCACCTTTGAAGGCACCACTGAAGTAGATTTCATATGAACGCTTATATTTCCATTTAATATTTCTTAAATGAACTATATTAGGTTTTTTCAATAAAATATACATTCATGCGCCAATTATTACTGTTTTTGATATATTTTTGACAGATTTGAAATCACTAAATTGCGTTTCCTCAGTTTGCATTTTTTAACGAATTCAGGATCTTCAATATGCGAAATTTTCTACAGATATTCAAGAAAAGATTTAACATTTTTCGGGATTTTTAATGGAACTTACTTAAAAGAATTAATGTTGGGTTTTGAAATTTATTAATTAGTTTTCGAGAAAAAAAAAGAATTAAAAAGTATCTGTCTAGGTAAACATTTGGGAAATGTACATGCTTTTTTTTAAACTTATATTTTTAATATTTTTTCTTTTAAAGATATTGCAAAATCCATCCCTAATTCTTTAAAGTAAGCTCTATTAAATATCCAAAAAATTTTAAATATTTTCTTAAATATCAATAGAAATTTTAGCATTTTGAAGATCATGAATTCATGAAAAAATATAAACTGAGAAAACACAATTCAAAGATTTTGAATTTGTAAAAAATATATCAAAAACCATAAGAAGACTTGAATATATATTTTATTGAATAAACCTAACATAGCTCAATATATGTACAGTCGGGGAAAAAAAAAACGCAACACTCAACGTAACTTCGTTGCTAATCAATGTAGAAAAATGTAATAGGTATCATTTGGCGGGGAATTGTAAGTAGTTTTAGAAAATGAACTGAAATTTTGAATTGGGGGTCGTCTACATATTAAAACGCGCACCAACTTTGATTTTTTCAATGGTAACCCCCTATTTTTATTTTATATTTGAATTCCTGGGGTCGCGACAACGCGAAAAAATATATTGGTTGTATATTTTACTCATTTTTTCACAGAGTTATAAGCGTTCAAAGTTTGAAGGTGCTAATGTTAAATTCATATTTCAAACTTTTATTAATATCTTCATAAAAAATAACTTGATCGATATAATTTTTTTTTTTTTACGAGATACAGTGAAGAAACCCAAACATAATCCATCATTACTTTTGATTCTGGAAATTTTTTTTTATTTTGAAAAATATTAATAAATTCATATTCATAAAAATTATGAATTATGACCTATATTAATTTTTACATAAAATGAATCCTAATGATGAAAAATATGGGTGTGCAAATTTGCAGCTCATTCCAATTATTAGTTTTCGAGATATAAATAAATCTTTCTTTTGGAGAGGTTTAGGGGGCAGTCTCTTATATAGTTTTGCATGAGATAACGAATCAAATCTTAAAAAATAACAAAGAAAATTAAACAAAATACTTTTATTTTTTATTTACGGGTCCAATTATATAACAGCAGCGTCAAACGCAAAGAAATGAAACAAAAATTATGATTTTTAGACATTAGTGTTAGCATCAAGAATTTCTGTTTTCTGAAGAAGACAAGCCCCGCCTTCATCGTTCTTCAAAACAAAACAATACATTAAAGAAAAGTAAATGTGACACTGAGTATTCGTGTTAAACCCCTTATTTTATGTTGACAAAAATATGCAGAAGTGGTATTTACTTCATCGATTAATTGGTGATTAATTTTGAATCTTTTAAACAAACACTAGAAGAAAAAAATTAACTAAATAGGCGGGGTTTACTGTTTTAAATAGAAAAATAGGTTTAATGTGAAATTACCAAATATAAAAAACGAATGGAATTGGAATGCAAGACAGACCTGTAAAATCGTTTCTTAACTACCGGTCATAGTTAAAGGTTTAATTATTTGCTTCATATATTGCTTTATTTTTATTTATTTATTTATTTTGTAGTGAGGAGAATTATTATTTTAAGGATACTTTAGTATTTAAAATTTTAATCATATATTTGAACATTATACAATTTAAAATATACTTTTACTTTTATAAACATATTTTAACACTTTTTTGCGACCGCAGGATTTTGTAATTTTGACAGTAAGATCCGCTTAAAGAGGTTATGCTCTCAAAATAAAATATTTTAGAACAAATTTTCTGTATTCACAATTATATTACAAATGGATATACATCATAATTATATTCTTTCTAATCAATACATTTCTATCCATAGTATATTTTATTGCAAAAATATGAACACTGGGTACACACTTAAGAAATATGTAACACACAAATTACGAAAGAAACGCCCACTGACAGACTTACAGATTTTCAAATGGCGTGAATCTACGTAAGCGGTCGCGAAAGGGTTAATTAAGAAATTATATTCTCACAGAAATTATAAAACGAATCGTACAGTTCCAAAGATTTCAACTGATCCAAAACTGTTAAGTGCGACAGTGGCGGATTTAAGGGGAGTGCTAGGGGCTGAAGCCCCCCCCCCCCCCAAAAAAAAAAAAAAAAATAACACTGACATTCACAATTGAATATTGCAATTGTAAATTTTTTATTGGTCTAGAATAACACTTTGAAAAATCTTAGCCCCCCCCCTCCCCCCCAAAAGTCAAGTTCTGGATCCGCCACTGAAGTGCGATTAAAATTGTTTAATATTTACTTCATGAACACTTACAATAGTTTATCCGAAAAGATTTAGTTTATGTGTTGTTGTATATATATATATATATATATTATTTCATTTCGTATATTATGTTACACCTACGAAAGAAAATTTAAGCCTTATTGGTGATCAGTACAGCCATAATAGACACTTGAAAAATATTGCGCTTTTATCACAGAGTACTGTATGGAGTAATCACAAGTGTAATGTATTTAAATAGACCTAAAATTATCTAAAAAAGTACTGAAGTATATATAAATCTAAAAAATTGAATTCAGGATAATTAAGGAACTGAGAACGAAGCAACGTTTTATTAATATAAATATTTTGTTTTTTCCTGAAAGATTTCCGGTGTGAAACATTAAAATTTTCTCTATTTCTTATAGGATCTTAATTTTATTTTTCTACATTTATAGATAACCCCCTAACAGATTTTTCATTATAACTCTATAAATACTAAAGATAAAGAATACAAACAATATACTTTTCCGCACTGCCAGACTCTCAGAAATTCGAAAATGATGTCAAAATTGGGTGTTCAAAATCAAAGTTGGCGCTCATTTCAATATGTTGATGACCCCTAATTCAAAATTTGACGACATACTCAGAAAGTGCTTTGAATTTCCTGTTGAATGATGTGTATTAGATGTTTCTGCGTCAATTAATAACGAAATTACAGCGGGTGTTGCGTTTTTTTTTTCCCCGACTGTACCGTAATTTCTGGTAGATACCCGGTAGGTTACATAATCCAGTTTTGCACCAGAAATTTCTATTGATAAATAAATTTATATTTGAACGAGCTCTTCCTTCGAAAAAGTATAGATTTCTCTATTAAATAAAATTTCTGGTGGAAAAATGACCTGCGGGTTATCTACCAGAAATTTATATTATACAGAAATATAAGGTTTTATAAGAAAGCTACTTCACTTGTGCCATAAATGTCGCCAACGACCCTTAATATAAAAAGAAATCTGCAATAGAAAGAAGAAGAAAATATCCTCTTTCACGGGATAGTAATAATAATAATAATAATAATAATAGTTGTTTGTCTGAAAGTTGAAAAGTCAAAATGGCGATAAATATTTCAATTTTTATGTGAAAATATTTTACAATAAACGGCATTATTTATTGAATTATGTTTATAAAAATATTTTAATTTATTACATATACTGTAATGTTATTTCGTAAACAATATTCTGTTATTGATTATTATTGGGAATAAATTTTAAAAAGTTATCCAAAATTACGTTAAAAGCATATATTTAAAATTTATGTCAAAATATTTTTTAACAGCATATTTTATTCAATGATATTGATTAAAAGTGGTTAATTGATTACATATTCTATAACAGTATTTGGTGAACGACCTTCTGTTATTAATAATTATTCGGAATAAATTTTTAAAAAGTTTATATTGTCGTGTAATTCCATCGAATTTTCTAATATTGTGATACTAAACGACTCTTTATAAATTTAATCTTTTTTTTTTTTCTTTTTCTTTTTTCTTTTTAGTTTCATTAAATTAATAAGTATTTACGCAATTTTATATTTATTGTTGTTACTAGTTAAAACTTAAAAAGCGATTATTGTTTCTTATTTAAATTAGCTTAGCTAAGGTAGTTGAACTCAAATTCTTTTCAGTATGAAAAACACGTGTCACGACCGAATACATGTAATCTTAATAAGGTATTTCTCTCGAGTTCACCGACCTTCCCAAACACACAGGGATGGAACACGGGCGCAGAATTCATACCACTATGAAAGTAAGAAAATTTTCTACCTCTTAAATCAACGATATTATAGGTATGGAAATTTCTTAAACAGATTCCGGTATGAATTCTGCGCCCGTGTTCCATCCCTGAACACAAAGGAAAATACAGCAATTATTTTCGCGTCAGTTTTTTAGCATCCATTCCATGACCTTCAAGTTGAATACGGACAATTATATCAGTCCATCATTATAACTCTTTTTAAATTTTAAAATCTGAGGTCAGTGATATCCCACAATTTGAATACCACAGTCTTTTTAATTTTAAATATTATTTTACTTGTTGAATTTCTATGGTTAAACAAAAAATAAATACTATAGGTTAATGCCATGACCACAGGTAGGTCAGTCACATGGAAGAATCAGGTTTCATAACACTGTTACCCTGCAGTAATGTGCATCTTGAATTTGAACTTCTTCTTTTTTTTCTCCTTCTCCTTCTTCTTTTTTTTTTTTTTTTTTTTGAGATTAAATACGGTGGTTATTATTGTTAGAAAATACTGCTGAAAGCGGGAATATCTTTGGGTGTGACTATATTTACATGGAATTATCCTATAAAATGTAGTGTTCTTGAAAATGCCAGAAACTGTAGCTCTTGTTAAATTCCAAATTGCATTTTATGATTTTTTTTTTGATGAAATATATATATATATATATATATATATGTTCTGATAACTCAACAGATAATTTGTGAAAAATGTATGAGAGTTTTCTGATGTGGTGCGAACATTTAGAAATATATGCATTTAGTTGGAAGCGAATAAAGCATTATATTATTAAAGGGTTGTAATAATGCATAACAAATGTTAAAATGGTTTTTGATATAATTGAAATATTTTTTAAATATGTATTTTCTCTCCGAAATGAATATTTTTGCTAATATTTGAATAGATAAGCAAAGAGCAGGGGTCGGATTCTCCGCCTTTTTTTCAGGACACACGCAAAGATAAAAAAATATATATATATATATGTTCTTTTTGTCATTAATAATTTTATGCCGAAAGACTTCTGGATGCATTTAAAGTAGCGTGCCACGATTATACAGGGCAATAAATATGGGAGAGTGGCTCACCTTGGGACACTTTTTTTCTTTCTTTTTTCTAATTTTTTGATATTGATAAATTATTGTCAAAATTTTACCTAGTGTTTGTTTAACCTTTGCCTACATTATTAAACAGCTTTCAATCTTAAATCCATTATGGAAAATTTAAAAAAAAATGTTTAGTGAACTTGTATTTTGTCCCAAGATGTACTACCTGGTGGCTCACCTTGGGACAGGTGAAAAATAGATGTGAAAAGTTCAATAATTGAATTACAATATACTTGGAATTGTTTATTCAAGAAAAGAAAAGTATTTCAAGTGATAAAGATAACTATTAGAAATCCTAATATTTTCTAATTTTGTTTAGAACTGTTTCCTTTTTCTGATAGTCTTTATTTCTAATCCTTGCCATTGTTAAAGCCTAATGAGTTCCTAAAAGAAGAAATAATAACTATTCATAAACACAGATTATGTAGATTAAATAAAAAATATTTTAATCACAATATATTTTTCTAAAAATATTTGAAATAAAAGTTAGGTAGTCATATTTTGTGTCCCAAGGTGGACCACCTCCACCTGTCCCAAGGTGTACCATTCACAGACTATGAAATTTTAGAATTCCATGCTGTTAGACTTAGCACCAAAATAATAACTATACATCAGTTTTATAGAGAAAGCTTTAAGTTTCATTATAGTACCTTTTATTTCAAAATATTTTCATTAAAAATCCACCTAACTACTTATGAAAGTTTTACATGAAAGTTACTAGACATGCTCTCAAAATAAAAATCTAAATAAATTCTTACCTGCTTCATCAATGGAATCAAAAAACATCTGAAAATTTGACTGTGATGCCATCTATCTGCATCTACAAGAGCTAAGCATTAATTTAAAATCTAGGGCAAAAAATAAAGCTGTGCCGAGGTGTACTGTGTCCCAAGGTGAGCCACTCTCCCCTAATAATAAAATAAAATTCATTTCTCAGAGTGTCCTGAAAAAAGGGCGGAGAATACGACCTCTGAAAGCGTACTGTAGTAACCCATTTTGAGCGAATGCGCATTTCTCTTTGTAAAAGTTGCAATTTATTTTATACATTTTAAAAAGATGGATGCATTTAAAATCGTTGAAAATCGGTCTTAAAATGTTTTTTTTTTAGAATTATGAAATTTTGCATACAAGTACCCTGAAATATACCAGTTGTAAATATATTATCGCTTCTCGGCCTCTTGGTTAACATCAAAGTGTAGTGTAATACTAAATATATTAAATTTTCTTGAAAAATATTAAGTTAAAAAAAAATTAAAATATTAGCATTTTTGAAAAGTCTTAAAATGCTCCATGCGACAGAGTTTTTAATCCCCCCCCCCTCCGATTTCATATTATTATAGTTTTTCAGTATATTTTAAACATATTTATCCATTACTTTGTAGATTGATTGATAATTGAATTTTTAGAAAATATTTTTTTTTTTTTGGTTGAATGCTAAAATTTCATGCAAATGTTATTATTAATTTATATTCAAACATAAAAATATTTTTTGTAAAATAACTGATCAATCAAACTAAAAATTAATGCATAAGTAAGTTTATAGTTTGTTAATAAATGACAACAATGTAAAATCGAATGAGAACTTTACAAACTCAAATACATGGAACATTTAAAAATAATAATAATAATAAGTTTTTAAATATATTTTTAAATTTTAATTGTTTTTGAGATATTTTTATACATTTAATGTTGATACATGTTAATCCATATGTATGTAAACTTTTACAAATCTAAAACAATTATTTCAATGACCGATTTCGAATGTCCACCATCGCTGTATTGTGATCTGATGAGTATATTTTTAGTGACAACAACAATTTATTAAAATATTTTTCTTTGAACGACTATTTTATACGACTGTAATCAGGGTATTTCTGCAAATAAATACACTGCTAAAGCTGGAATATTATTCTCATTCTCAAATGTTTGTCTATATATGCTGCGATAATGCGTCTTTCGTTAGTAGATACCTTCTGCGATATATCCAAATGCAGTATTAGTAAAATCATTTCTTTGAAAACAGTTTGTAAATAAGCAAAAGAAGAATAAATGCTTATAGTTATTTTAACACTTTAACTCCGGCGGTCGTAAATAAGCGATTTAACATGTTTGCTTTGTATTCCGGCGGTCGTTAATGGACGATTCCTGTTATTTAACATTTTCACGACCGTTGACGTAGATTCACGCCATTTGAAAATCTGTAACTCCGCCAGAGGGCGTTTCTTTCACAATTTGTATGCTATTTATTTCTTAAGACTATACCCAATATTCATATTTGTACAATCAAATACAGTATGAATACAAAAACTTTGATTAGAAAGAATATAATTATAATGTATATTCATTTGTAATATAAATGTGAATATAAAAATTTTGTTCTGAAAAATTATGACTTGAGAGAATAACGACCACAGGCGGACTTTTCTGTCAAAAAGACAAAAGCATGCGGTCGCAAAAGTGTTTTAACAAAATTTTAAGTCCGCCTGTTTTCCTAATTACATGACTCGCCTTTTACGTTGTTCTAAAACTTTAAACATTTAAAAATTAAAAGAGATTTTTCTGATTAAAAAGGATAGTGTTTATTGATAGAAAATAATGGGGGCATATGAAATATCCTTGTTTGTGATCATGGCTCATACGGTCACGCTTTTTTTCAAGGACTCTCCCACCAGAATTTCTACACAAAATATTTTGTTTCAAGTTTTAAGACCTTTTTAAATATCAAAAATTGCTAAAAATTAATATTAGTGTAGAAAATTAAGAAAATTCAAGAACTGTGCGAACTATGGTGATTGACACTTACATTCAGAGCCTGATTAAAGGGGAGCACACATTATTTATACTTACACCGTTATATTTTAACAAATACTTTCCTCCTATAATAAACAGAAAATTCTCATTAAAAATTATTTTAAAAGAATTCTGGTGTCTAATAACGGTGAGTAAATTGGATTGTTTTACACCGTTCATTTTTTATAAACAATAGTTCCTCGTAAAAGCGTGGAATTTCTATGACATGAAGTAAAAAATAATTGTAAAAATATTCCGGTGAGAGCGGAGATAATGTGTGCTTCCCCCTTAATCAGGCTCTGCTTACATTTACCCTGAAATTACTAATAGAATAAAAAATGTAGTCGTATTTTTCTGCGCCTTTACAAAAAATTATAACCGTGATTTTTTTTTTTTTTTTTTTTTTTTTTTGCTAGCCATTGCAGTTGTGTAAAATTTCGCTCGTAGTTAAAGGATGACTTTACACCAGAATTTTAAGATAGTGAGCTACGATATCTTAAATCTTCGAAAATTAATATAAGAATTTTCTTTAAATATATAGGGGTGGTTATCCTTATTTTAAAATTGTAAGAGTTGGCAAGTATGGGTTAAATATTTCATTAACCCTTTATCTACTTACGGTACTTTAAAGTAATATTAGTTTAAAAAATACATAAAATCGAATTTTTGGAAGGAATGTCAAAGATATTCATAAGCATATAACGTGTATATCCCCCCTTCAACATCCCTACAAGACACAAGGTGCTACTTTCAGCCGTATTTGTTCCAGAGAGGGTTTTTTAGAGTGCTATTACTGTTTTTGCTTGACATTTTTCATGATCGTCACGTACATCATAATTAATTCCTAAAATATCTCAGGAATCCCCCATTAATCTTAGGAAAAAGTTAAGGAACACAAAAAGTAAATACATTTTTACAATTTTTTAAGGTCCAAATATCTTTTACGACCCTTATGTACAAGTGGTATACTAAAGAATCACCACACAAAATCATCATTAATTACGATGATGAGGTAAAGTGCATAACTTTTATTGAAGATATCTTTAAGAAATACTCAGAATTAATTAAACATGTTTCAAGTACAATTTTTGTCTGTTTCATAATGAAGTAGATAAAGGGTTAAAATAAACATTCAAATGCAGGGATGAGACACGGGCGCAAAACTCATACCCGTATTTGTTTAAGAAATTTCTGTACATATAATATCGTTGATTTAAGAAGTAGAAAATTTTGTTTCATTGATAGTGGTATGAATTCTCTGCCCATGTTCCATCCCTGGAAATGTGATTAATCTCTCAGTTCAGTGATTGGGCAAGATACAATCTCTTTATGAAGTTTTAGAATTCAAGTGAATGGCTTAATTTTAGTTTGAGTTATGTAGGTTTACAGGTCGTGCTAAAGCTACTCAGTGGGTATTTTGTGTCGGTTTGGGATTAACCTTTAATTAGAGGTCCTATAACATGAAGATGGAGAGAAGACGAGATAGGAATTTCGATTAAAAAAGAACCTAAAAATTGATTTAATCATCCAGTGACTAGATGCCTCAAATATCAATCATTATTAAGAATAGTATTGGAAATTTATGTAAACGAATACTGTTTATAATAAATTTAATAAATTTAAAGTATCTGTTTAAAAAATATCGCCCGAAAATTGCTATGTCCTTGTCTGTGACTTTGAATACCCAGGAATTAGAAAGAAAAATACACTAATCAAGCTATTCTTCATTACATATTATTTATCACACTAAAGAAATTTTTACTTACTTTTATGTAAAAGAATTAATAGTTTGATTACTTAAAAAGAGGTCGTCTAAATAAGGTAAATTATAATATATTTAAATATCAATATTAATCAAAATAGCTTCTGTGTGCCAAATTAAAAAAAAACGGAAAAAATGGGAGGTTTACAGAATTAGGGTTGTAAACAATTAATTAAAACTTTTATTTACCAATTTTTTGTAAAGTTAAGAAAAGTGTATTTTCTTTTTAATTACACAGGTGTGCGAAATCATCTTTTTCATTTTTTTTTTCATTGCGTTAGATGTTTTTATAGCGTTTTGATACGCCGAATTCAGAAATATTTTACTTTTCTTCCTGTCGCGTAAGGATTTTTCCCAAAGTAAGGATGAAAATCAGAATTCACGCAGAGGCTATAACAAATTCGAAACTATTTATTTATAAAATACATTAAAGTATGCTATTATTTACACTTTTGTTTTTTTAATGTGTTCCTTTACAAGTTCCCTTTAGAGTTCTTCTCTTGTACACGACTTGAGGGGCTTGAGGGTGAGGGGGATTCACTATGCAGCATCCGAAAACATGCTGCGAACATGTTAACACTCCATGGTCTCTACATTTCTTTCATGTCTTGATGAAATAACTCTCCCTTTTCTTCACTCACATCACTCAGATTTTCTCGGAAATAACTTAGATGAGTGTTGAAAAAATGGATCTTTAAGTTCAAATGATCCCATTTTTTGTCAAAACTGTACTTGATGAAAATTTTTAAACAGATTTTTCTTAATCAGCATCCAAAAATAAACCAGAAAGCACATCATCTGGAAGAAAAAAAATTCATCGCGGGTCGAATTAAAAAAAAAAAAAAAAAAAAAAAAAACTTATGATTTAAACCACTGTTATTTTATCATTTAATTAAACTCATTGACATTCTTAAAAATGAATTTTATGAATTTTTGATTTAAAAAAAAAACCTGGAAAAACTAAGTTTAGCATAGAAGTAATGCATTTTTTTTTTTTTTTTTTTTTTTTTTTTTTTGAATAATTAAAGTCATTTTTACTTCACATAGAAAGCTTCCATTTTTTTGTAAAACCTTTTTTTCTCGTCATAAATATAATGACAATACATAATATATAAAACATAATTAGCTTGGGAAAAACAGTAAATATCTTGATTATTTTTTTTCAACCCATTAAAGCCAACTCCAGTGGCTAATAGGTTCTTCTCATGAATTTGATGGGTGGAGAGGGCCTGGTTCAATCCCATTTCGCGCTCGATGTACTAGCCTTAGGGACTTTTCCGTGATTTTCTCCGAAACTCACGCAAACACGGGCTATAAATGTTTAGAATGACAAAAACGCAGGGCAGAATATCCAAGCATAGGACCATCATGTAGTGGTCAACACACATCATGTACATAACTATACCGAAGATTTTAGACAAGAAATGCGGGTTTGAAAAATGGTCACACCAGTCGGCATAATTGTTCCATGTTTTCCGTTGTTTTCTTCGAAAATGTCAAAAATACAAGCTTGAATACCTTATAAAAACAATCCAGCTGAAGGCACTCCACTCAGAAGTAGGACTTTCGTGTAGTCAGTCGGCCTAAACATTTATACCAACAAACCGAATCTGAGAGGCAGGAAGTGCCGAGCTATTTAGCCATAAGGGTACGTGGGGAAAATGTGGCAATATTTTTTTAACTTGCAGTAAGATGACGTTTTAAATATAAGTATGAGTTTTCCCGTCTTCTTTCACCCACATCAATGTCATTAAAGAATGATCATCCATTAAGGAACCACAGAGAATTTTCAAAATTTTGGTAATGCGAGTAAATTTCCTCGTTTACAAATATTCGTTTTTATATATGTTTTTAAATTACTGTTTAGATTTTGATAAGTGGTTTTTCAGAAAGACAATTGTTCGCAGTTTTTGTAGCATGCCTTTGTTTATTAACCCCTTGCACTGAAGACCTGTTTCGCTCCGGCGAACCAGCAGCACGAGGCGACTTTTCTCTTATATACTGAATGACTTATCATTATCATAAATGATTTCACACACAATTTAATTCTCAAAACTTTTTTTTTAACCATTTTATGAAGGACGTTTGTTATGAAGGACGTTACCAAGAAGGACGTTTGTTAAACGTATTAAACGTTACCACATCAAATCAAGTGGTGATCGAGAGTCACCTCTCGAGTGCAAAGGGTTAAAATGCTTTCAAAATATTTCTTTACACTCATGAAAACAAAAAATGGCGATATGATGCTAGTCATCGCAGTTAGCATGGGACACGTTTGCCTGGCGGGTCAACATGCTTCGTAGGATATCTAATGCCTATCTGGAACGAAGGTTTCCAAAATCAACTTATTTAGACATTGGAAGAATCAAAATTTTGCTCTGAGGTAAAAAAGACTTGGAATTTTGATAACTATTCAATTAATGCAGATTATTTGAATTTGTGATTCTTCGAACAACAGGCTGGAAAACTTTTTGACTTTAACTGATAACCTAACAGGGGAATTTCTTAGAATTTACGAGTGTACTGACTTAAGCGGTTTCTCGTTAAATTGTATTAGTCAGCAACGCTTTTCTCACAAAGTTAACTTTAAATTCCACTTTCAGAAAGATGAATATTAAATTATCACGATGCCACATATACAATTATTTATAATCTTTTCAAAAATGTGTTTATAGGAACTCTGTTATCTGTGCTATTTGTCGTTGATATTGGTGTTAAGGCGAATTGATCAAGTTAGGATACTACAACCGACTTGTGTGCCTTCTTTAGGGTATTGTCTAAGGGTTATTAGCCTGTATTCACGCGTCTCTCTATGAAAGCCGTGTAAAACTCTGAATAGTTAGGGTTGCTGAGCGTGACCTGGGTTCGAACCTGGAAATCTTCCATCCACCAGCTTTGAGAGCAGTATCTTTCAGCTACTGGTGCGGCCAGCTAGTGCTATTAAATGATTTATTTTTTATATTTCTTTAATTATAAACATTTTACTCTATTTTCACATACATAAAATCGCTTTTCCTTTTGCTTTTTCAAAAATTATGTAATATAAAAAGAAATAAAATTACGTATATTTTTGTTAAATGTTCTGATCATTTTATGTTAATGAAAAAGTAATTACTATGTTTTACATTTATGTTTGATATGAGGACTAATTTTGTTAATACAATAATACCATGAAACAAAGTTTTTTGAAATACACACATTTGTAGTGAATTTTAATAGCTGAATGATAAATTTAAAAGCCAAAACTATATTATCAAATAGAAATTAAAAAATAAATAAATAAATAAAATAAAGAATCGAAGAAAATTTCATGTGAGATCAATAAATGAAAATTTTAAACGTATGCTTTATTTAAAAAATAAATAAGTAAATAAAAATAAATAAATAAATAAAAATAAATATATAATAATGATGAAAATAATAATAATAATGCAAATTTTGCCGTATAAACTGTAAGAAAAAAATGTAACTTTTTTAATTGAAAATTATAATAATGAAAAAGTATTTGAACATTGACATTTGAGACAGACTGATTATAATTACGAAGATCTTTTTCTTGAATGTAATTTGTTTGTTTATTTATTTTTAAGTATACATAACAATAGTATGATGAAAAACTTCTAATAATAGTAGTTTTTGAAAGGTTGCGGCTTTGAAGGAGATTTTCTACAGCTCTGTCGCTTTTATTTCACCACGTTACACACAGTGCGCTGCGTGCTAGAAGGTATTACCATAGCCTCCTAAACTAGATGCCTGTCGCGTGGCTCGGAAACTTGGCAACAGTTCAAACGGTAGGCAGCGCCACCTGGTAAAGATTGCACGACTTTTTTATTCAACTGTCACCAATAATTTTGAGAAGTGATATGTGATACATATAATTGACGTTTCTTCGATTCCATTCGCCTTCTATATATATCAAATACTACTTTTTGGTGGCTGTTGAATAAAAAAGTCGCACAATCTGTACCAGGTGGCGCTGTCTACCGCTTGATCTGTTTCCAAGTTTCCAAGCCACACGACAGGCATCTAATTTAGGAGGCTATGGTATTATATACTCTGTCAGCTGTCATAATTTAAACAATAGTAAAACAATGTTCTTCCATGCGTCAATGCACTAATTAGACAAAAAGACGACTGGAAAATAATTCATTATATTTTCAAAAATTGAGAATTTGTGTAGTGATAATATTAAATGTACGACTATACAGAGGTGACAGAGTTGATTGAAGAATAATTTTTGAAGCAATTAAATGTACAAATATCCAAAGTATGTTTCGAAATAAAGTAATAGTTTAAAACACGACCCTTCCACATTGCTTTTTACCACGAGAGCATCTTCTGGCTAATAATTTACATAAAGAAACCTAGGTGACTTCTGATGTAAATACCGATATGATACTAAATGAAAGATATTTTTAGCATTTAATTTTACTATGATAATCTAATCATTTATGGAGTGTCATAATCCGTTAAAAAATTCTACTGTTGTAAAATAGTTTTTTTAGACGTAAAACAAAAAATACTTAGCGCTAAACATATAAAATCATTCTATTTAGTTTTTTACTTCCTTGTATATGTAAAGAAACTAACGTACAGTTGGTAACAAAAATGTCCGAACACTAGGAAAAATTCCTGTGTAAAAAAAGTACACTTCATACGGTTTTGTTAAATAAATCCTTATCGAATCATGTTTTTAGACTGATTAAGAACAGGATTCGACAAGGATTTATTGAACAAAACCATATGAAGTGTACTTTTTTTACATAGGAATATTTTGCTAGTGTTCGGACACTTTTGTTACCGACTGTAAAATCGATTTACGAATTGGACGTTTTATTTTACACTAGCAAGTTTTGGCTGCTTCGGTAGTCATAATATTTAAAGAAATTTTCAAATAAATTAATCATTATACTTTAATTCAATTTATAAGCAAAATCTAAATCAAAATTCCATTGAAATCAATTATACGCCGCTTCAGGTCCTCGCTGACTTCGATAATGTCTCCTTCGACTGCACCATATCAATTCCGAGTCCACATTACTTGCATTTGCACTTTGTTAACTGAACGATAAGTGGCTTTGTTTTTATTTAAGATCTACGTTTTTCGGACAAACATTTCTCGGACAGATAATTATCTTCATTCGATGACAACAGTTAGCAGCAACAACAAATCACCCCTGCTGCAACAATTTGAACTAGAAAAAAAAAAAAAATCAAAAATTGGCCTTCGAGGTACTACATCAGAAGAAGTCGAAAAGAACCTCCATGCAGAATTCCGTAAATCTTTGATCAGACGTTTAACTACAAAGCGACTAACACACTTTTAAGTTTTACTTAGTTTTTTGTCACTTTCTTGTCATACATACGGTTTGGGATATTGCGAAATCATTAAAAGATCTTCTTTTATCAATTGGCACCTTTTCTGTTAATTATGGGCAAAAATTTGTAACACTTTTGGAG
Source organism: Salticus scenicus (assembly GCA_963930645.1). Classification (NCBI taxonomy): domain Eukaryota; kingdom Metazoa; phylum Arthropoda; class Arachnida; order Araneae; family Salticidae; genus Salticus; species Salticus scenicus. The sequence continues at coordinate 55,953,187 of OZ005657.1, forward strand.
GTAACTTTTGAAGAATCAAACCCACATCTTCGTGTAATTAACTTGACGCATTATTCAAATGAGCTAATTGTCTACGGAAATGTTTTTCACATTACGCTTCTATCTCCAGAGTCAGTCACTTCAGAAATTTATATAATTTTAATTAATTAAAAAATACTAATCAAAAATTTTGAAATTAAGCTTCAAGGTGAGGTTTAAACGAATATCCACGCGATATTCTGTAGCTCTGCGATCAGACATTTGCCTACAAAGTGATAGACATACACACACATATATATATATTTGTACTGTAGGTAGAGATAACTCAAAAGCTGTTGAACGTAAAATATTAAAAGTTAAATTTGAAACTGCTATAATATCTAGTTATACACATCCACTTTTGATCGTGATATGACTTTCCACTTATCCGAGATTTTGCAAGTTTTTCATGATGTCTTTATGTACGTATTTGTGTGTGTGCATTTTCATAGCTTAAAAACGCCAGGACGTAGAGCGCAGAATGTTAGAAATTTTAACTTAATGTTGTTATAAGATCTAGTTGTACACCTCTGTTCTGGATCACTGTATGACTTTTCGTTTTAGAGGTATACCTAAAAGTTTTTTTTTTTTTTTTTTGTCATTATATAACCTCTAGTTTTTAAAAATATTAATTGAGCCTACGAACTAATATTGTTATAAATGATACAACTCCTTTTTTTCAACTGTTGTGTACATATAAGTCATAAGGTATATTACAACGATTTTATGAGCTTTAACAGAGGTCGGTATTGGCGACCTGGCGAGTTTGGCAACCAAATTTTGGTAAAAATTGTGATTTAGTTTTGCGAAAATCTGAAAGACATATTTCAATTTGAAACTTAATTAACTATTTTTTTTCCTATAACTTCTGATTTTTGCCACTAACTATCGCAAGTATAATTGAAGGAAGACACATGTATTTGAGATAATTCCATTGAACTCTCAGCTGTGCGTCTGTCGTTGAGAAATTTTGTGATAAGTTGTTGAATACTTGATAAACTGATGCTCAAAACAACCGAATTTCCTGAACAATCAAGCGTTCAACGATTAATTAACCGGTGTTATTGGGATGGATGTATGGATGGTTGGGTTTTACGTCACACTAGTGCTGCGCAGATGGGCAATTGGCGACGGTCTGGGACACAGTCCTAGAGGTGGTCCGCCCGGTGTTATTGGGACTTTTGCGGTACGAGTAATGGTTTTATTGGATTGTTTCAGGAATGTTCGTCAAATGAAATGCCTTCATTGAGTCGGTTTATTTACAAATCACATATCACACCAAAAATTCCAAAGTTTTTGAAACAATATATATAGTTTAATGGTCGTATAAGGAAGTCATGTGGTGTTACCACTTGTTTCCTTTTCAGTTCTGAAACCTACACTATATTGAAGATATTAATACCAACTGGAGTTTCATGATGAGTCATCTGAAAGATAAATAAAACGGCAAAAGTTATGCTTTGACTCTGTATTTCTTCTACTTTTTTTTGCATGATGAAAGGTTGTGCTTAATTATTTAGACCAGGTAAAATTGTTACGTGCATTAGAAATTTTTGTTGTTTGCTCATAAAGTTAATATTAATCATTCTTTTAATTATTTGAATAATAAAAACTGATGATAGTAGATAAACATATTGTCTAAATTCCATTTTATAAATTCATTGTCAGTTATAGAAATATTTTTGACTCTTTTCTATACAAACAGTAAGCCTAATTCTTGAAAGTTATATTCCTTAAATAAAGTCTAATACACTGTTTTTTAATCAAACTTTTCAGTTCGAAATAAGATTTAAAATCCGCTGAAGATTGAAGATTCTTATGAAAAAATACTCGTACAATGCCTTTTTTGAAAATTCGGAAGAGGTAAGGACTATAAATATGGTAGATACTATAGGCCAGGTCTAGGAGCTGTAAACTTTTAAGGAATGCCTAAGATGAGCAAATATTTGTGAAGAAGATACGGAAGCTTAAAAGGGCAAATTTTGTGAAGAAGCCCCAATTTCTCCAAAATACATACTTATATTATCAGGCGTTTATCCAGAATGAATTTAGATCCATTTTATGACACCTTCCCAAAACGGCTCCTTTAAAAAGTCCCCTCTCGGCGAATTATCACCTTCAGCTCCAAAGATTTAAAAATAAAAATACACAAGTTTGACGATCTCTGTATTCAGAGAACCCTATCAGCGAAGTTGTGCTAAAAGTCCGAATTTTCTAAATCAGACCTGGAAAAAAAAATTAGAATATTTTTAGACAGAAAAAAAGTTTAGAAACATTTTTTGGTTTTCGATTATAAATCTTCTAGGTATTAAAATAAATATATATACGTTGTAAAAAATCCATAAAAGCAGTTGAAATTTGAATGTATGTAAAGGTAATTAAAAAAGAAAATAGGAAGGAATGAAAAGCATTTTAAAAGTTCACGTGTGGAAATATTTTTTTTTATCATATCCCCTTGGCTGTAATAAAATATAAATAAAACTTACGTGAGATTCAAAACATCAGTTTGACTTTTTGAATTGCGTTCTTAACTAATAATTATGTACCTTGAAAGCTGAGCGGAAAATCTGCCCAAATAAAACATTCATACGGGTCAACTTTTAGACGTCTTTTCTGCTTTTCTTTATACATGAAATGATGAATTACAACTGGTTTGGTGCGAATCAAAAAAAGAAAAGAGCTGAACTCTAATATGGAGTTTTAGCATAATCTTATTCATTTTTGTTGCTTGATACGACCATAGTTTGAACTTATTACCGTGACGTTTAATAACAGCAATTTAAAATAACCCGGTGTGACGCTCAAACAACTTTCTCTTACCCTGAAATTTAATAATATAGATACAGATTGGAGAACAAGGGGTGATATAGTGAGTACTGTTACATAAACGTACGTTACAAACAATGCCAATTAGCAGCGGATCAGCCTTTATTTCACAAATAATTCTGTGTAAGTGGTTACCGCCCACCCCCCCCCCCCTTAACTCTCCCATCGTTTAATTATTGTACTTTAATTTTTAGAGAATTCAAATGTGTTATTAAATTTAAAAAGTCATTTAAAATTATTCAGACAGCTCTGACACACACCAGTCCTTTAAATTTGTCAATCTTGATCAATCTTAAAAAAAAAAAAAAAAAAAAAAAAAATATTAACTTCGAAATGCAACGTTTGAATTACCTGAAAATATTTATTTTTTAGTTACTCTTATAAGAGAGAGAGATAAAGATCAAACACTAAAACTTGAATTCGCTTTTCAGCAAACCTCAAAACGCGTAAATACATAAAAAGTAATCGATGAATAATAAGCTTAAAAATTATTTTATTTGTCGGATGAGTATAAGGATAGAATTCCTATTCCTGATTAGTTTCACTGGACACGGTAAAATATTACAGCAAAGAACTTCCACTAATTACATTCAATAAAAAGGAATGTTTATGCTTAATTATTTGAAAACCTGCATGTATTCTATAACTTATGTACACACCACATAGATCACATAAATATAATCCTATATTAATAACACACAACACAAACTGAAACGTATTTCTATCAAGTTTGAAGTGTTTTCTCACTATATGTTATTTTTTTTGTGTAGCTCTGTAAACGAATGTTGAATGATTTTCATTCCATGTTCTAGACGAAAAATATACATACAAAAAATATATATTCATTTCATTTGGTTTAGTTCAATCTATAGATGTTAAACTCTACTTAGCTGCTATTTCCCCATTAGACGCAATGTATTAAATCTCTTGAGTGCCCCTGTACACAAACGATTTGCTTGATCGCAATGAAAAGTTTAGTGTAGCATCCCTATGTGATATAGAATTAGGATACCGAGTTTGAACTTTCTGCTCTTATTTGTTTTTGAATATCTGATAAAAGACACACATAGACACACAGACACTCATACACACATGCACAAACGTTGCTTTATATATATTATATATACATGCACTGCTCGACATTGAAAATGCAACACCAAGAAGGAATGATAATAACGGAATGAAATTTGTTGGACACATACATTATAGTAGGAAGAACAATTAATTAAAATTTCAGGAAATTTGGAGTAATATGTACTGAGAAAACAGTACATAAAGCAGCGATCTCTGTGAGCAATAACAGCACATATATGCCTAGGCATTGAATCGAACAGCGGTTGGATGGCATGTACGGGTAGAACACTTCATGAAGCTTCAACACGATGCCACAATTCATCGATCGAAGTTACTGGTGAGTGGTGGGAGGCCAGTCGCTTTTCAATGATTAAACAGTCATATTCATTGGTGCGAAAGCAGGAGAACGCGCTGACCAGAGCAACAGCCGAACACATTCTTATCAAAGAAGGTCCGGACAATACAAACAACTTGCGATCGTGCATAATCTTGCTTTAATTTTGCGCTACGGAGGCCTCGAATACAGGGCAGAGGCGCGGGCCTTAACTCATCAGAAATTTAATGGCCGCTGTTCAGAGTGCCAGGAATACGAACATGAAGTAATCGAGACGTGTATCCAGTGGGAACCCATAACATCATTGCAAATGATGGACAGTATGATGATGTCGAATCCCAGCTGGCAATGTACATTATTCATAATGCCGTTAAATACAGATAAGGCAATCTTGATGCTGTAAATAGGATTGTGATTTGTCTGAAAAGTGACTTTACGCCATTCCTGTGTCCAGGTTCATCGCTTATCAAACATTAATGGCGCCCATATCAGTGATGCAGTTTTGAGGGTAATCAGAATTTTGGTAGCCGCATACTGAGCCCCCAGCTGGATTAATGGTATGTTGTACCATTGGATACACGTCACGGTCACCTCTTGTTTTCATTCCCGCCACTCTGAATACCAGCCATTACATTTCTGACGAGTTAAGGTTCATAGCTCTGCCCTATGTTCAAGACCTCCGAAGCGCAACATTTAAGCGGGACAATGCACGACCGCAAGTTGTCCATATTGTCTGGACCTTCATTGATGCCGAATGTGTTCGACTGTTGCTTTGGCCAGCGCGTTCCTCTGATCTCGCACCAATGAAAATGACTGTTTAATCGTTAAAAAGCGTTTAATCGTTGAAAAGCGACTATGGCCCCCCACCACTCACCAGTAACTTCGATCGATGAATTGTGGCATCGTGTCAAAACTTCAAGAAGTACACGTCATCCAATAGGCGTTCGATTCAATTTCTAGGCAGATATGTACTGTTATTGCTCACAGAGGTCGCTGCTTTATGTACTGTTTTCTCAGTGCATATTACTCCAAATTTCCTGAACTTTTATGCTATTTAATCCTGTGATAAATCTATTTATGAAAAACAAAAATTTAATTCAAAATTTTTACATTATCATTCCTACATTACATTTACATTATTATTATCATTTTTACATTACCATTTCATAGGGTTTTCCGGAGAAGTCCTGTGCAGAACGATGAATTAAAGGAGATAACTGAAGAAATCTCGTCAATAACACCAACAATGCTGCGAAGTGTGTCAAAAAACTTGGTTCGACGTGTTCATGGTTGCATTCAAAACGGTGGCGAACATTTTCAAAATTTTTTGTAAGGAATGATAATGTACAAAATTTGAATTAAATTATGTTTTTCACAAATAAAATTAATACAGGATTAAGTAAAACTGTGTGTCTCCATTTCCGTTTTACCTCAGAAATAAAGTTGTAACAGTCCAACAGTATTAGAAATTATCTCCCACACTTAAAAAAGGTTCAAACAATTATACTTGAGTGTTAGAATAGTTGCTACATCCGTCAGTTTTAAGGGTAATAAGAAAAACCAACGAGTACTCTTTTAAACTGATCACCCTGTATATAAATATAGATTTAATGTATTTGGTGGAAGATCTTCATTACGTTTTACGAATTCCACAAGAAATGCTTAGTAATGGAAATTAATTCCTTATACTGTAAACAAAGCGTTTTTAGCGCAGTTTTTGTTGCATAATTACACATTTTTTGGTACCCTGAATATTTAAATCAGATTTTAGGAATTGATTTTTTTATATGTCTGTTATCCACGTTATTAAAAAACAAACCATTACAGCGATTTCAAATGATGGTTTTAGAAATTCATATGAGTTTGCTATTTGAAAAGTTTGATCAAGATTGGTAAGTTCGAGAATGTGCTGTGATTAAAAGGTGTGTGAATAATTTAGAATACTTTTTAAAATGTAATAACAATCTTGAATTCTATATAAATGTTAAGTACTTTTGTTCACTTTCTCTTACCCATATATACCAAAGGAAAGGTAAAAAAAGTATTGTTTAAGGGTCAAATTTTCGAAATTTAGTTTTTGTTATATTTACTTGTTTTCAGGTTCCCTGAACCTATTAATATGTTTTTAGCGATTGTTCTGTGTGTGTATGTTTGTGGACAGCGTAGCGCAAAGACGGTAGCTCGGACTGACACGTGATTCGACACGAAGGGGCGCACCAAAGAGGTCCTAGTGCACCTCGAAGCCTGATTTTCTAATTTTTTATTAGTATTCTTTTAATTAATTAAAATATAAAAATTATAATCTCATAACAGCTTTAAAATTAGCCATTTAAATATTAGATATAACTTAATTGTTGCCAAAAAATTTACGAGTTTCTTTTCTTTTGACATAAAAACAAATACATTTAGTTAAACGTGAATCATAAAAAAATATAAAAAATTAAGTTAGGCATCTCACAAAAATTGATGCCATTATAACTTTAAAAATTTTATACATATTAATAAATTTTTAATATAGCTCCGGATGCCAATATATTTTGTACTAAAAAGATTAATATTTTACTTTTAAAACTACTGTTTTTTATATTTTTACTGTCTAGTTGTTCTTCAAAGAAAATTGCCCATAATGTCACAGTCGGCTGTATAGCGTTTTTTTACTACTCTAAGCTTTATGAATCATAAATTTATTTTATCAGTTTTATTTATAGATTCTCGGGGAATCTTTTTTAAATTCTGGCGCTGAAGTACACCAAATTTTAATTTAGCAATAGCCATTTTAAGCCAAAAAGCGCATCAAAATACATAAATTACAAAATAAATTAAAAACAGAAATAATAGTTACAAAAATGATCTATTTTTATCTGAGTCGATAATTTTATGGGAAAAATACAGTTTTAAAAATAGAAAATCTATTTCAACTAGCTTTAAACCTGAAAGCCATTCATTATATAAACAGAACATGAAAGGTCCTTATAAATTAAAGAAAAGATGCAATAAGAGTATTAGCAAGATAAGTACTAAAAAAATTCTCCCTTTTTATACAAGAAAAAAAAGTAATTTGCTTACATTCTTTGTAAATAGAAATGAATTTAGTTCGACAGGACTTATTTTATTCTATTTTTCTTTATAAAGACATGCATAAAGGCATTTTCTAGTATCGATTACTGTAATAATTTTTTTAAATTGTTTTCGCATAGCTTTAGCGAAGGAGCCCTTTTGCGGTTTTTATATTTTTATTGTAATTTAGACAATGAATTAACCCTTTGCGCTAGGCATATTTTCCGTAAGACACGCCTTTTGGCGTTCCTTTAAAACGTCACACTTATAGTTTCCAACTTACTACCTTTGGGCTACCGAAAAATTGTAATAATTTGTTTTATTTTACTTCATCATTAAATAGTAAAATAAATGTTTTTGTTAAAATTTTCCGGTAGCCGAAAGGTAGCCTATAGTTACACGTTTTAGAAAAATAACATTTCATTTGCAGAGGAACACCTTAAGGCGTGGCTCAATTTTTTAATGTCCCCTCAGAAGAGACATACGAGTGATAAGGGTTAAAATAGGTATCGCAATTGTGTAAGTAAGCATCTTGGGCAGAAACGTTCGAACTACTTCGGTGCCAGATTTCAAATTCCGCCAAGAGGTCCAAGCTATTTCATTACATTTTCACGACTTTTTTCAATTTTATTTTAAATATTTTTTAACTTAATGCGAGAGGGGAAAAAAGGAAAAACACTTTTTTTTATTCGTTTAACTATATAAAATGTCTTCATGTAAAATACTATGCGTTTTCCGTTCGGTTTATTATTAAAAAGAAAATGACAAATGTTGTTTTTCCTATATTATTGACATCTCTATAAATTAAATTAAATTAAATCATCCAGGAAGTCTCTGCCAAAGGCAGAGAGGGCCCAAAGTGAAGATTTTAATAAATTTCAATGTATTTTCTTTTCAATTTTTATTTGTAAAACGATATAAAAAAAAATAGTGATTTTTTTAAAATTCATTTAAATACAGTGACCAGCGAAGAGAGCAAAGCCTGCTAGTAGGAAATAATGCTTTCGTTTTATTATTGGTAACCTTGAACGTCGTCTACTAAACATGTGCACACCATATATGCACTGAAAAATAGTCCTACATTAATAAAACATCGTAAAACAGGAAATGCTCTTCGGAAATTTCAAAGTATAGTCCCTACTATATATTCCATTATTTTGGAAAGCCCTGTAAACAAATGGTGAAGGATTTCCATACCATATCCTACACGACATATGATTTTATACATATAAAAATTATATGTTCAATTCATTTGGATTCTTGGCGACTGTACATGTTAAATTATACCTACAGTAAGTTTTGGCCATAGACATATTGTATTTGGCTTCTCTTCGATGTCGCTGTAAACAGACAATTCGCTTGATCTCAATGATAAGTTAAGTACAGTATTCCTATACAATACAGACTTAGAATTCCGAGTTTGGACTCCCTGCTACTACTTTTTCTTGAAATATGCTGATAACAGGCACACACACACATACAGATCAACCGCTAAAAACCTGTTTTTCGGATTCAGAGGATCTCAAAACGTGTAAATACAACAAAAATTTAATTTTAAAAATTTGATCCCAAGTTAATATTTTCTCTACTATATATGGGTAAGAGAAGGTAAAAAGTACACTTTAAGAAAACCTAAACGCAATAGACTTCTAGAAAATTAGATACAGCCATTGAGGAGACAAATAATGTGACTCATACAAGTTCTCCTAACACTAGCTGTAGATTAACGGCCCTCTTCACTTACCGTCGCCGGAAGCCCGAGACAATGTTATTCTGTAGGGAAATTTTCTTTACAAATAACTTATTAACTAATACATATTTTTAAATTCTGTTTTCACATTCAGAAAATTCCCAACTGTTAAATTGACGGAAGTTTTTTTAAAATGTATTTTTTTTAATTTGTAATATTTTATTTTGAAACTGCAACATGAAAAAAATTCACATATTGAAAATTCGTATTTTGCAACTTCAAAATAAAATACAAAAAATTAAAAAAATAATTTTTTTAAAAAAGATCCGTCAATTTAACAGCTGGGAATTTTCAGAATGTGAAAACAGAATTTAAAAATATGTATTAGTTAATAAGTTATTTGTAAAGAAAAATTTCCCATAGAATAACATTAGCTTCAGCTTCCGGCGGCGGAGAGTGAAGAGGGCCCTTAAGTGGTAATATAACATGCATTGTATAGAAAACTGCCTCAAAAACAATACAAAATAGGTTTAGCAACAGTTTTATTTTACATATAATTTTATATGAGGTGAGCTGCCACCTTCCTCAATCCCCGCGTCAATATAGTACTTATAATTATGAAGATATAGTCAACGCTGTTATTAAATTTAAAGGTTTTTCAAAATTGTTCACAAAAACTTCCCCTGCAACACTACGTGAAATTTATCAACATTGATCAAATTTGTCAAGTGTCTATCTCTTATAGACTTTAATATATCAAATTTGAATATCCTGCCCTTTTTTTCAAGTTATGCTGATAACAATTTTAGAAATAAATCAAAAAAAAAAAAAAAAAAAAAAAACGTGACTTTCTATTTAAAGCATATCAAAACTGGATGTTATACACAATGTCAGAGTTAAAAATTAAACTTCAAGAAGTACTTTGTTTTCTGTATATGACTTAGAAATTAATTTTTCCTTCCTGAGTAGTTTTCTTCAGCATCGGAAAGTGTAATAAAACATTTTCTTCAATTGCATGCAATAGAAAAGAATGTTTTTGCTTAGTTTTGAGTAGCCCTGTATATTGTATAGAAATTACATACACACAGCATTGTGTTCTTAAATTTAGTCCTATATAAAAAGAACATAACATAATTTGAAATGACCTTTCAGCAGTTTCCAAGTATAGTCCCAGTATATCTAAATTCTTTTGGGTATATACAGATACACACAGAACAACCACTGACAGCATTTTTCTTCGGATTCAGGGGATTTCAAAACGTATGAAAAGGGGACCTATATCGTTGACTTAAAAACAATACATTCTTTACCACATATATGGGTAATAAGAAGTAAAAATGAAGAGTGCATAGAATATAATGGTTTGGGGATAAAGGGTGTAAGGCCAATTAACAACATGTTGCTCCTTTCACATGTTTGAAATACTCCTGTTCCTGGGTGAAATGCCTTCCACAGAGGTCTTGTTTTTTAAGGCATTTAACCCATACTTACGCAAATTTCAGTGAAAACCACAGAAAACTCCGAAAGGCTTATCCGACGAGCTGACTTGGGATCGAACCCGGCAGTTCCAGTCTACCACGGAGGGGAAGAATATTTACAGTGAAAAATGCTAGTCCAGTAGCATCCAATTGAATCTGGTTAATTTTCTGAATGTCTTGCTTCATATTGTTAGAGGTCATCATCAGAATAATTTGTTATCTTTGAAACACCAGCGAAGGGTTTTGTGGTACATTTATAGTCCTGCCACCTTGTAATATTTCCCATCCTTTATAAATATTAAAGAAATATGATGCAAGTATTAAGTCCCAGCTCATGCATATAAGCACATTGGATAGCCGAACACCGTCAAATTTTATAAAATCTTCTACATGTAAAATAAATATATAAAATACAATATAAATTTTAAACATTAATATGATACATATTAAGTTTTAATGTAATACATAATTAAAGTAATATGACAATTTTTCACCCTTCCCTTTGCTTCTAGAGCATTTTAGATATTATCCTGATTTAAAGATCTTAAATTATTTTTTATTGTTAGATATAGGTCTTCTGTAGATAATTGTAGATACTTTAAAGAGATTCAACATCATTCATTATGGGTATAATCCGAAATTTCATTTTAACTTGTTTATTTTCATTCACTAACCTAGCTTAGAAAACCATCAAATATAAACAGTTTTCCAAAAAATGGATTTTAAATTGTGAAAGGATTCAAAAATACACAAGAAAAGAACCTCTTCTTACTGTTTTCTTTTCTTTTCTTTTTTCTTTTTTTTTTTTTTTTTATTTAGAGGAAGATGACAGAGGATGGACAGAGAATAAACTTCATAAATATTTATTTAAAATAATTTTTCTTTTTAATGACAATACACGAAAGGTCTGTGTTCTTTATTTTTCAGGATAACATATATATACAACAAATAAACATGCCATGTTTCATATAGACGTGTTTCAACAATTAAAATATTATTAAGATATTATTTTGTAGAAAGGAATTATTATAGTTATTACATTTTGAAACGCGCAATCTTAGTGCGATTTCTAATGAGTTTATAATTATAATAAAAAATTTACTGCAAAATTAGCTTCGTTTTTAATGCTCCTAATAAAGTTAAATTTCTCTAATATATATAGTCTTTAAAGTATTTTTCAATGGAAATTTGTAATATCGCATAGCCACAAACAAAACAATAATGGAAGATACGAAAATAAATTATTAGTATTAAATCAATTTAATGCTTCTTTTAAAGGTTCGTTCACATTTGGGTGAAAAAAGTTAAAGGGTAAAAAATGCCAAGTGACCCCTGGTGGAACAGGATCTTTAAACTTGAACTTCTGGAGTCGGTTCATTGCACTTTAAAGAAATATAAATAATACTAATAACAACAATTAGCTACGAAGAGAACAATGCATACCTCATTTGGATGAAAAAAAGTAAAGGGTAAAATTACCAAGTGATCCCTGGTGGAACAGGATCTTTAAACTTGAACTTCTCGAGTTGGTTCATTGAACTTTAAAGAAATATAAATAATAATAATAACAACAATTAGCTACGAAGAGAATAATGCATAAATTAAGGGGAGGGGGGGGAGCGCTGATTTACATAAATAAAGAGGGAAGTTCAAATTCCTCCAGTCTTCAGAAGTCGTTCGTAGAAGTCAGTAAAAAGACAAACGAGAAAACGCAAAGGTGAGTGTTGTGATTTATCGGAAGTATTATTACAATTTAATTAAATTGATGTGTTTAACATTATTTCTCTCAGAGGAATCTTTCATTTACATATATTTATTTTTTTAATCGGGCTTAATTTTATGTAAATTTTACTCCAAAAATATCTGTTTGATAAAAACGCTGACAATTTTTTATACTTTTTCCTTTGACAATTTTGCATGCTTTTACATAATTTTGATAGACTTTAATTTTAAGGTAATCGATAATTTGGATTATTTTTTTTCTGGGTACAAAATAATTTTTACACAATCATACGTTTTAAAATTAATTTTAATTAGTTAACTTTAATCTTTTAAATTAACAACATTTTTTTTATTTACTTGCAATAAAATAGTTAATTTGTGATATTTTAAAAATGATCTTTTTTTTTTTTCCTTTTAAAACAAAAGCTTTGACAGAAAGAACACTAAATGTTCTATTAACAGTATAGAGAAAGTTATTTTCTAAAAATATTTTATTTAAAATTTTGAATATTTATAGATTGCGTGCGTAATTTATGAAATTCGTTGCCTGACTTATTTTCATGGAATTTTAATTTTTGGTATAAAAAAATTATTTGTGCAAAATACCCTAACATTTTGATAGTCCACTAAGTAAAAATATGTTTTTATTAATATTAATTATACATATATAATATATCATCTTAAAAGTTTATATATGTGTGTGTGTGTGTGTGTGTGATGTTTATATCTTCTTTTTAAAATATTGTACTAAATGCAAATTTTACATTCAATACTCTACTTATATATGCCCTGTTAGGCTAATACTAACTTTTACAAGTTAGATTACTTATATGCATGATTCGTATATCTGCTGACCTTAATTTATCTTGTATTTTTGTATGTAAAACCTAAATCATTCAATATACTTTTCTTTCATATTTTTATTTAACTTAATTCCAAGAGGTTTTTACATTACTTCATGCGTTTTACTGAATTGGTATAGACATTCTCACTTTATGAATTTATTATTTCTTAGTACTTCCTGGTTATGCTTGAAAAATATTTTCCTTTATTTTCTATTCTAATTTAATACGCATCATGAGCGCTGTTTTTTTTTTTTTTTTTTTTTTTTTTTTTGATGTTTTTACCTTCCTCTTTATATATTATATTAAATGCAAAACTTGTAGAAAGTATTCTACTTTTAGATCTCGTTGCCAACATAGCTCCTTTTGGCTACTGGAAAATTTTAATAGAAATACTTATTTTATTTAATCAACGAATTCTAAAGGCTTTCACTGATTAAGTGAAATAAAAATGTTTATTAAAATTTCCCGGTAGTCAAAAGGTGCTAAGTTATCAAATATACTTATGCTGGCAACTACCTTTGTGTACTTTTATTAAGTTTTAAAATTCTATTGCTTACACATGATTTTTTAGCTGCTGACGAGCAATTTCTTTTATATTTTTGTACGTAAAATATAAATTTTTTATTAGCACTAATTTTCTTTCACAATTTTAATTAACACTATTTCTACAGGTTTCATCATTACTTCATAATTTTTATTGAATTGGTATAAGCATTCTAACTTTCTGACATTATTACTTCTTAGTATTTCCTGTGAAATGTTTAAAAAGTTTATATATATGTATATGAAAATAGGGTGAAGGTGCATTTTTATCTTTTATATATTACAAATTTTGTATATTTAAAATTTTCTTTTGTTTAGTTAATCTTCATAATTTCGTAAATATCCTTTAACGTCATAAATTTATGTGACAATTTCCCCATTGTTATATTTAGTATATATCGGAGAGGAGATCATTTTAGTTCAACGTTATATGTCTAATTGCCATGTGGTTATAAAAATTTTATCATTTTGCACAACAAAGTATTGAGAGAAAAATAACGTAAAATTTTGGTACTTCATTAAATATAAATATATTTAAATTAATATCGAGAACATATACATGACATTTTTGCATTTTTATGTGATATATTTGAAATTTATATTTATATTACATTAATTAATATTAATAGTATAATACAAAATTTTGTTGTATTTAAAATTTTTAAATTTTTTATTAATGCTCAAAATATTTTTTGATTGGGTTTAAAATCGTACATTTATGTGTAAATCTTAGTATTAATATAAATATATACAGCAGAGAGCAATTTAATTGAGCATTAACTGTCTAATTGTCAAATAATTATAATATTTTAACATAGTGTTTAATAAATTAATTTGCACAAAATGACTTCAATTTTTAAAACCCAATGAATTACGTTTTCATTAATATTCATAAAAAAAGGCACAATTTTAAAACATAAAGAAATAAATAATAGGAAATTTTTAAAATAAATAATTTGGGGAACTATACTTTTTGAAGCACTGTTAAAATTTTCTGTAAATTTAATGTAAATATTTATTCAAAGTCTCTGTAAATGTACAGTAATTCTTAGTTAAAAGTGAATAACCGAGATTCTCAATCTTTATTTTGTATTTTTACGTAATTTTATTATTTAAATTTTTTATTTAAAAAAAAAAAAAAAAAAAAAATGACTGTTTCTACTTTAGAAAAAGCGTTCCAAGTCCGAAATATATTCTCACCAGTAGTTAATTAAATTAATATTACCGTAATTTCTGGTAGATACCCCGCAGGTTATATAATCCAGTTTTGCACCAGAAATTTCAATTAATAAAAAATAAATTTATATTTGTACGAGCTTTTCCTTCGAATTAGTATAAATTTCTCTATTGAATAAAATTTCTGGTGGAGAAATGAAACATCTTGCCTGCGGGTTATCTACCAGAAATTACGGTAGTTATTAAAATGGATGCATAAAATAAGTTTTTTAAACGTTTCCGTTTATTTTTCTCTTTAATTTTACGTAAGACTGGAGATAATAGATTGCACAGAGTTTTTTGTTCAAATTTTGAGCAGTGCATTTAGGAAATACCTGTGTGACGACATATTTCTTTTCAGTTCTTTTATTTCTTGTGACACATCACGAGGATATCTGTAATAGTTAAACTAGAAGAGCACAGCCCATTCCGGTGTAGATAAAATATACAATGTTTACACGCTGCAGATATCAACGAGTTCGATTACCCGGAATTTCGACGGTATACAGTCGGCAGCAAAAATACTGCAGCAAAAATTTTGCAGCCGACTGTATATTTCTCATAAAAAAAGTACTCTACTGTATATTAAGAAATCGGGCAAAACTTTATTCAATCCACAGACAATAAATACCTAAAAATATAATAATAATAATAATAATAATAACAATAGTAATAATAATAAACGTTCTTCTTATATATTAGGTTGTTCCTTAAATGAAGGGAATTCTTTTTTTTTTTTTTTTTTTTTTTTTTTTGAAATCCGATGCGCACACCCTCTAATTTTTTTCTATTTGTTCCTAAATAATTTTTAGCAATATATCAACTCTCTGGGATAATGTTAACACGTGCCAGATTAACGGGAATATCCTAATATAGATTTAGGATTTATATATATATATATATATATATATATATATGTACTTTGCTCGAGTAATCATAAGCCCAGAAAATACTCAAAAAGTTTTCGTTTTTAGAAAGCTTACTCGTGAAATACCGCGAGGAATAGTCCAGCTTTAATTTTAATTATTATTTTTTTATTGTAAAAAAATTTGAATTCATCTGATTAGTTTTTTCCTTCTGGAAATAAGTTTATCTATATCCTAATTTTTGCGTTTTCTGCTTTTTTATATTTAATTTAACAGATAACTTGATCAGTATTGTAATTGATTTTCGGTGCTTTGTGCAATGTAAAACAAAAATTGTATTCAGCAAGTAGAAGAAATTTATCTTTACTAATGATAATCATGTCTATATTTTCAAAGCAATTTTAATTAAGTTCATCGATTATATTTATTATAAATATGTTACACTAAAACATTTTTGTGTATATTTTAAATAAAAACCTTGGAAATTACTTATTTTTATTTAAAAATATATATATGTATTTACTTATATATTTAAGAAATTCCGTAAAGATACTCGGGATTTTCTGAAACGATGCGCTGATGTTTTCTGGTTTATAATATTGATAAACTCCCCTGCATTCCTTGATACATATATTCAAGGATTCACCGTAAAAAGAGATGTACTGGAGCTGAGTTTCTTTGAACTCCCTGGCAAATTAAGACCTGATGAATACTCGATTTTGCGAATTTTATTTTATGATGAGTACGTTAAAAAAATATTTTTTGGTGATTGTTGCATTTATCTCCATTTTCTGAAGTAAGGAATCTTGTGAGGAAAAATAGAAGGTTGGCTGGTAGGTTGGGTTTTACATTGCAATAGTGCTGCGCTGCGCAATGGTTTATTGGTAGGACTCAATCTTATTTGTGGTCTGGAGACATGCCATCAGAATTTTGATCCACTCCTGTAAATTTAGAAATATTTCATTTAAAACTTTTTAAATCATATTTCAAGATCTATAATCGTTGCTAAAAATTAATTTGCAATTAAGAGCAATATTAAACCTGATTTAGGAAACAATGAAAACTGGAAACACGGATGTAAAATTTTAAAGAACATTTTCATTTTAATATTTCTAATTTTTTCGTTTCATTTATAAATATATTACCTAAAACAATCGAAATCAATCTCTTTAGAGAAATCATTTGGTATGTGAAAACATACCGATTTTCTGCGCTAGGAACGTAAGGTCTAATCCTAAGAGGAGGGGGACACTGAGAAAACCACGAAGCATAGAACGGCAATCATACCTGGGTTTGAACCTGGAACCTCTCGTCTGCAAATTTCGAGAGCAGAACCTTTCGGGTACTCGTTGGGACTTTCGACAGCAGGAAAATTTGTCCTGAAATATTTATTTTCTAGAAAATAAATCACGATGATAATCTTACGAAAAATGTTATAAATAATTTAAAATATCGAATAAGAAAAAATATAAGAATGTAAAAGTTATTTGTGTTTTTAGTTCTTGTTCTATTCTTTGTAATGTTCATTAAATTTTAAAAAGGATGTTTATAAATACGTATTCTCCAGCGTATTACGCTCAGGTCACATAAATAAGTTATACAACAGAAAATTTAATTTGCAAATAAAGCTATATTTGTAAGAAACAAAAGTTTGTTAAAACATAGCTTTTACTGTAAATGTAAATTTCCGGTGTGTAACTGATTTAACAAACCTACACGTTATACGCCAGAAAATACGATAGATTTTGGAAAGTTAGTTTTTTCTAATGTAATTCTGTTATCTAAAAATTTGAAAATTCGATTTCATTTTAGTTTTAGTTTCTAGCTTAAATTAAGAAAATATTTTAGGTCTAGTATAATTGTTTGTATGTTGCATTTATGTTACAAAATTATTGTAAAACCGTATAAACCTTTGCGCAAGTAAAAAAAAAATATTTTCTCTGAAAATGAAAGACTGAGTTACTGTTAAACACATTTTTCCTTAAATAAATAAATAAATAAATAAAAATAAAATAAACGGAGTTGTTGGTGTTTGTGTAAAAATTAAAGCCAATTTTCTGTGCTTGTAACCTGGGCTTGCGTGGGTTGCCCTCCGTTGAGGTCTTTCTAAGGAATTATAATAATAAAGCATATTAAGGGGGAAAAAAATAACTCCAAACGGCTAGGCCGACGAGCGTGGCCAGGGATAGAATCCAGTACTTCCCATCTACCGGCTTAAAGATATGAAGCTCTCTCTAGAAGAAACAGACTCTCTCATCTTGAGTTGAATTCAGTCAATCGAATACTGTAATATAATGCTATCAAATTTGAGTTATTTTTGTTGTTATATTACATTGCATTATTGAAAAGAATACTTAAAAAAAAAAAAAAAAAAAAGAACTTACTGCCTTTGTTGTGATGCCAACTAATTTTGGGTAGGAGTAGTAAAACTCTCTTATCGCTTACACCATTGATCCACAACGCTGCTAGTTAATTAACTTTTACATATTTTTATAACTCTTACATTATAAAAACTTTTATTTAAGTTAATTTTAATTAATATAATAAAGATACATTATATATATGGATTTTAAAGGTTTTATGCATTAAATAGTAGCATTATATCTTACCTTTATATTTTACTGACTTCTTAAAAGTTTTTTTTTTTTTTTTTTTCTATTCTATGATTTGGTATTCATAAAAAATGTCAGTGCATTTAAAGGTATAATATGGCAATGGTGTCTAAAATACTTATTATTTTTATCGAAATAATTCTGAACTTAGATATTTTTTTATTCATCAAAAACCATCATATATATATTTTTTTTAAATACTTACGTAAGCAGTAAGTCTTTAATATAGTTTCCAACTTAGCAGCTTATGGCTACCAAAAAAATTTTATATTTTTTTTTTTTATTTATTTAACTTAATCAGTGAAAAACATCGCAGTTCGCTGCTTAAATAAAATGTATATCTCCTTATATTATTAAAATCTGTACGTGTGTGTGTGTCTGTGTGTCTGTGAGAAACGGCTTGAAACCGCAAAAGCTCCGCCGCTAAAGGTCGCACGGACTTCGAACAGGTACCGTCGGACAGAGAATTTATCGCAGATCTGGGTTATCTAATTTGCTAAACGATGCGACTGTAATTAGCGGAGATATTAATTAAAATGTCGACCATTGTCTAACGAAAATGACCCAGAATTCATGATTAAATGCTTAAAAAGCGACATTTTTACGGAAAAGGTGGAAAATAAATTAGAAATATCAGTCGTATTGTTACAAACAAGATACCATTGGAAAGGGCTTTTTTTTTTAAACCGATGGTTTAAACGGCTTATCGATCGGACAATTAGATTTTTTAAAATTATCTAAACTATAAAAAAATATTGGCAACAAATCACAAGAATCTTAGCTTTGCAGACTTTTCGTCTACAGCAGTCTTCAACGGAAACACATCTGGTATTTAATGAAGTCACGTGTTTCGACTGCGATTAAAAATTGCAATTTTCTATTTTCTTCAATTTTTCAAATTTTACACATTTTATTTAGTATATAATATTTACACCACAAAACAAACTTGCATTTCAAATTTCATCGATTTTGGTCAATAAACAAAAGATTTACATTTTAATTGCAAATTAAATTTTATCTTTACACGCCGGACATTTTTGCAATATTCTAATACGCGTATTTCAATTTCTAATTACGATTAATTTATTTTTTATACATCATACGAAAGATATTTTAAAGTTCTTTTACATAATTCAAAGTTTTCAACAGATTTACACGTTTTGAGGTCTCCTGAATCAGTGTTCTTTTATGGCGCTGTAATATTTTCAAATTTCAATATTTCAATTTCTAATTATGATTAAATTATTTTTAATACATCATTCGAAAGATATTTTAAAGTTCTTTTAAATTATCGAAAGTTTTCACCAGAATTACACGTTTTGAAGTCTACTGAATCAGTTTTCTTTTATGGTGTTGTAATATTTTCAAATTTCAATATTACAATTTCTAATTATGATTAAATTATTTTTAATACTTAATTCGAAAGATATTTTAAAGTTCTTTTATATTATCGAAAGTTTTCACCAGATTTACACGTTTTGAGGTCTCCCGAATGAGTTTTCTTTTGTATCTCAGATACTAATTATAATAATTTCATAAGTAATACATCATTAGAAAGCTTTTTTGATTTGGAATCGAACAGTGGAATATAGAAATTTCTACCGCCAGATGGCGCTGTAATTGTTTCAAATTTCAATATTTCTATTTCTAATTATAATTAAATTATTTTTAATGCATCACTCGAAAGATATTTTAAAGTTCTTTTAAATTATCGAAAGTTTTCACGAGATTTACACGTTTTGAGGTGTCCTGAATCAGTTTTCTCTTATGGTGCTGTATTATTTTCAAATTTCAATATTTCAACTTGTAATTATGATTATTTTTTTTTTAATACATCATTCGAAAGATATTTTAAAGTTATTTTATATTATCGAAAGTTTTCACCAGATTTACACGTTTTGAGGTGTCCTGAATTAGTTTTCTTTGTATCTCAGCTACTAATTAAAATAATTTCATAAGTAATACATCATTAGAAAGCGTTTTTGAATTTGAATGGAACAGTGGAATACAGAAATTTCTACCGACAGATGGCGCTGTAATATTTTCAAATTTCAATATTTCAATTTCTAATTATGATTAAATTATTTTTAATGCATCATTCGAAAGATATATTAAAGTTATTTTAAATTATCGAAAGTTTTCACCAGATTTACACGTTTTGAGGTGTCCTGAATTAGTTTTCTTTTGTATCTCAGCTACTAATTAAAATAATTTCATAAGTAAGACATCATTAGAAAGCTTTTTTGAATTGGAATCAAACAGTGGAATACAGATATTTGTACCGCCAGATGGCGCTGTAATATTTTCAAATTTCAATATTTCAATTTCTAATTATGAATCAATTATTTTTAATACATCATTCGAAAGATATTTTAAAGTTATTTTAAATTATCGAAAGTTTTCACCAGATTTACACGTTTTGAGGTGTCCTGATTACGTTTTCTTCTGCATCTCAGCCAAATGAGTTAGATCGTTCAAAATTGGTATACGTACGTTAATTAAGAGGGCCTGAAAGGATGGAGAAGAAATAGGCGTGCACCACGCGCGTATCCCTTAACTTGTGCGCGCACAGCGCGCACGCGACTGCGCTGCCGAAGGCAGTGGGGACCCGGTGCGAGTTTTTTCCCGATCAGAAATGATTTTTTTTTTAGGGGGCACGAAGGCCCAGGGAAGGAATACGCGCGCGCAGCACGTGTATCCCTTCAGTTGTGCGCGCGTAGCGCGCACGGGTCTGCGCTGCCGAAGGCAGTGGGGACACGGTGCGAGTTTTTACCCGATCAGAAATGATTTTTTTTTAGGGGGTACGAAGGGTCAGGGAAGGAATACGCGCGCGCAGCGCGTGTATCCCTTCAGTTGTGCGCGCGCAGCCGAAGGCAGTGGGGACCCGGTGCGAGTTTTTACCAGATCAGAAATGATTTTTTTTAGGGGGCACGTAGGGTCAGGGAAGGAATATGCGCGCGCAGCGCGTGGGGACCCGGCCCGACTTTTTACCCAATCAGAAATGATTTTTTTTTTAAATTTCTTTTCTTAACACCAAAAGTTTCTGTTAGTGATTCATTATTTTTAGTGATTCATTATTTTTAGTGATTCATTTGAAAATACTGACCCGCTAGCGGGCGAAGCCAGCTAGTATCTATTAAAATCTTCCGGTAGCCAAAAGATGCTAAGTTGGCAACTATAGTCTTTAATGCCTAAAAACATAATTCACTTTTTTTTTTTTTTTTTTTTTAAGATTAAATCCTGAAAATTAGAAAACTCAAATATGATTTAAAGTTCTGTAGCTGAAAATAGATTAAAGACAAAGCAACTATTTAATTCAAACAAAGGTATTTTTAACTTAAATTCGATTTGAAATAAATAAGTAAATAAATGGATATCACATGTTTGAGAAGTTAAATTAACTCATTCATAAAATAAGTTTTAAAAATCTTATAATATGTCATTACTTCAGTATTTAATTACGAAAATTTCATGTTTGTTTGTAATTAAATGTTTGGTGAAAAATAAATTTATTCTACGAAAAATAGGATGTCATTATTAGGAGATAAATTTTAAAATACTACTTTTATTAAAGTTTCAAAACTTTTGCTTGAATTTTTAAATTAGTGAAATGATATAATCAGCAAATTCATGAATACGTTTTTTTTTTTTTTTTTTTTAATGCAATTATAAATAATTTCAAAAAAAAAAAAAAAAAAATGTTTAAACTACATCTATGCGCAAAGAAATAATCAAACTTTAACAAATCAAACTTCAGAATAATCAAACTTTTTTGAATTAAAAGTTCAAAAATCTTTTGAATTCCATAATTGTGTTCCCAGTTTTAAATACATTAAGTCGGGGGGGGGGGGAGGAAAAACTAATGGTTTAAACAGATATAACTGACAGAAACATGTATGCATAATACCAAAGTGATGAAATGACACCTATGTACAGTCGGAGAAAAAGAAACGCAGCACTTGATGTTATTTCGTTATTAATTGACGCAGAAAAATTTAATAGACACCATTCAACAGGAAATTAAACGCACTTTCTAAAAATTTTGTCGAATTTTTAATTAAGGGTTATCTACATATTGCAATTAGCGCCAACTTTGATTTTTTTTTTTTTTTTTTTTTTTTTTTCAATTGCAACACCAAATTTTGACTTCATATTCGAATTTCTCAGAGTCTGGCAGTTCGGAAAAGTATACTATTTGTATACATTATCTTTAATATTCATAGAGTTATAATCAAAAATGTGTTAGGGGGTTATCTGCAAATGTAAAAAAATAAAATTGAGATCCTACAAGAATTAGAAAAAATTTTACTGTTTCACACCGCAAATATTTCAAGAAAAAAGAGTTATAAAAATTAATAATTAAAAAAAAAAAAAAAAATCTTTGCAGTATCTTAATTTTCTTGAATTCAAATTTTTGGATATGTATACACATCAGTACTTTTTTTGATAATTTTAGTTATATTTAAGTACATTACACTTACGATTGATCAGACAATACTCTTTAAAGAAGTACAATATTTTTCAATTAAAAAGTGTCTATCATGGATATACTGATCACCAATAAAGCTTAAATTTTCTTTCGTACGTGCCATAATAAACGAACTGAAATAATATAGTTATATATATATATATACAACAACGCATAAACTAAATCTTTTCGGATAAATTATTGTAAGGTTTCATGAAGTAAATATTAAACAATTTTAATCGCTCTTACCAGTTTTGAGTCCGTTGAACACTTTGTAAAGGTACGATTTGTTTTATAATTTCTATCAAAATATAAATTCTTAATTAACGCTTTTGCGACTATTGACGTAGATTCACATCATTTTAAAATCTGGATCTCTGTCAGCGGGCGTTTCTTTCGTAATTTGTTATTTCTTAAGTATGTAGCCAGTGTTCATATTTTTGCAATAAAATAAACTATAGATAGAAATATATTAATTAGAAAGAATATAATTATAATGCATATACATTTGTAATATAATTGTGAATACAGAAGAATTGTTCTGAAATATTTTATTTTGAGAGAATCACACCCGTAGGCGGACCTTACTGTCAAAAAGACAAAATTCTGCGGTCGCAAAATTGCGTGTTAAAATGTGTTTCTAAAAGTTAAAGTATATTTTAAAAAATATATAAAATTAAAATATATTTAAAAAATTTTAAAGGCTAAAATATCCTTAAAATAATAATCCTCTCCCTTGCAAAAAATAAAAATAAATAAATAAAGCAATATATGAAGTAAAAGATTAAACCTTTAACTATGACGGTAGTTAAACGATTTTACAAGTCTGTCTTGCATTCCAATTCCATTCGTTTTTTCTGATTGACAATTTTTACATTCAACCTATTTTTTTATTTCAAACAGTAAACCCCGTTTATTTAGTTTTTTTTTTTTTTTTTTTTTTTTTTTTTTTTTTCTAGTGCTCGTTTAAAGGATTCAAAATTTATCACCAGTAATCGATGAAGTAAATACCACTTGTGTATATTTTTTTCAACGTAAAATAAGGGGTTTAACACGAATACTCAATGTCACATTTACTTTTCTTTTCTGTATTGTTTTGTTTTGAAGACGATGAAAGGCTTTAGAAAACCGGAATTCTTGATGCTAACACTAATGTCTAAAAATCTTCCTTTTTGTTTCATTTCTTTGTGTTTGACGTTGTTGTTATATAATTTGACCCGTAAATAAAAAATAAAAATATTTCGTTCAATTTCCTCTGTTATTTTTAAATATTTGCCTCATAATCTCATGCAAAACTTTATAAGAAACGGCCCCCTAATCCACTCCAAAAGAAATATATATTTATATCTCGAAAACTAATTACTGAAATGAGCTCAAAATTTGCACACCCATATTTTCAAGCATTAGGATTCATTTTATGTAAAAATTAATATAGGTCATAATTCATATTTTTTACGAATATGAATTTATTAATATTTTTCAGAATCAAAAGTAATGATGCATTATATTTAGGTTTCTTCACTGTATCTCGTAAAAAAAAAAAAAAAAAAAAAAAAAAAAAAAAAAAAGAAAAAAAAAACATACATATATATATATATATATATATCGATCAAGTTATTTTTTGTGAAGATATTGATAAAAGTTTGAAATATGAGTTTAACATTAGCACCTTCAAACTTTGAACGCTTAAAACTCTGTGAAAAAGTGAGTAAAATATACACTAAGCGACAAAAAAAAAGCCGCACTTGGATGTTTTCCTTTTCGCCTTCTACAACCGCCAATTTTATCGTTTAAAAAGCAAATTTTCGAACAGATTTTTCTATGTTGTCCTCCATATACACTTTAGCTTTGAGTCTAGTGTTAAAAACAAAATGCAATTGTCAGGAAAATTGTAATTTTAGAAATTATTTCAAAAATGGTAAGAATAAGGCAGTTAACGATGCCACAAAAAGTATTAATTTTTAAATGAAAATCAAAAAATATTTTAATACGTGAGATGGCAAAATAATTAAATGCTAACGAAATATTGGTAAAATGAATTTTAGCAAAATATAAATTTTTTTGGCCGTTTAAACTGGGAATTTGGCTTTAGGCGGTCATGTTGCTCATCTAAGCAAGATAACCGCAAGTTAAAATGCGTATGTTTAAAAAATCGATTTGTATCATGTTCAGAACTTAAAAAAGATCTTAAAAAAGTGTATAGTAAATTACTTTCTTAAAAAACAATGCGGGAACATTTAAACAAAGCGGGTTAAAGAACGGAAGTACTGCGAAAAAAGCCATTATCAAGGAAAAGAATTAGAAAAAACAATACTTTAGTTGACCAAAATTTAAAAACATTATCAGTTAATTATTAGGCTGAACTGGTTTTCTCTGATGAATCAAGTTTTCTTTATTTCGTGCAGTTGAAAAAAAGCTAGAATGAAGACGAAAATGTGACCGACTTAATGAAAATCGCACTTTTAAAACAGTGACACATTCTCCGTACATTATGGTCCGGAGGTGCATAGCTTTTCAAACACTCGGGGAAATTTTTATGCTCAAGGGATCAATTAACTCGAAATAAAACACAATCTGCATAAAAGTGGTGCCTGACCGACTATTTTGGAGGTATCTTAGACATTTCCGTAAACAGCATTTGAAGATAATAAGGCACCTTACTACAAGGCGTCTGTGGTAAGTTTATTCACTTCAAATTGTCAAAATTTCTTATACATTCCCATGAGAACCTATAATTCTGTAAGTAATCATACTTTTTTTCACTTTAAGTTAAATACCACAAATGATATAGTAGAATTTCTTCTTTACCAGACATGGAAATGGTCAAAATCGCGATCCGCTCGAAAATGTTTCGTCTATAAAAAGGCGGGGGAGAGGGGGGAGGATTCGAAATTTGCTGCCTATAACTCTGCCAGAACTAGAAAAATTTATTTGTGATATTTGGCACATTGAAATTTCTGAGATTTATATTAAAACACTGTATAAAACTATGCCATTGCGCATTAATGCAGTAATTCCATATAAAGGTGGAATTAACCCAATGCAGAATACATATTTTTAACAAAAAATTGCTTAGATCTAACAAATAAATAGTTTTATTTCATATATTAAAATATAACTTGTTTATTTCATATAATAAATCATAATACAATGCAAAGTGTATAGTTATTGCATTATGTTCAAAAAGAAAGTTTTATGCAGATTTTTAAAAAGTACTTCGTAAAGTGCAATAAAGTGAATTATTAAATCGAAAATATACATAGGTATCATTTCATACCTTTGGTATTATGTAAACAAGACAGTTTTATTTGTTTTAAACATTAATTTTAAAGTTATTACAAATTAAAATGGTATAAGTCATTTTTTCAGCAGTGCGGCTTTTTTTTTGTCGCTTAGTGTACAACCAATATACTTTTTCGCGTTGTCGCGATTCCAGGAATTCAAATATAAAAAAAAATGGGGCATTAATATAGAAAAAAGTAAAGTTGGTACGTATTTTAATATGAAGACCACCCCCAATTCAAAATTTAACTTCATTTTCTGAAACTACTCACAATACCCCGTTGAATAATACCTATTACATTTTTGTGCAATGATTTGCAACGGAGTTACACCAAGTGCTGCGTTTTTCTTTCTTTTTTCTTTCTTTCTTTTTTTTTTTTTCAACTGTTCATTTTTAATTTCGTAATTCGCTTTATTACACTCTAGGAAGTACTTAATAAAAATCTACATTGGTTGCTAATACGATGGTGGTGAGTTCCATCCCCGAAGGATCGATGTGATAAATGTTGCAGATAATTAATAGAAACTGTGCCAATTGATAAAAGAAATTTTTTCATTGTCTACAGAGTATTCTAAGAATTTTTGAAGAGTTTTTTAAAAGAAGCTTTTCTTTAGATATTAAAAAGAATAAAATAAAAAGTTAAATATACATACATATATATATATATATATATATATATATATATATATATTCTTTTAGAAGCTTTTTTTTTTATTATTATTATTAATGGATTTTTATCATTGTGTCTTTGTGTCACTCTGAAAAAGATGGCGCCTCCACTTTTATGTAAATTTAAACAACCGTTTTCGTCGCTCGTTAGCGTATTTGGTTGGTTGGTTGGTTGTAGGATTATGGCCGATTGACTCCTTAAGTGTCCTAGGCCTATAGGGGGAATGCCCTCCGTGGGGGTCTTTCTAAGGGGTCCTAGCCCGTATTTACGCGAGTTTCGGAGGAAACCACGGAAAACTCCGAACGGCTAGGTCGATGAGCGCGACCTGGGATCGAACCCGGCACCTCCCATCTACCAGCTTTGAGCGCAGAACCGCTCGGCCGCTGGTGGGCCTAGCGTATTTGGTTAGAGCATCATGGTGATAACGTGATGCTTGTGGTTCGATCCTCGCATGCCGATGCGTAACTTTTTTCCAGATAATTAATAGAAATGATGTCAATTCATAAAAGAAAATCTTCCATTGTCTACACAGTGTCCTAAGGAATTTTTATAGTTTTTTAAAGAAGCTTTTGTTTGAGTTACTAAACGCCGAAAATAAAAATTTAAGTAAAAATATAAATAAAAATTATTTAATTTATTAATAAAAATATAAATAAATAAAAAAGAATAACACTGAATATACTAATAAATAACACTAATAATAAATAACACTAGTTTTTTATTATTGTGGAGCCCTAAAAAGCCTAAAATTAAAATTTATTCTTGCAGAGGCATGCTATAAAAGCATAAAAGTTTCAACAACAAGAAAATTAAAAAAATATAGAGAGAGAGATAGTTCACTTTTGCAAAACATGAAGAACTTTAAATATTCCAAATATTTTAAAAAGCATTCGAGAACAATATTTCTTTTGTATAAGTATTTGTTAGATTTTTCTAGAATATTCTAATATTTTTCTTGAAAGCTCTTAGACTTTTGGTTAGAGTGACATGCTGATAACGCGATGGTCCCAGATTTAGTCCTTGAAAGACGGTATAGTACTTTTTTTGCAGATAAATAATCGAAAAGAAAATGTCAATTGATAAACGAAAATCTTCCGTTGTCTAAAAAATATGCTTTGAAATTTTAATTAGTTTTTTTAAGAAGCTTTTTCCTTTTTTGTAACTAAAAAGCACAAAATAAAAAATAAGTAAAAGATAATTTTTTTAAGTTAGAAGTTTTTTATTGTGAAGCCCTAAAAAGCATAAAATAAAATTTATTCTGGTAAAGACATGCTACAAAGAAATGAAAGTTTCAACACTAAGAAAATTTTAGAGAAAAATATAGGTACTTTCCTATTGCAAGAGATGAAAATTTTTTAATGTTCAAAATATTTTAAAAAGCTTTCGAGACATTTGAAATTTCTGGCTTAATGAATGATTATACAAAAACTAATAACTAAGAATATTGGTCTCGAAAGCTTTTTCAAATATTTTGAACATTAAAAAATTTTCATCTCTTGCAAAAGGCAAGTACCTATATTTCTCTCTAAAATTTTCTTAGTGTTGAAACTTTCATTTCTTTGCAGCATGTCTTTGTCAGAATAAAATTTTATCTGTACGGTTTAAAATTAGTTCTTTAGGATATATTTTTCCAGAAATATTTTCGAAACAATTACAGTTAAAAACAATTAAATCATCAATATATCGGAAGAAAGTAATATTTACAAAAAATAAAAAAATAAAAAAAAAAAATAAATAAATAAATCGAAAAAAAAAATAAAAATAAATTTACGAAAGCACTCGAAAAACTCGATCCCATTGGAATATATTGTGAAAAATTATATATATTATATTGTGAAAAAAATTACTGGATTAACCTTATCAAGTTCTGTATTTTAGAAAACGTTTTGTTTAACGAGAAATATTACTTTTTACAGCTGAGGGGAATTCCAATGGGAACGAGTTTTTCGAGTGCTTTCGCAATTCGAAAAAAAAAAATTATAAATATTACTTTCTTTAGATATATTGATGATTTAATTGTTTTTAACAGTAATTGTTTCTGTTTGGTGAGAAATTGGGGGCCAAGGATAGTTATTAGCTAATTGCTACTGTCCTTTCAGAAACTTCTCTTTCACCCCTACACAGAGGGGCCTCCCTGATGAAGATCCCAGTGTTTTTTTGGGGTTTAATTTCATTCATTTGTTTCTATATTTCTACATTCCTATGTATATATTCAATTGAAACGCCACTTCATTAAAAAAATTTAAACTAATTTGCATATAAATATTTTGTTACTTAAAAAAAAATGAATAAATAATAATAAAAAAAAATATTATGTCTTTCCATGCATTTCAGTGAAAACCGCATAGTGCTACGGTCAATACTTTTCCAGTAATATTTTTTGTTTCTTTGAATTTCGGATCACCTGTATATGGCGAAAGAAGTGATATAGAATCAGTAATTTAATTATTTTTATTATTATTGTTTTTAGAAATATGTGGGAAATTATGTAAAAAGAATTACACATTAACGAAGTCATAATTTTAAATTTCGATCTGTGAATTTAAAAAAATTCTATATCTTTATTATTATTATTATTATTATTATTGCAAAAAAAAAAAAGAAAATATTTTTCAAAATTTTAATATTTCTTCTTGAAGCTAGAAATTACGAAAGGTGAAATAACCAGAAAGGTATGTTTCAAAAATACCTAAGAATTTACATACCTAAAAAAAAATTAAAAAATAAAAAATAAAAAAAATCGACAAAATTTAATTATTACACTTATGATAAAATTTTGAAAAAACATTTAGCTGGCGATTTGTTGCTCTATTGGCTCTGTAAAATCTTTTAAAACAGACATTTTAAACTAACATTTTAAACTAACATTTAAAATAATGCATCGTTAAATCCGGTCTCTCTTTAAATCTCAACAAATGAATTCCGTTGTACGCATATGATTACTCCTTTTCGAATAAACATAAATGTTAAAAATCCTCAGACAAAGTTTTTATTTTATTTTATTTTATTTTATTTTATTTTATTTTATTTTATTTATTTTTATTTATTTATTTATTTATTTATTTATTTATTTATTTAATTTTGCAAAGATTATAAGAAAATGTTCACCTTTTGTAAATTAGTTCTCCAAGAAAAACAGTCACCGAAGCGTGGTAGTCATCTTCTCTATAGAGGTTCAAAATTGTGATAGCATGTTTCCAGACCCCACTTAGGAGTGATTTCCAGACCGTTGCAAATGGCTCATAGTGTAGCACTAGTGCGACGTACCACTCATTCACTCAACCGAGAAAAATGTTTTTCTAATGTGTGATGGTATTTCGGCATAAGGCCAATTGATAGCTCTAGGAACCTTGGCCTGAGGGAAGTGCCTTCACTGGAGTTCTTTTAAGGGGTCTTAGAATGTATTTATGCACGTTTTCGAGAAATCCACGATAAACGTTGAACGGCTAAGCCGACAAGCTCGACTTAGGATTGAACCCGGCACCTCACGTCTACCATCGGCCGCTGGTAAACGGTTTTCAGAGAATTTTGTTTAAACGAGTTTATTAAAGAAGCTGATACTTTTTTCACTTTTTACAGTTTTAACAGTAATAAATTACTTTTTGCAAGTAATTCGTTATAAAGTGAAATGTAACATTCTACACCTATAGTTTTTATGTGAATAATGGCCTTTATTTAGCTTTTAATGGCTTCTTTTATGATTAATCTTTAACTGCTTCTTATAGAAAGAGAAAACCCTTATATTGCCTTAACTCGAATAAAATTAAATTTTTTTACATATTTTGGTTATACAAACCAGAATTATTGCCGTAAACTACAATTAAAAAAAATACAATCAACATTCCCATTACCAAGAATAAAATTAATTAAATGATAGATTTTTCTGGGCGATTTTATTTCTGTAACCGCGTGTATGCGAAAAGTACTTGTACAATCAAGAAAAAAAAAAAAAAAAAAAAAAAAAACACCGACCCCCCCCCCCCCCCCACACACACACACACCGAATTTCACATTAAATTGTCGTAGAAAATTCTGGTACCAATCGATTTGTAATAACGTCTAGTTTGTAATGCTATTGTTAAATTTTGCACAGGGGGTCGTCTACATATTGTTACAAAATTGTAAATAATTGTGTGTTTTTTTTGTATAAATTCTTTCAAAGAGGCTTAGTAAGTTGATAAAGTGCTTATTTTGTTCATTTCTAGTCATTTTAGCGTTGAAATAGCCTTATTTTCCCTTATAAACGCATTGAAAAGCCCCAATAAGGCAGGTAATGGATTTGGCGCCAAATTTGGCGACTTTTTCCCACCTTGGCGATTTTTTGGGCGACCTTGGCGAGAAAATCCTTATATGGGATATACCAAATATGGAAGCTGTAAGTTGATTGGTTGACCACTTTCTAGAGTTTTCTCGAAAACTCTGGATTCCATGGAACAGTATATAAGCCTGTTTTCTTCACCAAGGCCAGTCAGAGTCAGTTCAGTTCAGTCTTCAGCCAGCTTCGCTAGTGCTTGCATTGCTCTTGAGCCTCTTTGAGAGAGACTTGCTTCAAGTGTTATTGTTATACAGTTTGTACTGTGGATTTGCTATTGACAGCTGTTGTTTAAGCTGTGTTTACTGTTTGAATTGAAGCTGATACTTGGTTTATAGACCAGTATTTTTCTGGAACTTTCTGTGAATAAATTACTGAATTTTTGTACGTTTGGCCTTTCATTCTCGGACAACTCACGAACCCCCAAGTACGCAACATTTTTGGTGTCAGAAGTGGGGTTTTGTCTGTGAATGGTTATAACTAGAGCTATGGAGGAACAGATGAAGAAACTTCTAGAAAGCTTAGCTACCCAGATGAATGAAATGAAGGAAGGACAAAGAGAATTGAAAGACGGCTTAACTGAAGAAATGAAAGCAGCACAGGAGAAAATGGAAGCATCGCAAAGAGAGATGAAAGAAAGTCTGAGTCAAGAGATGAATGAAATGAAAGCCGGACAGAAGGAATTGAAAGACGGTTTGACTGAAGAAATGAAGGAAATGAAAGCAGTTCAGGAAAAGATGGAAGCCAAATTGACCGAAGAAATTAAATCTAATCAAGATGAGATGAAGAGAGAGCTTTCAACGGCGAAAGAATCAATAGAGGGTAAATTAACGATGATGGAAAATAGAATGGATGGAATAGAAGAGAAAGTTATAAAGATAGAAGAAAATTTTGAAGAGAAAGTTTTGAAAATAGAAGAAAGTTTTGAAGAGAAAGCTATGAAGATAGAAGGAAATGTTATGAAGGTTGAAGAGAAAGCTATGAAGATAGAAGAAAATGTTACGAAGGTTGAAGAGAGTGTTACGAGGATAGAACGGAGTGTAGAGGAGAAATTTAAAGAAAACTTTGATCAAGAACTGAAAGGAAGGTTTTCAGAGATAGAAAGCAAGTTTAAGAGAATGGAGGAAGATCTTGAAAGAAAAATGAAAGAAGAGTGGAACAGAGAAGTAATAGGGAATGAACTGCAGAGCAAGATTCGGAATCTCGAAGAAAAGTTAGAATTCATGCCTCAGGAAACTGAAAAGAGAGATAAAAGAATCCAGAATCAGGAATTTATTAAGCTATCCACCTACGACGGCAGTTCCTCCTGGCATGTATATAAGACGCAGTTTTCCATCGTTGCTGAAGCTAACGGCTGGGACTCTACCGCCAAGGCAGTCCACTTAGCAGCAGCATTACGGGGAGATGCAGCCGAAATCCTGAGAAATGTTTCTAAAGAAGAAAGGAACGACTTCGAGGCCTTGACTAGAGCACTGGAGCTACGGTTCGGAGAGAAGTGTTCTAAGGACTATAGTCGCCTCCAGCTAAAGTCCCGTTACCAGAAAACGGGCGAAAGTTTGCAAGAGCTGGCAGCAGACATCCAGAGACTGTCACACCTAGCATTCTCAGACTGTCATGCTGACACTCGAAACGACTTAGCTCTTCAGTACTTTATCGATGCTGTTCGTGATCCAGAAATTCAAAAAGCGCTGAGACTCTCCAACATCAGAGACGTAGAATCAGCTTTAGGCTATGCACTTAGGATAGAGGCAGCCCAACAAGCCTCCCGTAAAGACCGCCATACCATAAGAGCAGTCTCATTAAACGATACGCCTGCTGGTGAAAATGAAATGAAGAGAAGTATCGAAGAGATCTTAAAGAGATTGCGCAGCCTGGAGAATAAAAAGGAAATAAGGGACCGGAAGATAAAGTGCTGGGGCTATGGAGGGGATGGACACGTGAAGAGGAACTGCCCCGTACGACCAACTTTAGGAAATCACCCGGCTTCACCATCACTGCAGGGAAACTAAGAGGAGGCCATCTCGCGGGGCGGAGGTTGCCTGAAATTAAAGAGCCCCAATTTACAGTATTCCATGTTTCATCGATGAGTGGCGGCGATAATGGACTTCACGTCTATGGCCAAGTCAACAACGCCACCTGCCGGATGATTCTGGACACGGGAGCCAACGTGACCATCATTAGAACGGATTTGGCTCAAGAACTAAAAGAGAAGATCATCTGGACGCCGCCCTGTGTTAAACTCCAGACTGTGACCGGAGACGAAATCAAAATATATGGGAAAATGAACTTGACCATCACTTTTGGGAATGCCAGTTACCATCATATAGCATATGTGGCGGATATAAGAGATCCTTTGATCATTGGAGTTGATTTCCTGAGAAAATTTAACTTTCAATTGGACTTCAAGAATAATGAACTGCATTCGAGTTCGGAAGACATCGCTGTGTTCAACACTGAAAATCAAGACATTCAGACAATTTGCCAGATAACAGCCAAGTCTGAAATTTCCATCCCTCCACACACAGAGACAATAGTTTCAGGAACACTACCTACAAAGCAATACTTCCGCTATGGACTGATTGAATATCCGAATACCGACAATAGCCCAAGAGGAGTTCTGGTAGCTTCATCTCTAGTTGATCTCTCAAAGAGTACTATACCTGTGAGAGTCGCAAACATCAGCGATAAGGTCCGAACAGTGAAGAAGGATGAGGTGTTAGCAACCTGCACTCCTGTTACATGCATCAACCGTCCCACGCAATCAACCGCATCCAAGTCTTCAGAACAATTAATAACGGAATTACTAAAGAATGCAGAGTTAGGAAAGGAACAGAGATGTGCTGCGGAGAAGCTACTCCAAGAATTTAAAGACCTTTTTTCTCGAACACCTGAAGACGTCGGGAGAACGAACATCACCCAGCACCGAATTGATACAGGAAATCATCCTCCAATCAAACAACGTCCAAGAAGACTTCCCTTTGCTAAACAGGAAGAGGTCACTGAACTTCTAAGTGAAATGCAGCACAATGATGTCATCGAGCCATCAACGAGTCCTTGGGCCTCTCCCATAGTACTGGTGCGGAAAAAGGATGGTTCAACAAGATTTTGTGTGGATTATCGTCGTTTGAATGACATCACGAAGAAAGACAGTTACCCTCTTCCCAGAATTGACGACACATTAGACACACTTGCTGGCAATAAATGGTTCTCGACTTTGGATCTGAAGAGCGGTTATTGGCAAGTAGAATTACATCCTGATGATCGGGAGAAGACTGCATTCACCACGGGACAAGGACTGTGGCAATTTAAAGTTATGCCATTCGGATTATGCAATGCACCTGCCACCTTCGAACGCCTGATGGAGACAGTGCTGAAAGGACTTTCCTATGAAGCCTGTCTGGTGTATTTGGATGATATTATCATTGTGGGGCGCACCTTTGAAGACCATCTTCGAAATATCCGAAAGGTGCTGGAGAAACTCAGAATGGCTAACCTCAAATTGAATCCAGGCAAGTGTAACTTGTTCCGTCGTGAAGTGAGCTACCTCGGCCATATCATCTCTGCCGAAGGTGTGAGAACTGATCCTGAGAAGATCTCTGCAGTCGAGAACTGGAGTCGCCCTGAAAATGTACACCAACTACGAAGTTTCCTGGGGTTATGCACTTACTACAGGAAGTTTGTCAAGGGTTTCTCAAATATTGCCAGACCACTCCACAAGCTGACGGAAGCCAAACAGAAGTTCCTGTGGACAGATGAATGTGAAAATGCGTTCAAGCGACTTAAAGAGGCCTTAACATCATCGCCTATCTTGACATATCCACAGCCCGACAGACAGTTCATACTTGATACAGATGCCAGCCATGAGAGTGTCGGTGCTGTTCTGTAGCAGGAAATTGATGGTCAAGAACATGTCATTGCCTATTGGAGAAAATGCCTGTCTAAACCAGAGCGAAATTACTGTACCACCAGGAAAGAGCTACTCGCCATCGTAAAAGCCATAGAACATTTCCATCATTACCTCTATGGCAGAAGATTCCTGCTCCGGACTGACCATGCATCTTTAACGTGGTTGCTCCAGTTCAAGAACCCGGAAGGCCAGATTGCCAGGTGGATACAACGCCTCCAAGAATATGACTTTGAGATACGTCATCGTAAAGGGACTCTACATGGTAATGCAGATGCCTTGTCACGGAAGCCCTGCTCGGAAAGCTGCAAGAACTGCTCTAGAGCCGAACAGAAATACCTGCCGATAAATCCGGTTGCCTGCGAAGTTACTGTCTCAACACCATCAGATCAAGATCCCGATCCATGGAGTGACGAAGAACTTAGACAAGCCCAGTTGGAAGATCCTGACATAAAGCCAATATTACAGCTGAAGGAGACGACCAGCAACAGACCTATCTGGCAGGACATTTCCAGATTTAGTCCCATTACGAAAAGTTATTGGGCACTTTGGGACTCTCTTAATATCAGAAACGGCGTATTATACAGAAAGTAGGAATCTGATGATGGGAAAAGCTTCCGATGGCAGATTTTATTACCAAGATCAAAAATTCCAGCTGTTTTAGAACAACTGCATAGTAGCTCTACCGGAGGCCATTTTGGGGTAATGAAGACTCTGCAGAAAGTTCGGGAACGCTTCTACTGGTGCAAGGCAAAGGAGGATGTGGAGAAATGGTGTAAATCCTGTGATGCTTGTGCGGCACGTAAAGGCCCGCAGAAACGAAGTCGAGGAAGACTCCAACGGTATACCGTGGGAGCACCATTTGAACGAATTGCAATCGACATCTTGGGTCCTTTGCCACGGACCTCCAGTGGAAATAAGTACATCCTCGTCGTGATGTATTATTTCACCAAGTGGCCTGAGGCATATCCCATTCCCAATCAAGAGGCATGCACAGTCGCAGAGGTCCTAGTGCAGCAATGGGTGTCAAGCTACTGCACGCCCCTACAACTTCATACCGACCAAGGTAGGAACTTTACCTCTG
Organism: Salticus scenicus; assembly: GCA_963930645.1. NCBI lineage: Eukaryota > Metazoa > Arthropoda > Arachnida > Araneae > Salticidae > Salticus > Salticus scenicus. The sequence goes on from OZ005657.1 coordinate 55,989,188, forward strand.
ATGTTTTCAAAGGACTGTGTCAACTACTTGGCATAGACAAAACCCGGACAACACCCTTACATCCTCAGTCGGACGGCATGGTCGAGAGGTTCAATCGTACCATCCTGAATAACCTCTCACTTCTAGTATCAAGGAACCAGCAAGATTGGGACTTGAAGTTGCCATTGTGCCTGCTGGCTTATCGAACTGCTGTCCATGAAACCACCGGCTATACTCCAGCACAGATGCTGTTCGGACGTGAACTTCGTCTCCCTTGTGATCTCCTGTTTGGTTGTCCACCCGATGCGCCTTCATCGCCCGAGGAGTACATCCAAGATCTCCAGGCACGATTTGAGGACGTACACAACTTTGCTCGGGAGCGGATTAACATGGCAACGGAGAAAATGAAGACAAGGTACGAACTAAAGGCTACACAACATGAGTTCCAGGAAGGAGAGAAGGTCTGGTTGTTGAATCCTGTTCGACGCAAAAGACTCTCTCCCAAGTTACAGTGCAACTGGGACGGACCGTACACAGTCTTAAAAAGGCTGAATGATGTAGTGGTGCGGATCACTAAAACACCTTCATCAAAACCGAAGGTGGTGCACTATAACAGGCTAGCCAAGTACCACAATTAACGGTAAAATTAAAATTTAAAATGTAAATACTGGTAAAATTTGCGCATGCGCACTGTAAATATTAGTATAGAAATACTTGTACATATTTGTGAATTTTGTAAATATTTCTCACTTTATTTTTTTTGTATTTTGTCGTTATATGCAACTTAGTTTTTGTAATTTAGATTGTGTAAATTTGGTTAGTTTCGCCTCTTGACCAAGGGTTGCACTGCCCGGGACGTGCAGTCCTTGGGAGGGGGGCAGTGTTACAAAATTGTAAATAATTGTGTGTTTTTTTTTGTATAAATTCTTTCAAAGAGGCTTAGTAAGTTGATAAAGTGCTTATTTTGTTCATTTCTAGTCATTTTAGCGTTGAAATAGCCTTATTTTCCCTTATAAACGCATTGAAAAGCCCCAATAAGGCAGGTAATGGATTTGGCGCCAAATTTGGCGACTTTTTCCCACCTTGGCGATTTTTTGGGCGACCTTGGCGAGAAAATCCTTATATGGGATATACCAAATATGGAAGCTGTAAGTTGATTGGTTGACCACTTTCTAGAGTTTTCTCGAAAACTCTGGATTCCATGGAACAGTATATAAGCCTGTTTTCTTCACCAAGGCCAGTCAGAGTCAGTTCAGTTCAGTCTTCAGCCAGCTTCGCTAGTGCTTGCATTGCTCTTGAGCCTCTTTGAGAGAGACTTGCTTCAAGTGTTATTGTTATACAGTTTGTACTGTGGATTTGCTATTGACAGCTGTTGTTTAAGCTGTGTTTACTGTTTGAATTGAAGCTGATACTTGGTTTATAGACCAGTATTTTTCTGGAACTTTCTGTGAATAAATTACTGAATTTTTGTACGTTTGGCCTTTCATTCTCGGACAACTCACGAACCCCCAAGTACGCAACAATATTAATACTGGCATCAACTTCATTTTTTTTTCAATGGTAAACCCTTTTTTTTAAATTTATTTGAATTATTTGGATCAAAATATCGCGGAAAATGGTATAGTTTATATATTTTGCTCAATTTTTCATAGAGTTTTAAGCTGTTAAAGTATGAGGATGCTAGTGTTAAATGAATGTGACAAACATTAATTCATATCGTCCCAAAAATTTATTATATTAAAATTCTGTTTTTTTTTTTTTTTTATACGTTAGAATGAAGTGACCCAAACATATTCCATGCATGTTTTAGATTTAAAAAAAAAAAAAAAAAAAAAAAAAAAAAAAAACATTTTTCTAATGATGAAAATTATTAATAAATACATATTTGAAAAAAATATGAATTATGACCTATACTAATTTTTGTACGAACGGAACAGGCATCATAAAAAACATGAGTTTCCAAATTTAAAGCTAGTTCCTATCTTTTTTTTTTTTTTTTTTTTTTTTTTAAGTTACAGTGATTTTTTACAGCTGTTAGGGGCCGTCACTTGTTATAATCTGTATCCTCTTTAAATAAATATCTGTATATAATCTGACGAAAAACTATTTTAATTTACCATTATGTTATTCTCATTATTTTCTTAGCAACATTTCGATGTTTATTATACAAATTGGCTTTTTTTTTGTAAAATCATCGCAATGCAGGCGAGAGATTTGAAAGAATTGAAAAAGAAAACAAGCCCCGCCTCTATATCGCTGAAATACCATTAAAAAAAGTTTTTATATTCGTATTTGACTCTTTATATGACGCTGATATGCATAAATCTCAATGGCATTTACAACATGGATAGCTGAAGACAAAACTTAAATGATTTAATTGCAAATGTGTAAAATCCTTTTTTTTATAATGTAAAGATTAGAAAAATGTGTAATGGCGTGGCTTACGTTACAAGATAGAAGCATATCCGATCCTAATAATTTAAATCGTTCTTCTTAAATATTATATATCTTTTAGTAGTTTTTCACTGCTAAATTTCTTTTTTAACCATTTAAATATTGTAGGGTTCTTACACATCAAGTTAAATGTCATGTTTTAGAAAACTTGATTTAATAATTTTTATAAGATTTTTTACCACGAATTTTTGGTTTTAATCTTGTTGCCACATTTTTGCATTTGTTTACTGCACCGTTTGTAAGCTTTATGTTATTTAAATTTTCTCGCATGATGTAACAGAATAAAATTTTGAATTTTTATTAAATGTTTTTTAGTTCAGAATAAAACAGTGGGAAACTGTTTCTTCTTTTTCTTCTTCTTCTTCTTCTTCTTTTTTTTTTTTTTTTTTTTTTTTTTTTATAGTTTATAAAATCTATTGTTGAAACAAAGCGCAATATTATTTATTTTCGATCAATCCTAATCACGGCGCAAAATTCACATTTATTATTGATAAAGAATTTAAAACAAAGTAATATATCTTATTACTTTAAAGATATAGATACTGATCTTACACTTGCAAAAATTATGAATTAAAGTACAGTGGACTACTGTGCAACGCGGGATATTCGTTCTGGGCAATAGGATATCGTGTTATGTAGGGTATACATTATGAGACCAATTTATGCAAGTTCAGTGCAATACTGAAAAATCTTATTTTATTGTATTGTTTTTTAAATAAGGTTTCGATGTTTACGATACAAATTAACCTATTTTTGTAAAAATAATACAATATGGGGGGGGGATTTTTATGACATTCCAAAAGAATAATAAACCCCACCCTCTGGCTTTTTCTGAAACAAAATTTTACTTAAAAAAATGTTTCTTGTTTCCTCAATTTTATTTTGTTTGACTCTTTATAAAACTATAGCATATATAAACGAATGACATTTACCGTTTCGATTGTTGAGGACAAAATTTTAGTTATTTAATCATGAATTTGTTAAATAATTTGGTGTTTTAGAGAAGCGTATAAAGGCGTGACTTATTACTCAAAATAGGAATGCTTTTGAGCAGCATCTCCTTTTTATTGAATACTAGCTGCCTTCGGCGACCAGCTTGTTCGCGATCCTCGAAAAATCTGACTTTACGAAACTCCCGCTCGGTGGCGCCTGCAGCACCTTTTTCCCGTTTCAAGTCTTACAACAGCTTATTGGCATATAGTGAAAACAGCTTTATTGAAAAAAAAAATAATCGCAGTAAATTCCCGCACGGTAGCGCCTGCGGCGCCCTCTTCCCGTTTCAATACCTGAAACAGGTTTGCTCACCATGTTATGATCTTTCAAATTTCTGACTTTGGCAAAGTCCCGCTCGGCGAGGACTGTGGCGCCTTATCCCCGTTTTATAACTTACAACGCCTTCTTCGCTCATTAGAATTTGAAATATTGAAATTTTAAAATATTACAGTGTGATTTGGCGGTAGAAATTTCTGTAATCTACTGTTCAATTCCAAATCAACAAAGCTTTCAAATGATGTATTACTTATGAAATTATTTCATTTAGTAGCTGAGATACAAAAGAAAACCTAATCAGGACACCTTAAAGCGTGTAAATCAGGAGAAATCTCAAATTCCACTTTCGATAATATAAAATTACTTTAAAATATCTTTCGAATAATGTATTAAAAATAATTTAATCATAATTAGAATTTGAAATATCGAAGTTTTAAAATATTACAGCGTCATCTGGCGGTAGAAATGTCTGTTATCTACGGTTCAATTTCAAATCAACTAAGCTTTCAAATGATGTATTACTTATGAAATTATTTTAATTAGTATCTGAGATACAAAAGAAAACCTAATTAAGACACCTTAAAACGTGTAAATCATGTGAAATCTCGAATTCCACTTTCGATAATATAAAAGTACTTTAAAAAAATGTCTTTCGAATGACGAATAAAAAATAATTTAATCATAATTAGAATTTGAAATACGCGTATTAGAATAAAATTAATTTGCAATTAAAATGTAAAATAAAATGTAATTTTTTTGTTTATTGTCCGAAATCGATGAAGTTTGAACTGCAACTTTGTCTTGTGATGTTAGGGCTGTAAATTAATTGCGATTTATTGCGACAAAGAAAAATTGAAGAATTTTGAAATTTGCAATTTTTATACCACTTCAAGACCTCGCGACATTAATGATTTCCAGATGTTTTGTTTCCGTTCCAGACAGTGGAGAAAATCGTCTGCTGATAGAATGTTTCTTTTTAAGCAATCAGTCGTAGATTCTCGGTCATTTTTTGATCGACATGGGTCGACACTTTAATTAATATCTCCGCAACTAATTAATTTTTAAATTCTGTTTTCACTATACCCTCGGGAATGCTTCTGAGCACCCATATGTCGAATTTTATACTTTTGCGTTCAGTAGGGACTGAACGTATAGATCCTCAGACAGACAGACAGACATCTTCTTTTATTATTATAGATTAACACTTTTGCGACCGCATGTTTTTGTCTCTTTGACAGTAAGGTCCGCCTGTGGACGTTATTCTCCCCAGTTACAATATTTCAGAACAAAATTTTCTGCATTCACACTTATATTACAAATGGGTATACATTATAGTTATACTCTTTCTAATCAAAGCTTTTATATCAGTAGTGTATTGATTGTACAAATATGAATATTGGGTATATTTTTAAGAAATTAATAACATACAAATTGCGAAAGAAACACCCACAGGTGGAGTTAGAGTTTTTCAAATGGCATGAATCTACGTCAGCGGTCACGAAGCGTTAAATATCCTTTATCAGATTTTTGTTTAAATCTTGTTGTGTATATCAGGGATGGAACACGGGCGCAGAATTCATACCACTATCGATGTAAGAATTTTTTCTACTTCTTAAATCAACGATATTATAAGTAGAGAAATTTCTTAAACGGATTCCGGTATGAATTCTGCGCCCGTGTTCCATCCCTGGTATATTTTTATATATTGTATATTGCAGGTTTGAGCGCCACAAAGTAAAGTTAACACTTTATAGAAACACTTTCACGTGGGGCTTACAATATAACCAACAGAAGTAGATAAATTATTTTTTCTTAAATATTAAACTTTTTTTTTTTTTAACCGTGTTATTATCATTATTATTATTATCATTATTATTATTATTATTATTATTATTTTATATTGCAATCTACATTTTTTAACTGAATATTGTAGAGTTTATATGACTCAAGTTATTTAAATTTTAACGTGTAAAGTGACGTAATAAACTATTTCATTTTTATGAAAAATAAACTACACTAGAACCTCGATTATCCAAAACTCTCCGTTAACCGAAGTCGGTTTCTTCTCACTTTTTTTTTTCACTTTCTACTATCATCCAAAATTTTCTCTTAAAGTCCGGTTTCCACTTGCGCTCATTGGGCGGCTTCTATTCAGAATCCTTTGATGTGGTTTTCCCAGCTCACCCCAGCTCAAAACCCTCGAACGGGGATGGAATCTAACCCCCTGCTGAGATAATTGAGGGCCAGGGGTAGACATCTTTGTCAATTTTGCATGCTTTCCTTTGAGGTAACTGCGCAATCTGATAAGAAAGGGCTACAACTGATGACAAGACATTTGGCTCTTTGTGTCGGAAGCGTGATTAATGACGTTTTGAGCGTTGATCTTGAGCTAAAGTGGATACTGGCCTTAACAAACATCCATTTTTAAAGTTTTTTTTTTTTTTTTTTTTTTTTTTTCCCACATTCTTTTCGTATGCAAGCCGTCCTTTCCAAACTACGAGTGCAGATAAATATTTTGGAATTTCCTTTTTAGAATTCCTTCTCGCAAGCTCAATTCTCAGTATGAGTGTACTCTTCCCCACTTTCAAACGTCCCTGTTTAAACAAATACATACCCCATTTAGAAATTTGGAAGGTCATACTGCCGAGTCCCAGAACAATCGAATGTTATTGCACTCTCTGATTGTAAGCAAGTGCAAAGAACCTAACCTCTTTTGTCATCTCAAGAACAGAGAAATTTTCATTCCAACAGAATTTGAAAAGGGGGGGGGGAGTCACTTTGTGTCACTTATCGTTTGTGAACAATTTTATTCCAGAAAAGGGAAAAGGAAGAAAGGAAGGAAAAACTCGTTTGCTATTCTCTTTCTACACTGTAAAAAAAATAACTATTACCAGCTGCAAGAAACTCTCTGTGATTGGAGAAAATAATTATTTTCTCCAATCACAGAGAGTTTCTTGCAGCTGGTAATAGTTATTTTTTTACAGTGTACCCTACTATGACGATCTTTTAGGTATGGTCACTTTTGGCAGCTGGCCAGAATTCCATAGAATCCATTCAGCGCTCTTCTGTTTGTTCTCTTTTTCTGCTGTTACATTTCCGATCAGAATTTTCTTGAGTGCTGTCAGTGAAGTTGGTAGTTTTGACCTGCCACACAGTGGATCGAACAATGTTAAAATACGAACATAGGCCCAAAAATCAATCTCTAAATAACTGATATTTTGCAGTGAAATAATTTAAAAGAGTGTCTAAAAAACACAAATATACGGTTATTTCTTCAATTACACGAAGTTTTTTTTATATATAAATAAGTTCAAAACGAAAATTTTCAGAAATAAAATTTTTGGATGAATTTCAGTGACTTTATTTGAATAGCCTTCAAGTGGCACTTAAGATAACTATGAAAAAATACGACATAAAAATACTTTTAATAATGTTCTAGTAAAAGTTTAAGGTACTTCTGCTAACATTTTGTTGGTTTTTTATGTTGTGATTCACGCCTGAAATGTGAATATAAAATTAACTACAAAATTAAATTTGTAAGTGGTGTAACCTTTTTTGTCCAAAATTGTCCAAAATTTCAAACACATTTTACTACTCCCAAAAGTATACATTTTAACCTGTGAAAAGGATTTTCGCCACAAATCGCCCCTTTTAGAGAAAAATAAATTTTTATTCTGTTTACCCCCAAATTATTAATCGAGAAATTTATCTGAATAACTGTATTCATTAATGACACAAAATATATAAAAATTTTTATAGTGAAAATATTATAGTAATTAGATGATTAAAATAAATTTTATAAATCAGAAATTATTTCTTATTTTTTTAAAATATTTAATAATTTTATTAATTTTACTTTAAAGGTACTGAAAAGTACCGTTGGACCAAAAAAGGGGGAAATGTGAATGGTTACGTCATAAAATGTTAAAATAAAATAAATGTTCAATGTTAAATTACTAAATGTTAAAATATTAATTATTATAATCTACGATTTAAAACAAAAGTTTCTGTGAAATAAAAATAAAGACAAATGTGAATTTTTCATAGAGGTTTATAGTAAATTCTTGCATGAGTTTTCTATTGAAATACTATATTAAAAAAAAAAAGAAAAGAAAAAAGAAGCAGTAATGTGATGATATATTTAACATTGTGTGCTAAATTAATTGTGTTATAAATATTGATTTTCTTTACGAAATTTTTATTTATTTCCTTTTATTCTCTTCTTTTTTGCAACATTCTTTTTCTTTATCAGGTATGTTTCTAAATACCTGTTTGCAGCAGAAAAATATGATACCGTTTAACCCCTTTATAATGCCAATTTTTCCCCAAATGGCACATTAAACTAATTTCACGAATAAAAATTGATGTAAAGAAAAAAATTCATTTTGCTTATTAGAAATAATTAATTTTAATTTTGACACATTATTCTTTTTGTTAATTGCAAACTTCTCAGAACCCATTGTATTAGCATAAGCAGAATTGCCACAATTGACTTTTTCTTTTTTTTCTTTTTTTTTCGCACCAATATTATAAAAATAATATTTATACTGATATTTTTTCTAGAGAATGTATACACAGTAATCATTATCTCTATATATTAAAAAAAAGTAACTGTCCCGGGCGTCAATTTTTTTTGTTTGCGACAGCATCTCCTCGAGGAGGGCAAAGTGGCCTGCATCATGAGAGGTATCAGTGTATTCCGACTGCTTCAAGGAAGGCATTTCAGCTGCTTAGAAATTTCTATCATTTTAATTAACGAAGTTATTAAGAAAAACGTCGAGTTTATGAAGGTACTCTATTTGCCACCGGAGGGAAAAGTTTCTCTTATGACGTTTTTTTCTGTGTCTCTCACGTCACTTTCCTCAGGAAAATTAAAATGTGATCAATGGTGTAAATAAGAAAATTGAAATATTAGCATCTTCGAGATGCTCGAGAGAAGAAAAAAATTATTTAGAATAGCAAAACATGAAAATAACCGATATTTTAAAAACATTAAGTAAAAATTTAATAAAAATGAAATGAAAATTGGTTTATATTTTTATTTTGATTTATATTATTAGTTAAGTATATACAATTAGTTTAGTTTATATTATTAGGGTACAACTATAGTATTTCCCCTCAGCTGAATTTGGCGATTTTTCTTTGGCGCCGATTTGAACGATAACGATGTCGTTCTGGATTGTTTGCGATATAATATGGGGAACAACTATAGTATTTCCCCTCAGCTAGATTTGGCAATTTTTCGTTGGCGATTATGGCTAAATCATAAATCTAAAAATCATAAATCATATAGCATAAATGATAAAATCGTAAGCTAAATTATAAGTCATAAATCATAAAATCATAAATCCAAAATAAATAGCATGTAGGCTGCCATATTATATCACAACCAATCCAGAACGACATCGTTATCGTTCAAATCGGCGCCAAAGAAAAATCGCCAAATTCAGCTGAGGGGAAATACTATAGTTGTACCTAATATGGCAGCCTACATGCTATTTATTTTGGATTTATGACTTATAATTTAGCTTACGATTTTATCATTTATGCTATATGATTTATGATTTTTAGATTTATGATTTAGCCATAATCGCCAAAGAAAAATCGCGAAATCTAGCTGAGGGGAAATAGTATAGTTGTTCCAAAGATTGGTACATAGTTTTTTCACTCAAAATATATTTTAAATGATGGATCTTTACTATGACGAATTTAGCTATTTTTAAAAATTAGAAATGAAGAAACTCGTACGTTTTTGGCCAAGGAATTCATTTACGCAACCACAATAGCCATTTTAACTCTAGCCATGCCTTAAATACAGAGAAAAAGGTACTTACGTATTAACGCCACCGCAGCTAGGTACAACTAGAGTATCTCCCCACAACTGAATTTGGCGATTTTTCTTTGGCGCCGTTTTGAACGATAACGATGTCGTTCTGGACTCTTTGAGATATAATATGGCAGCCTGCAGGCTGCTTATTTTGGATTTATGATTATAAGATTTAGCTTATGATTTACGATTTAGCCTATGATTTTATCATTTATGATTTTTAGATTTATGATTTAGTCATAATCGCCAAATATAAATCGCAAATTCAGTTGTGGGGAGATACTATAGATGTTCACTCTGATAAATAAGATTTCAAAAGATGTCTCGCTGTCCCCCTATGTCTCTTGTGTGCGAACAACAAGATTGCTCTTTATTGGCGCATTAGCGCAACTTCTGCTGCGGTGGCGTTAATACGTAAGTACCGAGAAAAATTATAAAATAGTGCAATAATAATAATAATAATAATAGTAAAATTCACAACCTATTTTTGTGTTTTAAGCATTGATGTAAAACTTTGCAGAAAACAGAATTTAATACAACAGGACTTTTTTTTTGTCTATTTTTCCATGTAATGGAATGAAGTAACTGCATTGCTAAAATATTTTAGTTACGCCTAATACAGGACCTCACTGCCAGATTTTAAATTTTTCATTTATTTTGACGATGACTTAAATTATCTATCTCAGTTATGCATGTCAAGATTTTTGCGAGAAAAGTCTAAGCTACTTCGGTGCCAAATTTAAAATTTCGCCAAGAAGTTAAACTGTTCCATTGCTTTAGCACATTTTTTTTTCAATTTTATTTTAAATATTTTTTAACTTAATTCAAGAGAGAAAAAAAGAAGAACATTTTTTTATTTGAGCTAAATATACAAAATATCTCCAGTTAAAATATTATATGTACTATTAGAAAGAAAATGGTTAAAGTAGTTTTTCCTGTACCTTTGATGTCTCGATAAATTAAATTAAATTATATTATCCAATATCATTATGTTTCATTTTCCACACGCATTTTTTATTTTCTAAATTCAATATTATATAATATATATGTAAAAAAATCAAGGTGTAACCAGTACACATCCAGAAGTTGTAGCCAACAAATATTTAGAAGCCAATCATTAACACAAGTTCAGGCGCTATCGCCAACAACTTTTAAGATGTCATGTTCAATATATACCAGTAGATATCGCCAACAATAATAATTATTCAGAATATATCGCCAAGAAGTATTCAGGAGCCATCATGAATATTTATTCAGAAAATATTGTCAACAAACATTCAAAAGCCATCCAATTTATGAATGGTGATGGTCTATGTTGAATACTCCAAATCGGCAATTCGTTTTTACAATATAATCAAGGATGAATTTTTCGCTTATTAGTAGGTATCGAAAAGTGTGATTCCCCCCCTCCCCCCGATTTAACTTAGTATTTAATATAGTTTAAGAAATGGTAAAATCAGATATTGACGGGCATCTTGGCACATTCATGGCGACAATGCAAAATCGCTATCTGAAAGAAATTGTCCTGTCGTACTACTACTAATGAAATGTTTAAAATAATCACGTAAGATATTTAATTTCAATAGATCTGACTAAATCATATTCTAGGAAAAATGCACTTTAAAAAGTTACATGTTTACTGTTGTAAGCACCATTTTAAACCTTGTTGTACATTAGAAATAAAAGCAGAGTGTTACATATTGCCCTAAATTAACTAAAAAAAATTCAATAGTAATAAATTAGGCATTAGAATTAATAAGTTCATAATTTCTTTAATCAAGCAATAATATCCGAAAAATTCATCGTCCAACAATGGCAAAAATTTAACAAGTGGATCGTATACCAAAGCTGTAGCGCTAAATCGTTTAGATAAGAATTTCTCTGTGTTCTAAACAGTTAGTGCTATCGTTGTTTATTTTGTGTGTCTAGCTGTTTAACATACGTTTTCTCTCAAAATAATGGCAAATTGTTATTAAACTGTCGAACGTTAAGACAGATTTTTTACATGTTTTAAACGATATAATATTAAATATTGTGTATTTCAATGTGATACCATATATGGTGGATTTCTATAATATTATTCAACTTTTCTCTTGTGTTATGTATTATTAATATTCCAATTCAATGAAAGGCAAAGTTGCGAATAGTCGGGCAAAATCCAGCAGAGGTTAATGAGCGAAGCAAGTCGGGGTGAGGGAAAGCCTTCCTCGGGGGTTGGTGAGCGGAGCGAGCAGGGGGCAGAGCCCCCTAGTTTAAAAAAAATTGGCGCCAGTTGAATAAAATAATAACGAATCTTGTGGGAGAAATATTTCTGTGGCCTTATAAAGGGTTAAAAAAACATAGAATCGCTTTTAGCACCATTCATATATTCATATTTAAATCGAAATGTGACAAAAAGCATCATACATAGATAATAATAATACCATAACTTTCCTATGTTCGCCCCTGCCTATACTTCGATCCACTGTGTGCCGGGGGATCTGATAGAGCTTACGCATTGTCTTTCTCATTTTTTTATACTCAAGTTTTCTTTTTTATCATGGCTTCCATTAAGAGAAAAAGAATCGTATTAACCATACAGGAAAAATATGATGTTGTTACGCGACTAGAATCGGGAGAATCTGTGATAAACCTTGCAAAGGAGTTTCACGTTGGCGTGTCAATTGTCAGTGAGATGAAAAAGAACTCGGAAAAAATTAAGAAGCGTTTTGCTGAATTTGATGTCGGGAAAGGCGCCAAATTCCGAAAAACTGTGAAATTAGCTGAACATACAGATTTAGATGCGGCTTTGTAAAAATGGTTTGTGCAGAAAAGATGTGAAGGAATACTCCTATCTGGGCCAATGATTCAAGAAAAAGCTTTGATTCTCAACTCGAAGCTTGGTGGTTCTGATGACTTCAAAGCCAGTAGTGGCTGGCTAGAAAAATTTTAAATTCGCCGTGGTATAAGACAACTCAACATCGAGGGTGAAACAAATGTCTGGAAATGTCACAGAAGTTGATTCATTTGTCGCAAAAATCGAAAAATTGATGAAAGGTGAGAATTTAACCCCAGATCAAATTTACAACTGCGACGGAACCGGACTATATTGCAAGGCCCTTCCTGAAAAAACTTTAGCTGCAGTAAATGAAACTTCTGCTCCAGGAAGGAAAAGAATAAAAGATAGGGTCACTGTATTAGCCTGCTCCAACGCATCGGGTTCCTACAAGCTTGAACTAGCTGTTGTTGGGAAAAGTAAGAATCCGAGATGTCTTAAGAATGTAAAGAAATCTGCTCTTCCTGTACACTATTTAAATCAAAGAAATGCTTGAATGGATTCCAGTTTATTTTCGAAGTGGTTTTTTGATACTTTTGTGCCTGTAGTAAAATCTTGGCAAGAAAATGAACTTTTGAATGGAGAGCTTTTGTTATTCGGCAACTGTCCGGCTCATCCGGAAGACAACTCTCTAAAATCTGGAAACATTCGGTGTATATTTTCGACCCAAATACAACGTCTCTGCGGCAACCTATGGATCAAGGCGTCTTGAAGTCTTTAAAACGGCGTTACCGAAAGCAATTAATCAGAAAATTACTTTTTGAAGGAGATTCTGAATCTGGTGCATTTTCAATAATTGAGTTTCTGAAAACTGTCAACATCAAAGACTGCATTTATATGATCTCTGACGCGTGGGTATCTATGCCGCAATCGACACTAAGACGAAGTTGGCGAAAACTTTTACCGAATTTTTCAACTGGCACAGATGAAAATGCTACAGACATTGTGAACGATAGTGTTACTGAGTTTTCAAAAATTGTGGGGATAAAGAAATCACAGATTGGTTGAATTGTGACGTGGAAGATGCAGGGTTCCAATTGCTCAATGATGAGGAATTAATAGCAGAAGCCCGAAATTCTCCAAAAGAAGATGATGATGATAAAGATGAGAATGATTCCGGA